>OX402528.1:15142044-15742044 GCA_948098885.1 Drepanosiphum platanoidis
ACACGATATCATAACTGATCGAAGCGTACTATTATTCATGTACATTTTGACGATGGCGACCGCCGATCGCAATAAAGATAAAATATACTAAATGTACAGAATTATCGACTGAAATTTCGAATAGAAATAAATATGCACGATAATCGTTCGAAAACAATTATATTAATTATGAACAACGACCGTGTTTAAAATAATTTAATTTAATCATTACCTTAGCATGTCAGTCACCTTAGGATGGTCAAGCGCGCACGCCGTGAATATGTCCATGGGGGAATTTCGTTTTTTTTTTTCGGCGGCGGTACGGAATAAAAATGAAAACTAAGAAAAAACTCTCGACTTAACTCGGTTCGCGGAATTATCGAAAAAACGTACACGGCGTAGAGACGAATATCGCGTTATTCTACTCGATAGTCCGGGAGTCATTCATGCGGCCCGTGCGGTGTGCGTCAGTCGTGTGGCATATTGTTGTTGTTCGCATCACGATTCACGGCGAACTATCAATCAACGATAATATTGTTAATATAAGTAATATCTTATCGTCGTTATTTACCGATGTTCAAATACTCTACAATAGGAATTTCGTCCGAACAATTTATTTCTGTCCGCCATGGTACCATTTTTGTGATGTATTTTTTTTTTTTTCCCGTAATATTGTTGTTATTCACAAGCCGACCGGTCGTCGGTCGTGTCACGCTAATTACCCGCTCTTCGGCCACACAACGCTTCGGGCCAAACGATAATTAGGAGCGATCGCCATGCGGAAAATTTTGTTAATTTTCGATAAATTTTTATCGTTTATTATAATGTACTCCGTGTGTTTTATGTTCGCACGACTTATTTTTTACACACACACACGCGCGCGCGCGCGCGCGGTGTCTCGGGGATCGCATTTAAAGGGAATATCTTGGTACAAGCGTATCTTACGACCGACGTAATTTACGCCTTAACACAGCGCGACTGCTGTAAAAATATTCCCCACGCGCTTCAATAGACATTCTGACCACCTTGACGTCTTGAGAATGTTAGGGTAGAATACATCACAGAGGGGATCGCGTTTGACCCATACCGAAAGGTTCGTGTCCGTGACGAATTTGGATTTTCAATAGTTATGTTTTTTTTTCTTTTCCTTATATTATATTCTTTGTCACGGAATATTATACGAGAGTGAATTTTTATTCCACTTTCCGTGTCGGCCGAAGCCGACAGAAAGGTTTAGAATTTAAAATTTAAATTTGTAAATAACGTTTTTGTTTTAACACCTATAGCCGTGTTGAACTGTACAAATCGTACACTTCGATATTTTTCCTTTCATAATACAAAACAACGTGAATATTATTAGAAGAATATTAAATAAGAGAACATGAATTGAACAAGATGATCGAGAAATATCACTTTATCACTTGTGTAGGTAAAAAAACATATATATTTATATATGTATTATTATTGAAACTAAAACATTTAAATGTCTTAATTTTTATGAGTTTAAACTGTCGGTCTATAAACTGCAAGGATTTATACGCCGTATAACGAAATCAATATATTTATAAATTAAGTTAGATAAATATAAAGTTATCTTTTATCGCTAGCATAGTTGAGAATTATAAGATTCAGTAAATTATTATCATGATGGGATTATATATTTTAATAACTTTTTTTATTATTTAAATACGTGTAGTTACATGTTTAGGTATTTATATTCAATATTCCGAGTGAAGCAGGGTGTGGTATTAATTTTATTACTTTCATTCTAGGTAAGAACTAAGAACTGTAAATATATTAATCAACATAGACTTCAGATGATACTTATTATATTGCTTACTGAGCTCTTGATTTTCTTTGTAGTTTTCCAAAGTGTTGGGAAACACTGAAAAAAACTGAAAAATAGTATCAAATTTGGCTTTTAAAACCATTTACCATTTGTATATTGATTTCAGTCAATCGAGTAATCATGTTGCTCGATAGTGATATGCAATATTATAATTTATATACAATTACAATACCTATGGCCATTTTATCTCGTGTCAAAAATTCTAAATAATTGACCAAACGCGGACCCTTGTTTAAAAAAAAAAAGTCTTCAAGTCTAAAACATAGTAATTATTTTCCCGAAAATTGACGATTATTATATATTTGCTTTTTAGTCTTGAGATATTCAGTACCGACTATACCTATGTATATTGTATATGTTACACCAACCTTCGCTCAGAATCGTTTTTTTTTAAATTTAATGATTTATTACTTCTTTGAAATATATACATATACATACGACTAATATGGTAATAGTGTATTACAAAAAAAGACTTGCATTCGGAACCAGTATAACCCGACAGCAAGAGTATCTTACTAACGCTTTAATTTTGAATTCTCCAAAGAAAAAAGTGTTTACCGGTGCATAAACGTTAACGGCAAAGTGAATAACTCAATGATATATTCATATATTTTATAAACCGTGTATATAATAATATGTAAACATTGTGAACACAAGTTGAGTTTATTTGGCTCAATTTGATTAACATGATTTTCTGTTATGCCATCCGTCTTTGAATATTATGACTTACTTTAAACAGTTTAAACAATAAATATCGGCCCGATCCATTACGATTCAATCTGTCGCACACGTCGTCCACTATTCAGTGTAAACCGATTTGGATTATAGAGTTTTTTTTATAATTGTTGTGAGATTTCGACTTGACAGATTCATGATAATAACTGTGTTTGTGATGCGGGGGGATTAAATCTAAGGGGGTTAAAAACGGAATAAAATTCCCTAGCCTATTCGAACTCAATTTCAGCGGTGTAAATAAAATCGACGAGTACCTCCCCCTCCCCCGTGCGCACGCCCATGTTCATACGATAAATAATTTTATGTATTATAAAATATCACATAACATTTTGTTACAGATTTTAAAATGGCCGCGATCGAACAGACGAGACCGGCGAACACACGGCCAATATTACAGTCGAATATTATTGAAATGTGCGGTACCGTTTGGTAATCGCGAGTTACCGCTCGGTGTACCGTAATAATATAACCGCGTGAATATCCGCTCGTACTCGACGGACGTTACCGTGGTTTACGGGCGACCTTTACCGCGAACGACCACGATTGTCTGGAACGGACAACGTCGCACACACGCTGTTCTCTGCGTCACGGCAGTATCGCGTTGCCGTTGCCGTTGTCTATGTCGTCGTCGTCGTTTTCGCGTTTTCCGATTTTTCCATCGAACCGCCGGTGGTTTGAATTAAATCGCGAGTGCGAGGTGTTTTCGATCCGTCTAAATTGTGCGACAGCGAGTACCGACCGGATTGTGTACGAAAACGCGACGGAAAGAAAATCGTTCGCGGTTGCAGTGCGCGCAGACGGCAGTGAAAATTCGAACGGAGAAAACAAAATGGCAGACATCACCGGTGAGTACCCGTTTGTAATTTCGTATCTTAAGTCGTCCGGCGCGCTATTGGCGTGACATTTTTTTATTGACATTTTAGCAAAAATCGCACAGACTATAATATTGTGTGCACATGCCGTCGCGTATTGTGTAATGAAATGTATAAAATATAAATGATACGTTTTTATGATTTTCGGTTTGACGGGGGTCTGGGGTTTCCCGTGTAAAAGCACAGGCCGCCCAAGCGTTACTGCACTGTCCGTATAACACCTCGAAACGCGATAACTATACAACGAATACTTACTTATCGGCTATCGCGTTCGCTATTATTATTCTATACCTTTCCTTTTAGAAAATCGATAGTGATGATTAAATGATTATTATAATTAAATATTAAACACCGTGAACTATATGCGTATTAACGCATTATAATTATTATTATAAATAGTATTATTATTATTATTATTATATATTTGCATATACATTTATTATAAAACGGTTTCAAAGGAACTTTTCAAATACCAAAATGAAATTTATATCCACTATTTCGTATTATATTTCTACGTTCTCATGAACATTAATGATGCATAAATACATTTTAATATGCACTCTTATCAAACTATTGCGCTAAGTGTTTGCAACGGTCACCTAGTTCAGAATAAAACCAAAATGACTAGTTATACTGTAAAGTGTAAAGTGTAAATCGAAATTCGTTGAAATACCACATTTCGTCAAAATTTAATATAAAATACTAAACTTATAAAAATGTTTTGTGACTTTCCGGTAGTTTATTTTTCTTCATTGACTTCTTTAGTTCTTTTGTTCTCTTTAAACAACTTACAAAGAATCTTGTATTGCATTTTTATAAGCCTCAAGTATTGAAATTTAATGTTTAATGAAACTGTAACTACAAATGTTTGCAAATCATTGTTTCATCAAAATTTGAAGTTTAAATACTTATAAAAAAGTTGGGACCATAGATTTTTTTTTTTTAATTGTAAAACTAGATAAAAATAAAATTGTATGAGATTTTTAAGGTTTTTTGAATTAATAACATTTTTTTTGACGAAATTTAAGTACTTTACGGAAAAAAAACTCAACAGTTTAAAATATCTATAAACACCATAAATAAAGTCAAAATCTTTTTAAAATTATACTATCTCTAGAGAACAATAATATTTAAATTAGGTGAAAAATTTCAATCTCAACGATTATTTTTTTTTGAAGGGAAATAAAAAGAAAGTTCGAAAACCGCAAATTATGTTGTTTTTTTGTTAATTTTAGTAGGGTTTTCGCTAGTATTTGAATCAAAAAATAATCTCCCAAAAGCACCAACTAAATATAACTCACTACCTAAAACCACCCGTAATGTTAATGGTTGAATCGAGTCTTCTAGTGGTTAATCATGTACATTGGCACAAAAAATAAAAATAAAACATACATCATAGTGTAACCAATAGATTTTTCGTTTCTCTTAGAATCTAAAATGTGTTTTCATACGTTAAATTTTAATTATGAAAATTATACATTCAAGAATTCCTGCGATGTTAAACTACAGTGCCTATAGGCTATGACTAAGACACTTGTTTCCGCGTGTATTTTTTTTATACTATATGCTTTATTTTAGCCATTGTAATTTTGAAAAAAACGCTTGTGAAAATATAGATTTAAAGATAAAATTATTAACAATTATAAATTAAGGTTTCAGAATTAAATTATTTAACATTTATCCAATAAACATTTTAAATAAAGTTATAAAGTGCTCGCGCGTTTGTTACTCATAGAATAAAAATCAACATGCATGAAATACTTATTTCTTTTTTGTTTGGAAACAAAAATATTTTTGTCTAACCATGGAATAGCTATGTATAATAATTATTAATGCAAAACATAAGTTATGATTGTGTAGATAAGTATTATTAGATTACTTATATTAAATTAACGCGCATAAGTGTTAGTGGTTGGGAGTTTTAAGGTTTTTTATTTCACGTTTAAAATAATGAATTTAGTATACATATTTTATACCTAATTTATTGTTTAAATATTGTGAATTTTACTGTTTACATTTTTATTGCTATCTTACAATTTGATTAGAGTAATTAATTACATTGTTGATTTTTTCATTTTTATTCGCTAAGAATTTATTTCCGAAGTATTTTAAGTATTATTTTACTTACTAAAAACAAATTGAAATAATAATAATTGACTTTTGATGATAGTTACTTGAAATTTTATAATAGTTACAATCTTGATATACTATTAAAGGTACCTAAAATAACTGCTTTAATATTTGTATATATATATTATATATATATTATACTGAATAACATACATACACAATCATATGTACTTAATCTTTATTCGAGAAGGCTAATTTTATTTAAATATCATTTAGGTATTTAGGAAGGTATAGTAAATAATTGTTTTATTAAATACAAGAAAATAAACATTATTTATAATAATTATTAATTAATGCGTTTTAATACTTTTTCGTTTCTTGTTTGAATCATAAAAAAACATTTTGTTTAACAACCATATAATACGGTTAAATATATAAAAAATTAATTCAGTTCGGAATTAATTTAATAAATAAAATAAAAATAAATAATAACAAAAAATCCGGAAAATGTATTAAAAAACTATTAAATACATACATATTATTACGCAGTAAATACAAATTAAGTAAATATAAAGAATAAAATGTGGTATGTGTATAGTAAATATACGAGATATATATTATACACACATTTATAATACTTTACCTACCACAGTACAATATTTAAATAAAAAATAAATCGGTTTCATTTCTTTTGTTTTATGTGTTCGAGTATAATATACACCGTATATTTTGTATATAATTATTAGGTAATAAATATAATATCGTAAAATGGTGGTACCGGGTTAATTTATTATTTGTTTTGATTATTTCCACATACCTATGTGCTGTTAAAAAATTCATAAATTCACTGAGTCATGATTTTCTTTTAATAAAGGTTTATTATGGTATTTTGTAATAAATATAAATCTTCAAAACTCTTCATAATGTATTCTGTATCTGCGTTACAGTATAATAACATTTTTTGTATTATTATAACTTAAAATTATAGCGAATCGTAATGTGGTATTAATTATAAGGTCATTGTTCAAAATATCAATAAAAAATTACCAATCTCTCTGCATATGGTACTAAAAAAACAATAGCCTATTAAAAAGATGTAAAGATAAGATTTGATAACAGTGCTGACCATTCGAAGGAATACATAGCTCTCCGTTATTTCTTCCTTTTATTTTTTTTTTTAACTGCTTCGAGCACTTCGAGACCATTTGGCTGTGTTTTCATAATACCTAACCAATGATAACGCCCACATATTATTATGTGATCCGGTCGTTCTGTCAAAAATACAAGAGTGTAACGAGTGTGTTCCGACAGAGAGCGAGAGAGCCAAATCGTGTTCCGTGTAGTAAAACGGCAAAATAGCGCATAATATTTTACTCAATCACTCATTGACTTTAATATGTTATTAAAATGAAACACTCAGCCAAACTCTTTGTTCCGACTAGGTAGGTATACTACATGGTTATTCTAATGCGATCAATAGTTGTAAATATTAGTATAAATGTGTAACGATTTGTATTCTTTTCTATGATTTATAGTTTGATCATTCACGGTTGTATGGGACTTAAATCGAAGTATACATTTTCAATTTACCGTTAATCTATTTGATATCATATATATATTTTTTAATTCTTTCAAACATAAATTGTTTTTATAATCAAGTAGGATTCTGCAGAGAACGTCTATTAATTATCTCCGTATGAGTAACAAACAAATTTACTTATCATAAAACTTTTATTATGAATTTTTATTTGAGTTACACAATCGTCACAATTCATACAAAGCATAAATGACAATACTTTTCATAAAACTAGTGTGATAATTTAAAACAATACTGAAAATTAATCAATTTATTAAATCATAAGTTGAAAATATGATTGGAGATAATTTTATTATGAAATAAATTTTTCTTATGAATCGGTGGTTCCTATTAAAAAACCTCAACGCTACTTAATAATAATATTTTCATAATCGAATTTAATAATAATAACATGTCAATTAAATCCATAACAGTTGTAGGTTGGATAATTCGTTGTTAAATAATTTCGTATTGAAGAGAAAGCAGTTCAGTTTCTTTGTCGTTTATCGATATAATACTAATGCTTACATAAGTATAACACGTCGATTTGTGTATATTTATTTTAATCATACATGTGTACATTTTTTAAACAGTGTTAAATGTGATTGTATGTTTTGTAACAATCGTAAAACATATTCTCTGATAATGTTTTATTTAAACTGTAATACGTGAAACCATATTATATTTTCGGAAATACGGTGACAATATCACGCCTGTCGATCAGTAAGTAAGCCTAAGAACATCTTTATTCAATTCTCACGCCCGAGCATAAAAGAACCGCCTATAATAGTAGTAGTCTTTTGGAAATCGTGTAAATAGGGTGAAAAATATTTGGATAAAACCTGTCCGTTATTATAATAAAAGTTAAATATTTTTATTTGAATATGTATCTACTATCTTTTGTATTGGCACTGTCCCATCTGTAATGCGGACGACGATTTTACGTTTGAATACTGTTAAATGTATTTTTATGTATATATTATTATAAACATTTAACCGTATATTTATTTTTACATTAAAAAAAAAAAAATTTAAATCGATTAAGTACGGTTAATCTACCAAAAAAAAAATGGCCAGTTAAATTTTTCTACATTTGTTACAACGTTTGGTATAAATTTAGTCTACGCATAAAAATGAGAAACTAATAAATAATCGAACCGATTAACTCTAAAATGTTTGTATGGTGGTACTTAACCGGTCACGTGTAGGTACCAAATACCGGACGAACAAATGAATAAACGAGTCTCGTACAAAAGGTTAGATGTAGAATTTCCAAACACTCGTTGCAGCCTACGATTGCTGCAGTGCAGCCTACGATTGCTGCAGCATATACTACGTGAATATGCGGTCACAAATTTTTCCACTACTCCGACACCTGGTAGTACGTGTTATTCTTACGTTTTAAATACATATAGGTATTCCTTTAATATGTTATTTATATAATATTGATGTATAGAATTAAACGACGGGCAAGGTGCAATATTGATATATTTGGTTCTTTGGTCACAAATAGTGTTCACAATGGCCTCGGTGTACAATGAGCGCAAATAAAATGTTTAAATTCCGATCAATAGCAATTGAAAGTGGTTTCGTCGATATGCCATAAAATGCATAGGTATATTTATATATATATTTTGGAGAAAAATTAATAATGCATATTTTTTAAAGTTCTACAGAGATACTGTAATATATATTATTATGTAGTAATGCGGAAGAAAATATTATATTATTCTTTTAAGTTTTTAAATAATCTTCGTTACGTGTCGATATAAAATGACAAAAGTACTGTTTTAAATTTAAAACAGTTTTCTTTTTAATGTACGATGGTACTGTACTGATACTTTAGACGTAAAATTCTAGTGATATCAATAAGTATACCACTAAACATTCTGTCCGAATATAATGTTAAAACAATTACATACGCTCATAATAAGAGAAAACGGGAGAATCGTTGTACATTTATTTTATTGTAAAATGCAATCACTGAATAGGTAAATACGACATAAATATATTTATATAATAATTAATAAAACGCAATCATAAATCATAATATACAGATACTTAATATAATGCTTACAGTGTACTTATTAGGATATCGGTACAGATATACAATGCAAGTATAGTGTACACGTTATTTTTAACACTTATAACGACCATTTAAGATTTAACACTTCCAACGCTACCTGTGATTTCGGTAGTTCTACCACGACGCTGGTCCATATTTTGCCGTTATTACACGTTTAAGCTTCTGGTCGACTCTGGTGATTTGTACAATTTAAAATTATTCATAATATTGATATATAATGATAATGATAATAATAATAATCTTCGGTAACTTTTCGCGTTTATAATAATAATTTTGTATTACGTAAATAAACACATCCAAATAAAATTGATTGATTTTAAATAATCATTAACCCACACCACACAAATGGAAAAAAATTAAATATCTATAATATCAAAGGATAACATCGATTTTTATTAAAATCATAAAAACGTATCAAACAATTGATTATAATGATTATAATATTATTATTATGTAACATGAGATGTAAAATGTTATTGACATTAATATTGTCCGTCATTGTTTCGTGAATAAAGCAAAACAAAACAAAGGTACAGCGGTATGAATCGTCCAAACCAGATAGTGGTAAAGCAGTAGGCATATAATACAATACGCGCAACGATAGTTCAACAGTTATACGTGTGTGAAAGATACCGATGGAAATTCGTGGCATTTGAGTGTGATACACTCTGTACACGTTCATATACAACTAAAATCAACCGATATTTTGATTTTAGAATTCATTGGGTATATCAGTTACGGGTCGGGTGAGTTTTAAAGTCTATTCATAAAATAATGATCGGAGTATAACTAATATTATATTGATACGTTCATACATGAGTTTTTGACACGTAAACGTCGTACGTGTTAAAAAACGGTACCGGGATTGTTGACAAAAACGTGTGATTGTTGAAAAATCGATTGGTTTTCGGGGAGATTGTTCCATTGACTGCGCGGGTATGCGCGATCGTGATTCAAATAAAACCCACGTGTACATTACATTTATACAGATCGAAAGTAGTTTAAAAACAATAAAGAACGTGTATCGGGTAGCAGCTACTTATTCGAAAACACACCGAACGCGGCGTTTCGACGTCATTAAACGGAGAATAAAAACAATATATTTGTATCCGTGTAGCCGATTATTCTACGGGCCGCGTGTACTAAATGCCACCAGACGGACAAATAAGCAAACGGGTACAAATCGTTAGATGTTGAATTTTTCTAACGCGAGTCCTTAACCTCGAGCGGGCGCGCGCGCGCGCGTGTATGAGAAGCGGCCACGCATTTCTCTACGGATTCGTACTCGAGAGAGCGCGTCCGTTCCCGCTACCTGTTAGATAGATACAAACAAACGGCGCGTGTTTTTTTTTCTCCCCGAAAAATACGTCTTTAAGAGAGGACGCGGGGCACGCGGTATTGAATAGAGGTACCTACCATCTGTCCGCATCGCGGATGACATTGGTGCGGTGTGTTTTTTCTTTTTTTTTTTTTTTTACCTACAGAAGCGTCGCGCGTACAACAGGTAAACTAGGTATAGGTACTTAAATACCGCGTAGAAAAAAAAAAAAATGAAAAATCGTTCGCATCGTAATGACGTGATTTTTTTCGCCGAAAACGTATAGAATTCGACGTTAATGCCGGAGTCTTGTGTATCGCAAGATGTACGTACACGTGGCGAGGAATTATATTTCTTGAAATCACACGGACGAAACGAAACGTCAATAATATCGTCGGCATAGTTCGCGCGGTACCCGTAAACGCGTTATTATCGGCGGCGGGAGGGATATCGATGATAGTGCGGTGGACCGCGGGCGCGAAAGGCAGGTGCGCGCGCGCGCGCGCGATTCTTTTCGGAACGGAACTCGGGGCGATCTTTGTTTTTTAGTATTCGAACGGTTGGCGATTCGTCCGAGAGCCGCCGCCGCGCGATATATGGCGCGGCAGATCTGATTTCGACTTGATTATTATTATATACGTGCCTCCTATGCGCGGTACACGCTCACGAATCCGGGACGGAGAAAACTACGCGCCGCGGAACTATATTCGGTTACGATAATATTATTATTATTATTATTATCGTAAATCGGATACTACCGCGCGCGCCGTTTTCGAAATAAAAAAAAAATAAAAAATAATACGTAATAATAACGATAATAATAATAATAATAATAATAATAAATAGTGCGAGATGACCGGACACAAAGCGCGGACGCACTCGCATGAATGGGCGCGAGCGGGCACGGCGAATACCCCGTCATCATCATCGCCGTCGTCGTCGTCGTCGTCGTCGTATATAAGTGTATACATAGGTATATAAATATATATATATATATACATATATATATACACATATATATACACATATATATACACAAACATATACGTATAATATAAGCGATCCGGTGGTGGGCGAGTGGCGAACGGGGTGCAGCCATCTTGAATACCTTCAACTAGAACCCGGCCGCCGCCGTGTATCCAAACGGCAGTAAAATACTCAAGCACCGCTGCTGCTGCCGCCGCCGCCGCCGCCGTCGACGACCGGCCGCCGACCGACCGACCGACCGACCGGCGTGTACAACTCGCAGACACACACGCACAAAACACACGCGCGCGCGCGCGCTCTCGCATACGTGCACAGGGCCGGCGGCGGGTAATCTTGACAGGTAAAAACGGGCTCTCCGCCGGACGACCGGTCGGCGGGGGTCGGAGTACTCTGTCGGCGGGCTGGCGGGCGGGCGGCGGGCGGCGATGAGTATGGCCGTGTGGCCGGCGGGGTTAGCGTGGAACGCGCGCGCGCAGAAGGGGGCCGACCGAAAGAATGTTTCCACTTCGGAGCCGCCGCCGCCGCCGCCGCCGCTGATCCGACGACACCGCGGAGAACCAGTCTTCAGTATACGCACGTACGTCCGCCCGTTCGGTGTCGCGTCGCGCTCGTGTTCGTAATAATAATAATAATAATAACAACTCGTACCGTATTTCCACGCGCGCGAGTGTATATGTGTGTTTGTGTGTGTGCGTACTTACCGGCCGTTCGTATCGAATAATAATAATATAGTGTCGCGTGTTTTATAATAATAATAGTATCGTGTCTTCGAGTTTTACCGCGTTTTTTTTTATTTTTTTTTTTATTTTGTCGAATCGTTTCTTCCGACCGCGTGCAGTGCGTCCATGGATTACGGTAGTGCAGTGAGTGTCGTTGTTTTCGTGAGATGACCACCGTGCGGCGGCGGTGGTGATACGACGCGTCGTAGGGGCGGCGGTCGCCCCGCGCACGATGTCATGGCGCGCCGCGGTATGCGTGGTATTGGCGGCGTTGGCGGCGACGGCGCGTGCCGGCAGCGGTGGCGGCAGCTTGGACGCGGACAGCAACGCCCGCGTACAGCTCGAGGTGCTCGAGGGCCAGCCCAAGGGTACGATCGTCGGACGCATACCCGTGCGGCCGGGCTTCGCGTATCGGTTCAACGAGCCGTCCGACCAGTTCGCGCTGAACGCCACCACCGGCGAGATCGTCACCGCGCAGATACTGGACAGGGAGTCGCTGCCGGACGACCGGTACGACCTGATCGTGTTGTCCAGCCAGCCCACGTACCCGGTCGAGGTGCGCGTGGTGGTGCTGGACGTGAACGATAACGCGCCCGAGTTCCCGGAGCCGGTGATCTCGGTATCGTTCCCGGAGAGCGCGGCGCCCGACAGCAAGGTGCTCATGGACACGGCCACGGACAGGGACGCGGGCTCGAACGGCGTGTCGTCCGACTATCGCATCGTGGCCGGCAACGTGGACGACAAGTTCCGGCTGCAGGTGACTACCAACCCGGGCGGCGACCTCACGTACCTGTACCTGCAGACCACCGGCGGCCTGGACCGCGAGGCTGTGCCGTTCTACCAGCTGAACATATCGGTCCGCGACGGCGGCGTGCCCACCAGGTACGGCTATCAGACGGTCAACGTGACCGTGCTGGACGTAAACGACAACCCGCCCGTGTTCGCGCACACCGACTACAGCGCGTGGCTGAACGAGAGCGCGCCGCCGGGCACGTTCGCGCTCCAGGTGACCGCGACGGACGCCGATCTGGGCGAGAACGGCCGCATCGTGTACTATCTGCCGGAGACCGCGGACGCGCCGCGGTTCCGCGTCGACCCGGACACCGGCGCCATATACACCACCGACGTGCCCGACTGTCCGCAGCAGCAGAACTGCCCGCACGCGCCGCAGCAACCGCCGCGCGCGTCCTGTCCCAAGAGCTGCGTGTTCACCGTGCACGCGCGCGACCACGGCTCGCCGCGGCAGGACGGCCGCGCGTACGTCACCGTCAGCCTCATCGACGCCAACGACCACGACCCGGTCATCAAGTTCCGGTATTTCCCGTCGAACGCGGCGTACGCGACCGTCGACGAGAACGCCGCCAACGGGTCCGTGGTGGCCGCCGTGTCCGTCGTGGACCCGGACGAGGGGCTCAACGGCGAGACGGCAGTAGAGATCGTCACCGGTAACGAGCTGAACCATTTCCGGCTGGAATCGTCGCAGAGCTTCTACATCGTGCGCGTGCACGGCGTGCTGGACCGCGAGCAGATCAACAAGTACAACCTGACCGTGTTGGCCGCGGACCGGGGCACGCCGGTGCGCACGGCCGTCGCCAATCTGCTCATCTACGTGAACGACATCAACGACCACGAGCCCGTGTTCGAGAAGAGCGAGTATTCGTCCTCTCTCAGCGAGCTCTCGCCTCCCGGCACGTACGTGGCCAGCATTACGGCCACGGACGAAGACACCGGCATCAACGCGCAGATTTACTACTCGATCGTGTCCGGAAACGCTTTCGGATGGTTCGACATCGACCCGGACACCGGGCTGGTCACGCTGGGCGGCCGCATGGACCGCGAACAGATGGGCTCGGCCGAGATCAAGATATCCGCTCGGGACGGCGGTCCCAATCCCAAGTGGGCGTTCACCCAGCTGAAAGTCACCGTCCTGGACGAGAACGACGAGCGCCCGGAGTTTGCGCAGGAACTGATCGTCGTGAAAATGTTGGAAAACGTGCCGGAAAACACGCTGGTGGCCATGCTGACGGCTTCGGACCACGACCAGGGCACCAACGGCAGCGTGTCGTACGGGCTACATCCCGAGGTGCAGTACAAGTACAAGGGTGCGTTCGCGCTCGACTCGTTGACCGGCCAGCTGACCGTGAAGACGCGGCTGGACCGCGAGACCGTGCCGGAATACAAGATCAAAGTGTTGGCCAGAGACCAGGGGTACCCGCCAAAATCGTCCACGGCCACCGTCGTACTGGACGTGCTGGACGTCAACGACAACGACCCGGTTTTCTATCCGCAACAGTACGTGGCGTTCGTCCGCGACGATCGGCCGACGGGCGCCAGCCTGCTCACCGTCTCGGCGTACGACGTGGACGAGGGCGAAAACGCCGTGGTCGAATATCGACTGACTGGCGGCGGCGATTCCGGGTTCTTTTACATCGACGTGCGCGACGGGTCGATCTACCTGAAGAGCGGCGGCGATCTGCCGAAATCCGTGTACCGCCTGAACGTGACGGCCGTGGACAGGGACGGCCGGCGGGCCGCCGAAGACGCGACCGTGGAAATAATCAAGAACCCCGACGAGACGCTCAAGTTCGACGCGGTCGAGGGATATTCGTTTCAGATCTTCGAGGATCACGGCGGCCAAGCGGACCCGGTGTCCAACCGACAGGTGGGACGAGTGCGGGCCAAGGAGACGAAAACGGACGTGACGTATTTCATACTGAACGGCGACAACGGGAATTTCAGAGTCGACCGAAACGGTGTGTTGACCACGTGGAAGAAAATCGACAGAGAGAATCAATCGTTCTATAGCATACAGGTCGGAGCCAGGGCCGGCACGAAGTTCGGCACCACCCTGGTGAACGTGACCGTATTGGACGTCAACGACAACGAACCGACGTTCGTCACCGTCGTCGAAGAAGTGGACCTGTACGAAGACGCGGCCGTGGGCCAAGAGTTGTGCGTGGCCAGGGCCAAGGACAAGGACGTCGGGTTAAACGGCCGCGTGACCTACCGACTGGTATCCAAACCGGACAGCCTGTTTCGCATCACCGAGTCGTCTGGGATCGTGCACCTTCGTAAGCCTGTGTCCGAGGCACCGGGCACCGTGCTGGCCGCAGAAATTATGGCCACCGACTCGGGCGATCCCCCGCTCAGCGCCAAACACGTGGTGCTGTTCACCGTGCGGGACGTGAACGACCACACGCCCGTGTTCGATCAGACGTCGTACGAATCTTCGCTGTCCGAGGCGACCGCGGTGAACAGCAGGTTCTTCGGACTGACGGCCACGGACAGAGATCACGGCGCCAACGCCAGGCTGTCGTACGCGATCGAGGAGGGCGACGCGGAAGGGAATTTCGGTATTTTCCCGGACGGCATGTTGTACATCAAACGTCGCCTGGACCGAGAGAGCAGAGACTATTACGCGCTGTCCGTGGTGGTGAGGGACGCGGGCTCGCCGGCCCGCAGTTCGTCGGTAGTGGCCGTGGTGCACGTGACCGACGAGAACGACAACAGACCGGAATTCGCGAACGCGACGTTCGATTTCCACATCAACGAGAACGAACCGGCCGGCGCGTTCGTGGGCAAACTGTCCGCGTCGGACCGGGACGCGGGCCGTAACGCCGAGCTGACGTACGCGTTAATCAATTGTAAGACGGACTTTACGATCGACCCGAAGAACGGGTTCATCCGGACCCGGCGAGAGTTCGACAGGGAACAGTTGATCCGGTCCACCGGGCAGAACGTCATCGCGCTGGAGGCGACGGTCTCAGACAACGGCAAGCGTCCGCTGCAAGACAAGACCAAGGTGAACGTGTACGTGAACGACGTGAACGACAACCGGCCCCGGTTCTTCCGACTGCCGTACCGGGTACAAGTGTCCGAAGGGTCGCCGGTCGGCACGCACGTGTTGCGCGTGTACGCGACCGACGAGGACGACGGGCAAAACGGCGCCGTGCGCTACGTCATGGAAGACGGTGGCGGCGGCGGCGGCGGCAGCGGCGACGACAACGACAACGGAAATAAGTTTAAAATCGACAGCGGCACGGGCATGATCACGATCGGCGCGCCCCTGGACAGGGAGACGCGCGCGTCGTACGTGTTGCGCGTGACCGCGTGCGACAACGGCTCGCCGGCGTGGCTCAACGCCTCGGCGACCGTGTCCGTGGAGGTGCTGGACGACAACGACAACCCGCCGAGGTTCGATTCGCCCGCGCCGTCGGGCACGACGGTGTTCGAGAACGCGACGGTCGGCACGGAACTGATGCGGTTCCGTGCGACGGACCCGGACCTGGGCGCCAACGGCGACGTCCGGTATTCCATCGTGTCGGGCAACCGGCGCGACGCGTTCCACGTGGACCCGGCGACCGGCGCGCTGTACCTGCACAAGCGACTCGATTACGAAGACATTAGCGCGTACGCGCTGAACGTGACGGCCTACGACAACGGGAACCCGAGGCTGTCGTCCGCGCTGTCGTTCCACGTGACCGTGGCCGATTGCAACGACAACCCGCCGCAGTTCCCGAGCACGGCGATCGTGCGACAGATCGCGGAGAACCTGGAGCCGGGCACGTCGGTCGTGCAAGTGGTGGCCGACGACCCGGACTCGGGGCCCAACGGGCTGGTGCATTATTCCATCACGCGGCAGCAGCCGGACGACGACCGCCGGCGGTTCCGGATCGACGAGAAGACGGGCGTGATCAGCACCGTGCTGCCGGTGGACCGCGAGTACGCGGACACGTACCGGCTGACGGTGACGGCGGTGGACCAGGCGGTGCCGCCGGACGCGCGGCTGTCGGCCGAGAAGACGGTCACGGTGGTGGTGGACGACGAGAACGACAACGCGCCCGTGTTCGTGTCCGTGGACACGGGGCTGGTGCGGTCCCGGCACGCGGGCGCGGTGGTGATGCGCGCCGCGGCCCGGGACGCGGACACCAGCACCAACGGGCTGGTCACCTACGAGATGGTGGGCGGCGACGCGGAGCTGTTCTCCATCGACCGCACGACCGGGGCCATAGCGCTGCGGCGCGAGCTCACGCGTCCCGAACGCTCGTACCGGCTGACGGTGCGGGCCACGGACGAGGCGGTGCAGTCGGAGCGCAAGTCCACCGACGCGTACATCACGCTGCTGACGGACGCGGCGGACGGCTCGGCCGACGACGGGCTGATGGCCGGGCTGCGACGGGACTACGAGGGCTCGGTGTACGAGAACGAGCCGCTGGGCACCAGCGTGCTGAGGACGGACCCGCTGCCCGGCCCGGTCGAGTACTACGTGGTGAACGTGACCGGGCCGGACGGGCGGCAGGCGGATCGGATGTTCGCCGTGGACGTCAGACTGGGCGTGCTTTACACGGCCGCGACGCTGGACAGGGAGGGTGGCGCCGACCGGTACGTCGTGCACGTTTACGCTACTAACGTCGGATCGCAGACACCGAAAACCGGTCACATTCAGGTATTATATTTTTTTTCTTCTTCTCTTCTTTCTTTTTCCCTCTGCTTGTGCGTATCCTACGACTTCTCCTCTCTCCGCGCGCCTCCGAAACTTTATCATTATTGTTATTATTATTATTATTATTATTATTATTATTATTATTGTTCGCTTACTATATGATTTATTCGATTCGCTAGGCTGCAATTAGCTAGGCATTCCGGGTTTCGGTAGACCGCGGCGAGTTCAAAGTGTATCAGCGTCGGTAGTTGACGAGTGTTACCTATACCCGCGGTGTGTGTGTGTGCGTGCGCGCGCGCGCGTGTGTGCGCTCTCCGGAGACGGCGGGCGCAGGGGGTCCGCGTCGCTGCCGAAGTCGTGAAATTTGGTTAGAACAATGGAATGTACGTAACACGCGAACCCGTCTCCGCAGCAGCGGCTCTGCGCGACGACCGAGAGGCAGTAGGTACCGGCAGCGCGCGCGTTCCGGTGGGAGAAGAGTCGAGTCGCGGGACATAATAGTTTTTATGTCATCTCTCATTACGCGAGTTTCGTTACGTCTCTCTACAGCGAGACTTTAGGCGTACCTCGGGATTTTTTGTTTTTTTTTCGTTTTTTTTTTTTTCGTCTTTCTTATATCAATAACGACTTCATAAAATTGTTGACCCCTGTTCGTTTCGCGGCGAAGGATTTTCGTCGGCGAAATGCACCGCGCCCGCCACAGCCCGCCTCGCTACGAATTTCGTTTGTTTTTCGGCACGCATATCATCGAGTCTTTTATTTTATTTATATTATATTGTACTTATTATACAAGTCTTATTCAGTATATCGAAACGTTTGACGGACGGTAAAAATATGATTTTAAATCTACTAGAATTCCGAATAAAATCGAAATAAACGTGTCATTGTTAGCGGGGTGTCAACGCGGTTAACTATTCAAATATCTATTATGTCACGCCCCGTTAATATTTTGATTTTTTTTTTTTTCCAATAATGTACGTGCTCCCGTTATATCTGTTTGATATCGAAACGTATTCGACATTAATTATCGTACTCTCTGTTTCTTGTACTTCGTCGTGGAAATGTCAAGATTATTTTGTCTCCGAAATCCTTCTTTTTTTTTTCTTTCCATCGTTGCCCGGGAACAAACAACGCGGTTTAGTATTTAATTTTTTTTTTTCGGCCGACGTTGTTACGTACGCCGCGAATAGAATTTCGTTACTTATTATCGCGTTTATTCGTAACATAACTTGTACAAACAATTCATTACGTGTTTCAACACGTACTATAGGTAACACGATTGCGGGATTTTGAGAACCGCAAACCCTCCTTTAGACAAACAGCGATTTGATTAACACGTGATATAAGGACGTTTTGTTCTTTTTGTCCGACGGAGAAAAACGCGTTTATTTCTCTTCTTCGCCCTCTTTGTTGTACACACCTCGGTCGACGGAATTATTGCGCTTTAAAAATCGGTCTTTTGTGTGTACGGCGGCGCGTAGTCGGTACCTCAAGCGCGCCTCGGCGATTGAATGAAACTCCCAATCTTGCGTTACACGTGGTTCCGCCAGCTTGTCAATCGGCGGCCTGACGCAAATCCGCCAGATGATTAAATACAAAGCGGACAGCTCGGCCGGGACTACATACGTACACATTATTACCATTATGATATTCACAAATATTTCTGAAACCGGCCTAAGGCGAGCTAGAGCAGCAGCGGACGTGTAAAATAGCTTTGAATATATGCATAGCCGACCGTCGTCGGCTAATCCTTTGGATAACTGTTCCATTTCGTACGCGTAAACCTGTGTAACTTTAAAATGTCAAGGTTCGAACTGACAGTGCATGTGTGAGTGTGGGACGTTTACATGACGTCTATAAAAAAAAAAAAAAACCATGGAACATATCTTTTAAAGACTAATATTAATTTGGCACGGTGTACAAGAATTTATGATTTTATGGTTTTTTTTTTTCTTTTTTATGTTACTAGCTAATAAACTATATAATTTCAAAACCATCGGAAATTAAGTTTACTTTTGAAGAATAATTGTTAACGCTTGTTAATATTTTAAAACTATTTTTTTATGTTCAAATGGTCGCAGCGTATAATATTTCCTCCGCTTAATTAATCGTAAAATTTAATGGCGTCGTTTATTTTTCCGACCGTCCGCCGTTGGATTTGTGCAACATAAAATTTTAATGTAAGTACATCGACGAATAAATTGTTTTGAAAAATCGACTCCGTCGACAAATAAATTGAAAACATCGCGACATTTTTTGGCAGTGAATTAAAAAACTTTTGGGTGTATACGATATATACGAACATGGTGTACGCGCGAGTGACGCGCGTATTCGATAAATATTCGTGAATCATAATTCGGCCAATTTTTTGTGACATTCGGTTAAAAAATCTCGGCTGAACAATATCTCTATTTACAATTAAACGAATTCCACGAAAATATTCGCGTTTATTTCTTTTTTTTTTTTTTCTTTCGTATTTATCAATGGAATAAAGCAGTATAAATCGTATTTGAATGCATATTCTCCACGGCATAAGTTATTTACCGTGCTACTTACGCCGCGATACCTAAAATTTTTTAGGTACATTACAATGTCGTGCTGCTCAAATATTCGTAATAACTCGGTTTTACCACAGGTGTAAAAAGTTATTGTGGGTCCAATTGTGTTTGTTTGATATATGATATCCGGCCTTTGAAAATGTCGACTCGGCCGGGGGAATAAATCCTCCATTCAATAGCAATATTATCCTACCAGCTGTGTGTCCCGGACTGGCGCAGGCAATACAAAGAGCGCGAACACAATTCCAATTGTAGCAGATGTTCGATTGAAAAATTTGGCGCGCGCTTGAATCCGATTTTTTATTATTATTTTCTTTTTCTTTTTTTTTACCGTAAATTGTTAAATCACAGAAATTTCACTCATCACACCCTACTGTGTGCAGGGGTAATCTATCGTGGAGAGGGGAATTTGCGCGTTAACCCCTCAAGCCCCTCCTTGAATGTACGCCCATATTCGAGTTGTCTGTCAATTGCATAAACTGCCATATTGGAATGCGTATAACTCGTCAGATAGATATGGTTAGAGTATACCTACTCAACATCGGTAGAAAGAAAGAAAAAAAAATAAAAAAAACTTTACTTACGAAGGTGAACAATAAACAGTATCCTCTTATGGATTCAACTATTATTGTGCGCGATTCCGAAAGTAAATGACCATCCTTTAAGGAGTTAATACACCTTGGATTTTATTTTATTCCGTTTTCGTTTTTACCCATTAGAAATCGAACGATAGTATTTTTTCAACAGCATGATAATATTATCGTCGCGTCGAATACCACGATAATTAAGGATTATAAAATAATAGGTGTATTTAAAAAAATAAATAAATGTTTTTTGTTTGTCAATCTGTTTTGAGTTGGCATCTACTTACATTATACTTTTCATCTAAAAACCGCGGCGTTTAGTTTACTGGATAAAAATAAAACAGTCGATTATTATTCTCGCGCGTGTTTAATATTATAAGAGACCAATAATTGCCCAAGGTTTTTGCTGTTTATAAATACCCATGTGTCTGGTGGATATCTTGTGCGCATAAACGTTATAAATTTATAATAGTCTCGATATTAATTAAAAAAAAAAAAAAAAATTGCGTTTTCCTTTGAATTTAGGGTTTAATATTATAAAACATCTACGCGTGCATGTCCACGACAGAGAGACAGACGATTAAGGTAGTCGCGTGTTCGTGAAATCTGAATAATTCTTTATGATTTTGATGTTGGTATTATTTTAATAACAATATCATGTTTTCGTAAAATAAATTCTTTCCTTTGAAATGTATAATTTAAAAACGTATCCGATGGTTATTATTATTATTATTATTATTATTATTAGCGTTGTAAAAAAAAGTGAATTTATAATATCGTACCGTCCGTCCGTCCGTATGGCCGCGCACAATAATGTATATTATAGAGATATCGGTATGCTAATGCGTTTGAGAGTGCTTTGAAGTTATCGCAATCGAAGTGTCTAATAAAATCCGTTTTAACCGTTCGGGTCGTCCGCGTGCAACTATGAATGTAAAATATGTTTATTGACAAAACCGGGTTAATTAGGAAAATGACCGAACGAAAATATCTCGCGGCTTTCGGTCATTTAGAAGTTACGTAACAGTCGGCGGGACTTGCGTGGAGTTTTTTTTAACACGTTTAGTTTCTTCTTTTTGTGGTTACGGAAAGATAGAGAGAGAGAGAGAAAAGGTGTACGGAAATACCTCCTATACACAAGGCGATAAATTAAAGTCGACAGTTGAAGATTTTGGCGTGTTGCTGCGGCGGCGGTCGCGTATATTATCTCCGTGGTGGAGACGACGGTGGAAATATTTAAAATATATTACCCACTCGAGGGCACTGGGAGTCACAAAAACTATATAAGAGACGTTTACTTACGCACACCACGCGTGTGTCGCGTTCGAGACCGTTTTTGTGGAAAATAAAAAAGCAAACGCGGGGGTATAACGTTACGTTGTTACCCGGCCACTTCCGTGACTTTTGCGCGACGACACAATTATTCCGTTTTTCATTTTTAACGACTTGTGTGATAACATTGAAAAAGCGGGGCTAGACGTTGATTTTAATCACGAGGAGTTGAATAGATTCAACGTTTTGGTCACGCCCACATTCTCACGATAGCGTCTGAATAATATTTCCTTTTTCTTGCTCCCCATTGGCGGACACGGCACGCTACAAACCGCAAATACGCCTAAAGGTACTGATTTCAAACTTATAAGAAACAGGACCACGGCACACCGTCGTCGTCGAGTGTGCTGCATACGTTTATTTTTTTATTTTTTATTTTTTTTTTCCGTATTATACGAGTATCGTCAAAAAACTGTGGTTAATCATCATAATTAATAGTGCAATAATTGTATGGGTTCGTATCGGTTGGCTATTAAATATAATACCAGCGGCATACAGTTTTTGCATTATTGTGGTTATTATTTTGTATATATAGACACGCACACACGCGCGCGCGCGCGCACACACACACCACACACATCACACACATACGCGCACACACGAATGCATACGCACACTTACCCGTGCGGGCGTGCGTACATTATATTGGTTATTGAAATTAAATCAAGTGACAATAATTGGCATACAAAAACAGTGACCGCTATGTGTATGAGAAAAGGAGAATCCCGTTCGAGGTATTTTGCCGATTGGATAATGGGTTCCTGCTACAATGATGAATATTGCATACGTAGTATACTCTGTACGTGTATTATATATACATTTGTATACATAAATATATATATAAATCTATATACATATATACATATATTTATATATATATATATATCTGTAGTTTCATTGTCCGTGGTAGGAAGAAAAAACTATAAAATAAAGGCAACTGTCATTGCTGATAATACAATACTCTAATATAAACAATGAACCGAACGTGGGTTACGGTAGTAAAAGTAATATTTGACGATATCTTAATATGACTACCGCCGATACATAGTTGAATCGGTGTAGTAAAGGTACCTCTATAGTCGGTACTTACTATTAAATTGCGTGGGTTGCGTGAATATGCAACTAATATTATGGATATGTTACGAGTATATTGGCGACCACATAGGTAGAAGAGGTACGTTATGCATCTTCTCGATACGCGCGGTTTAAACCGTTCTGTTTTTGTTCGTCGTCGTCTGAACGGAACGCAATGATTGTTTTCGTATTATTCGATGTTATACTTTGATAAGGATTTAATTAATTTAAAACAAATATAGGTGCAAACGGAATTTAACAACATACAAAAAGACAATGATCGTTTGAATAATAAGCCAATTTTCGTTCGTATTACGTTTCAACTTTATTTGTTTTGCAATCAATTTATCTGTTTCCAAACCTATCGCGTGTATACGTGGGCGTAACATTTTTTCAGGGATGGCAAATGTTATACTCACAATAACATAATATAGTACATCCCGTCAATTGAAAACAATCAGTTGTGGCTTAGAAGGTGAGGTGGAGAGGCGGCGTGCCGGTGTCCGGCTGAATTTTCTGGGTAAATCATGGTCGATAAGTATTTTTCTTAGCTCGTAGCCGACATTTTTTAACGATTTTCTTTCTCACATTCATTATTATTATTATTTTTAATCCGACTAATAAGTGTATCGGCGAATATAGAACGACATGAAATTTAGAAAATAATTCTCGCGAAAACTCAGTAGTTCGCCGTGTGTGATGATTATATTATATAAATATAACCGAGATCAAAGTTTAGTTAAACAAACAAACAAACAAAACGGTTGTTTTTACGTAACACCGTCCACTGCCTGGCGAGACAATGACGTCTAAGGGTAAAGTGAAATCATTTCGGACGAAAATACGCGTTGGCTTTCTCTTTACGATGTTTGTCGTGTCAGTCGTGTTCGAATCGTCACCGGATAACGTCGTCCGAATTATATGTGTGTCGTAGTTTTTTCTTCTTCTTCTAATCTCCTAACCAATCGATTTCGTTTGTTTTACTACACACAACTAAATTTTAATCTTCGTTATGGATCCAGTTGTGACGGACGTCACACTTGTAGTAGCAAACTACTATTGAAGTCTAACGATAGAAACAAAATAACTATTACCTTATATTGTATGTTATACGTACCTCTCGAACGAAAAATAGATCGATCGCATGTCGACGGACTTGGGTAATAATAAATTACCGAAAAGTGCAACAAACAATCAAGCATCGATGGTAAAATTGGCAGAACGTGCCAGAGTTCAGTGGAAATTACAAAGAGTGGGCAACGTTCAAAGATATATTCAGTGCCATGATCCACACAAATGAAGCATTAAATACTAATAATAAAAACATCACTATTGAAGACGCGAAGTTGTGATGGACAATAATTCTATTTCGTCGTGTCGAAATTATACGCTCAAATAATTATTCCAGCTCAAATTATTTGGGAACAAAATCTGTATTCTATCATTGATTAAGTATGTACTTAATCAATGATTCTATATACATCTCGCGGGATCGAAGGAAAATTAAAATTCCATTTTTCAATCATTTTTTTTTTTATTTAAATTTTTCCCCGAAGAGCTCGTATTTTATTAATAATTTATAAATACTTTTTACGTTTTTAATCGGTTTTTTAAACCGAAAATTTCAATATATTTTACATATTTATAATATTTTTACACGGATATAAAACTATTACTTTTTTTTTTTTTATTAAATATGTAATTTTGTACACGGTACTCTATTGCGCGTTTTGATTTTTTAAATACGTATAAACCCGAACACTATTATAACAGTATTAGCGGTATATTTATAATTTATTAATGACGATTCTTACTTTTATGCGTTTTTCTCAAAAACCATAAAAAATAATTTAGTAAAAAAACAAAATATTTAAATAACATCGAATTCACTAAGACTATAGAAAACGTTCATTGCATTCAGCTATATTTAATTTATTTAATTATGTTTTCAATACAGCCGAGACTCGGACAATGTGTGTGACTGTAAATAATATGCATTTTATGTATTAACGTGTACTTTATAGTACTATTAGTGATTGGTAACTAAAAACCATCGGGTCGATTTTTAAATCATTACATTTCAGAATCTTATTCGTTCTGATTTCGTCCGGATTAAAAATCGGTTATTACATTTTATTAATCAATACCATACTCATTATGTAGCGCGGTGGTTACCACAGCGTTGTTTGAGGTATAACCAGCAGATTACGGATTGAAAAATGTGATTTTCTTCTCCTTCGGTTGTTGTTTACGGTCGAATTATTTACTCGTTTCTTTGGTATATGCACCTCTATATACAGAGACGAGGATCGTCGAGGCTGTATAATTTGTTTTCGTGAGCACGTATATTTTTCATTAATTCCAGGAGCACTTTTACACAACTAAATAACCATTAAAATTTAATAGCCCTCTCATCTGTATCACTTGATTTCTTGATTGTTTTTTAATAGTGCGCGGCCACTGTTAATCGAGAGCGCGCGTTTCGAAATATTAATAAATAAAATAAATCGCGCTTGCGTTTTTAGCGGAAACGCACGCGTCACTCGCGCGTTTTGACGATGTCGTCGTCGCCGTCGAAATTCGATTTCCAATTGCCGCGGTGTAAATCGTAATCCGCGTCAACGTGAAAATCTATCGGTTCTACAATCTAAACGAATCGTTTTCGTATTGTATATTTTACAGTCGACGCGTGTAATGTGTTGGGTCGTTATAGTATCTGATACCAACACACAAATAGCTACAATTAATCGTGTCTACAACGCGGTTACGACTATGGGAAGGCATATTTTTTTTGTTTTAACTAACCGCCGCCGATAAACATGTTACCCCTATACTGTGTGTATATATATATATATATATATATATATGAAAAAAAAAAAAACAATTCCCATAGAAAGAAAAAAAAATATATATCCATTTCGGTATAGTAAACTAATTAACATCAATTGTACCTCTTTTTTGATGCCTGCGGAAAGACTCGTTTAAAAATACCAAATAACAATGTACCGGTTCAGTAAGAATGTATTTATTTTTTTTTTTACCTGTTGAAAAAATGTCCGTACGTTACTTTTGTTAAATTAAATTTTATATCTACCCTTATTTTCTCCAGTTGTTGATACGTTAAAAATACGCGGAATCGAGAATGAAAAAGTTAACCAATTATCCGAGATCTATTTAATATTAAAAAATAAGTAAAATTGACATTTTATTTACCCACTCGATATCGGAATTCGTTGTTTTTTTTTTTTTTTACAAGTAATTGCCTCGTGCGTGTGCCTATTGTTGGTTCCCTCTGACTAAATGATCGCGGGTAACATTATAGTTTACGAACGAAATAAAACAGTAACACACTTGTGTCTCTGTGAAGTTTAAATGAAAATAAAATCATTTGTTATCGTTACCACTGCGTGTAGTATAATTATTATAAAAACAAAAAATTATAAATTACGTATACAAACCGTATAATTATTATTTCTCAACAATGATTTTTAAGTTATAAATTTATTAAAGATCATCTGGTGAATATGTATTTTAAAACATTATATATTATTTTGTTCCTTTGTTAATATAAAACTTGACTTACTGTGGGATTTATTTGGGAAAACAGGTTTTAACAACAATTTGTACAATAAAAAACGCTGTCTTACCTTGAAACTGTCAAGCCCTCAAATTATTGTAATATATATATATAAATATGCGCGTGCGCGCGCACGGTTTTGTGCGTGCGTGCGTGCGTGTGTGTGTGTGTGTGTGTGTGTGTGTGTGTGTGTGTGTGTGTGTGTGTGCGCGCGTGTCCAAAATAAATTGTAGATCACATTTACCCGTCGATTTGAGTGAATAATCTTATTTAAATCAAATAAATACATTACATCTTAGTTACCTAATATTAATTTCTGTTTTTAAGGTGAAATAATATTTGTTGTCTCTCGAATTGAACTCGTAAAGTATGTGTCTTCTTTACGAAATCGATACTTTGTAATTTGGCGTGTTCGTTTTTGATGTAATTTTTCAAAAATCTTGCGAATCTTTGACCATTAGTACGTAGTTACAAGTAGACATAGGAATTTCGAAAAACAAAAACTACATATTATGCTAATGGTTCAATTCCTACATATTCATAAAAACTCAAATTAAATAATTACTGTTAATTACGAATAATAATTTTTAACGACTCTGGGCGATGTACACGTAAAACGCAACATTATTTAACATATTAAAGTGAATTCATTATTTCCAAGTAGATTCACTTGCTGTGAATTTCGAAACACCGACGAACCAAGTATTCGACACTCGGAAGTATTCGTAGCCCGCGGATGTGATACACCGACGTCTGCCGTACGCTTATATTATACTTGTTCAACTATTTTCAAGTACACACAAAACGAACATAAGATGGAAAAAACCAAATCCTATTTTATGTTTGCTCTGATCGGCGGGAACTGTGTCTGAAGCCGATGATAATTTTTCTTACGATAATATAATAATAACACAATACACATACACGCGGATGCGCGTCGGTCCTTCGCCGACGCGGCGCGGCGGTGCCTAAACGGTTGAACAGTGGATAGTTTTTCTGGTCGTCATGCTCCGGCGCGATTGCTCGGGTCATTAAAAAAAGTAACACCATTGAATGAAAATGTACGGTGTTTGAGAACATGATCCGGAATGCGTTAAGTTATTTTAATAAGATAACATCGATTTGAATATATACTCCAATGTGAGATTATGGGAACAAAAATGTATAGCATGGAGCCAATTAGCGCTTTTATTATTATTATTATTTTTTTTTTTTTTGGCTCCTGTACGGACAACTACGCACGAGTGGATTCGCAAACGTGTACCAATGATTTATGTGTTTGTGTTTATATTTACGTATATTTATTTATGTGTGTGTGTGTTTTTTTTTCCCCGAAGGTGAAAGTGAAGATTTTGGATAAAAACGACAATCGTCCGATGTGGCCGAGCACTCCGATCGAGTATAAAATTTCAGAGGAAATACCGATCGGCTCGCTGGTCGCCACGCTGAAAGCCACTGACCCTGACTTGGACTCGACGCTAACGTACACGATAATCGGCGACGACGACAATAGTTCGCCGTTGATGTTGGACGCGTACACGGGCAGCGTCCGTGTGCGCAAACCTATAGACAGAGAGACCAGTCCCAAACACGTGCTTCCCGTTAGGGTATCCGACGGCATACACTTTAGCGACACGTCTGTAGTGTTCACCGTGAGTAGTATTGTATAATATTTATTGTAACGCTGTTTTTATTCCGCGCGACCGGTAAAACGTCGCGCGTCGATCGCGCGATTTTTCCAAGACGTGCCGAAAACAAATGTTTTACACGTTCGTTTAAGTCTCCCTCGCCGCCTCGGCGTACAACGTAGTTTCGCGCGGACGTTTATTATGTGCCGCCGCGGCGACGCGTAGAAAATATATATCCGCGCCGAAGTTATTATTGTACACAGTTGTGTACTTCTCTTTTTATTATGCCGTACAGCCAGCCGGGCACCTCTGTATCGATTCCGAGCATGTGAAAAAATCATATGCACTTAGCGAATAATCGGATTATATATGTACCTAACCGATAAGTACGGGTAATTTATATGCGGTCACGTTAAAAATTTGTTTGCTCTTGTCTTACCAAACACGTTCTTCGCTTCGATTCTACGGCGGTTCAGCACGTGCCATAAATTTCTCGTGAAATATAATTCCGTGTATAGGATAATGCCGTCGTACCTAAACATCACGCGATCTCCGACTATTCGCTCGTGGAATAGTTGCGTTGTGTTTTTTACGGTTTTTTTTTTTTTTTTTTTTTTCACTCATCGGTTATGAATAATATATTGAACCGTTCGATACACCACCTCTATGGCCGGTGTGGCCGGGTTGAGTTTTGAACAATATCGCGATTACACGAGATATACCGAAAACGTTATTGATTGGATTTCCCTTTCCGCGGAGACGAAAATTAATAATCCTATTGTTGCGTTTGGGCCGCCGTATTTTTACGCGTCGCGCGAGATTTCTAGAGAAACCGAAACTCATAATTAGAAATGTAGAAAACGTGCCCTATCGCTATACATATTTCGTCTCGCACAGATTCTCGACACCAACGACAACGCGCCCACGTTCACGAAAAGCATGTATTCTCTGGACGTGAGCGAAGCCACGGCCAGGGGCACGAAAATCGGCGACATCCTGGCGGCGGACGAGGACGAGGGCGTCAACGGCGTGGTCGCGTACTCGGTGATCAGCGACTGGGCCAACGACGTGTTCAACATCGACCCGCACACGGGAGCATTCTCGCTGACCGGAAAACTGGATTACGAGGAGGCGAGTGTCTATACACACGTATATTTGTATATTAATAACGCGGGTAATAACACTGAAGGTATCTTGTTTGCTATTCAGGTGCAGCACTACATCATGACCGTGCAGGCGCAGGACGCGGGAAAGCCGATGTTGTCCTCGACGGTGACGGTGTACATAAACGTTATCGACGAAAACGACAACGCGCCCGTGTTTGAGGCAAACAGCTACAACGTGGACGTGTACGAAAACGCTACCGTCAACACGGCCGTGGCGGCGGTGACGGCGACGGATCGTGATTCGGGTAAATACGCCGTTTTTTTTTTTTATTTGGATTCGTGCGATCGACGGCACCCGTTCGCGGCGGCGGCGTATTCGGGATTTTTCAAAAAGAGCGGGGATAACTTTTTTTGTCTCGTCCGTCTACTACTAGAAAATAACGAATTCCGTTCGCCAAGCCTTATTTCCATTTACGTTTTCAATGTTAGATCGAACATAATATTGTATCCCACGTTTTTTTCGTGACAATATCAACGTAAAAAACAACGAGGCTTCGTCGTTATAAAGTACCCAATCGACGAGCACTGCTTATTGTAGTTGGGTGGTTGGTGATTAAAATTTGTTTGAAAATCGGTGGGTTATTTTTTTTTCAATCGATTTTATGTTAAGCACGATATAAATAATAATAATGCGAATCGAAACCTTACCAACTTGGGTGTGTTAAATGGCTAATTTTTAATTTGAAAAAAAAAATCAAAATTTTTCTATTTGCTTTGCATTTTCTTCTGACTACACACTAGCATTGATTAAATAAACATATATAAATTTTTATATTTTCAAGAACATACTTAAGGAATATATTATATTATAATATATTAATAATAATATTTCCGAGGAATCTATCCCCCTGACCCCCCGGTAAATACGCCGCCGGTTCGCGGCGACGCGGATTTTTGTAATTTGTTTGTAAAAATATTTCGTTTTTTCTTTTCCCCTCTTTTTCGTACGGCCCCGACACTGTGTACGATAATATCATTATCATTATTGTTATTACGGTCGGTCGGTCGACTTTAATTTTCGTACAAAACACGTACGGTTTTAATTATACATTACATTGCCACACGGCTAATCACCGATATTGGGTTTATGCACCGCGTTGTTGTTTACGTGCGGTGCGCTTAGGGTGTACCTAAGTATAGATAATTGCATGTCGATTTCCATCGATCGCGTGTTCGATTTCGTATGATATTAAATATTTCGTCGGCAGGTATTTTCGTTATAATATTATTATTTCATTCTCTCTGGCTATTTTACGCTCCCGACGAACCGACGACGCTTTCGTTTTGTATTCGTCGGCGCTGCCGAGAGCCGATCGCGATACTCCTCCGATTTGCGTGTCTTTACCTCTACGAGCGCTACAACAGCTAACGTGTATTTCTAGGAATCAACGGGAGAATCAAGTACTCGGTCCTATCTTTGGACCAAGAGGATAATGATTTCACTATCGATCCGGACAATGGCACTGTTTGGCCACTTCGCAGTTTGGACCGTGAGACCGTGGCTTCGTATAATCTCGTGGTAGTAGCCAAGGACGGCGGACGCCCGGCGGCTTCTGAACTCTCGTCCACCGTGCAGGTAATAATGAATACAACTGCGGCAGAATCGATACGTGAAATATTTATTATTTCATTGTGTTGTGGAATTATTATTAATGAATTTTCCTCCCGCAGGTGACGATCACAGTCAAGGACGTTAACGACTGTTCGCCTCAATGGATTACACCCAACGCGACTTCGGTAATGGAAAACGTAGAAATCGGAACAATCGTGACCGTTTTGAAAGCTGTAGACAACGACGAGGATAAAAACGGCTTCGTCGAATACTGGATAAACTCCGGCGACGAGAAAACATTTACCGTCGGATCCGTCGACGGTGTTCTGAGAGTATCGAATTCACTAGACCGAGAAACCAAGTCTTCGTATCAGCTAGAAATCGGTGCCAAAGACCGAGGCGATCCTTCTCTGAGCTCGATAATGAAGTTGACGGTCAATATTTTGGACGAAAACGATAACAGTCCGATTTTCGACCCGAGACACTACACCGCGTCCGTACCCGAGAACGTGACCATTGGATACACGGTCATTCAGTTATTCGCTACCGACAAAGATTTCGGCTCCAACGCCGGAATAAGATATACAATCGTAAACGGAGACGAGAACTTAGATTTCAGTATAGCCGACGACACTGGCTTGATACGAGTGGCCAAATACCTCAACTATGAACGCAAATCTCGTTACGTGCTTACTATTAAAGCCGAAGACAGTCCCGTCGGCGTCGATAACCGCGTCAATTCCGACGAAGTCACGGTTATAATCACTATTCTAGACATAAACGATAACTATCCAGTTTTTCCGGACTCGCCTTATGTAATCCACGTTCTCGAAGAATACATTCCCGAATCCAAAGAATTCCCAATCGCTGTGGTTAAAGCGACAGATGCCGATTCTGGATATAATGGCAGAGTGCGATATTATTTAAAAGACACGGAATATTTCACTATAAACAGTGTTACTGGAAAAATACATCTGGTAAGAAGTTTAGACAGAGAAGTCCAATCTGAACATTTGATCACGGTAGTCGCTATGGACTCGGGTAAATATATACTATTTGAAGCTATGCTTATAACAATGCTATAATTTGATTTTTTTTGTTTCTAGGTACGCCTTCGTTAAGTGGCACTGGATTTATCCGTGTGATTGTTCAAGATGTCAACGACCATAGTCCACAGTTCCAACAACAGAATTATGCAGTATATATTGATGAAAACAGTCCGATTGGTTATTCAATTACTCAATTGACAGCTACGGATTATGATATCGGGTTGAACGCTAAAATTAAGTATGTTTTGTACAGGTTTTTCAAAATGAGCTTTATTTGTAATTACATTTGTATTTATTTTTAGGTACAGCCTTTTGGGAAATAAACAAGATAAGTTTCAAATGGACGAAGACACAGGAATACTTCGAACTTTGTCCAACATAGACCGAGAAGAAAACGAAGTATATTATTTAACTGTCGTGGCGCAAGATTCGAGCTTGACTGAACCTAAAGCGTCGATAGCCAACTTGACGGTGTTCGCCAGAGACGTTAATGACAACTATCCAATATTTTCAACTTCACAAAGTATTATATATGTATCGGATAAAACTCAATCGGGACAATTCATATTTGGAGTGACTGCTTTGGATTTAGATTCTGGGAATAATGGAAAAATTGTTTACGATTTGATAGCAGGGGATGTAGACATGTTCCACATAGATAAAAATACCGGCGTAATTGAATCCATTCAAAAACTTAGTAAACAAATGGAACACAAGATAAAAATCGAAGCAAGCGATAAGGGGCTAATACCTAAAACCGCCGAATTCGAATTGACTGTGATTCTTTGGCCAGATCGTGATTTTCCCGTAGTACGACACGTTGGGACACAACAGTTGTCGATTGTTGAAAATTCAAGTCCCGGAAGTGGGGTATCACGAATTTTGGCTACAACTCCGAAAACAGGACCAAAAGGAGTTCTACGCTTTTCTATAGCAGGAGGCGATTTCGACAATACATTTGAAGTAGATTCAGTGACCGGTGAAGTAGTCATCGGTAAGAACGGAATCGATCATGAGAAATCTAGTCAGTATAAGATTTGGGTGGAAGCTTCGGATTCAGATGAGCCGAAGCTTAGAAGCTCTGTATTATTAACAGTCAATGTTACTGATGTAAATGACAATCCACCAGTTTTTGAATATCAAATTTACACTGTTTCTATTCAAGAAGAAATTTTTCCACCTACCCCTGTCACAACTGTTGTAGCTATAGATAAAGATACTGGGAAAAATAGCGTTTTGACATACAGATTAGTCGACGACATAAACGGAGTGTTCAGTATCGACGATGTTTCCGGAGAAATAGTAACCAACACTAAATTGGATAGAGAAACGGACGATCGCTATACACTAATGGTCGAAGCTATTGATCAAGGCTATCCATCACTTACTGGATCCGCAGTGATCCACATCACTGTATTAGATATCAACGATAACCCGCCGAGATTTACTCGTTTGTTTAGTGTTAATGTTACAGAAAATACAGAAGTTGGCTCATTTGTTATTGGAATTACGAGTTCAGATTTAGATGTCGGTGTCAACGCAAAAGCAACGTACAGATTTACTGAAAATCCAGGAAATATGTTCAAAATTGATTCAGATACAGGAAAAGTTTATGTGGCGTCTCCTATTGATCGCGAAATTCAAGACGAGTATCTACTCAACGTTGTCGCGGCTGATGGTTCGTGGCAAGCCGAAACTCCACTGACTATAACAATTCAAGATGTCAACGATAATGCACCCGAATTCGAAAAATCTTTTTACAAATTTAATTTTCCTGAAACAAATAAAATTGGAGCAACCGTCGGTCGTGTAGTTGCAACCGATAGAGATAAACAAGGTTCAAACTCTGTAGTTTCTTACAATTTGAAACAACCTTCGGATGTATTTTTTATTGATCCAATTTATGGAGACATATTCACCAAACGCGCATTAAAATACAAACATTCGATGAAAGATATATCACCAGAAAACGAATACACGTTAACGATTCTAGCTACTGATAATGGAAAACCTCCTTTGTCCACCGAGTGTATGACCATCATTAATGTTATCGACTCAAATAATAACTCGCCAAAGTTTGAAAAAAATAAGTACTTCTCGCCTATCCCAATAAATTTGAAAATGCTGTCACCTTTGATAACAGTCGTAGCTACTGACCACGATTCCGGTGTAAATTCTGAAATTGAATACTTTGTGTATGGAGGAAATGCTACAGACATAGTTCAAGTTGATAGATTATCTGGTTTAGTGTCATTAAAGAAAAAGTTGGCTGATACGGATTTAGGGAAAAATTACGATCTAGTGATCAGAGCAACAGATCACGGAGTACCGCCAAAACAAGACACTACCGATGTTACTTTTACAATGACTAGTGAGAACAATTACAGTCCAGAATTTTCATCGTTAAGTTATCAAGTATTTGTACCAGAAAACGAGCCTATTGGGACTACAATATTAATAGTTAACGCCACGGACCACGACGAAGGGCCAAACGGTTTAGTACGATACTCATTCGAATATGTATCCGACAAATTTAAATTAAGTCCAGAAACCGGTTCTATAACTATAGCTCAAATTTTGGATTTTGAACGCATTAAAGAATATAAACTCAACATTGTTGCAACAGACACGGGCTTTGAACCAAAACAGTCTAAAGCTACGTTATCTATCATACTCACTGATATTAATGATAATCCACCGACGTTCAACCAAACTCTATTTAATGTGTTTATTCTCGAAAACTCACCACCTGGAACATTTGTTTCACAAATGATAGCCAAAGATTTAGATTCTCCGAAAAATGCAATCATCAATTATTCTATTGTCGGCGGTACAGGAGAACATTTATTTTATTGTAATAACACGTCTGGCGCCATTTATTCAAAACAAATATTTGACTATGAAAAAGAAAAGTCTTATAGCCTTGACATCTTGGCTATAAATCCAGATTCAACACTATCAGGGTCTACAAAAGTTATGGTATACATCGAAGGAGTCAATGAATTTTATCCGACGTTTAGTCAATCAGTTTTCTATTATGATGTACCTGAATCTGCTGAAATCGGTGCTAATGTTGGCGTCGTAAAGGCAACAGATTTAGATGCTGGAAATGACGGCAAAGTTTATTACTTCCTAGTAGGATCCAGCAACGATAAAGGTTTTACTATTGATCACAACACTGGGTTGTTAAGAGTTTCAAGACACCTCGACAGAGAAACACAAAATCGAATTATACTCACCATTTTGGCGAAAAATGCTGGTAGTATCAGAGGTAACGACACGGACGAAGCTCAAGTAATAATATCAATCCAAGATGGCAATGATCCTCCAGAGTTCGATCAAGAGTACTACGAGTGTCTGGTTTCCGAAGGCACTAGACCAGGAGCAAAAATATTGACTGTTCATGCCGTCGACAAAGACGCCTGGCCGCAGAATAATCAATTCTCTTATTCTGTGTTGAACAATATGACAAAATTATTTCGGATTGACTCACAGAACGGAACTATTGAAACTGTTGGACACTTTGATAGGGAAACAATTAATTACTACGAAATTATAATTGGAGCCGTAGATACTGGATCTCCTCCTCAGACCGGAAGTGCAACTGTCAAGGTTATGATTACTGATGTCAACGATAATGGTCCAGTTTTAGCTCCCGATCACAGTGTGGGTTACGTTTCTGAAAATGAACCTATAAACACGAGCATCATGATATTAACAGCAACAGATGCTGATCAACCTCCAAATGGGGCGCCATTCATGTATCGGATTGTTGGTGGACCTCATAGAGAATTCGTAACACTTGACGAATCGAGTGGGCTGCTCAGAACTGCTAGATCGATTGACCGTGAACAAACACCAAACCTTAGTATCGTGGTATGTATTCTTAATATTATGTCAAATAATATTACGGTTTATGCATTTTAAATGATTTTAAATATAATTTTTTTTTTAACAATAGGGTTGAAACAATTATTATTTAAATTAATTTTTTTGTAAATTTGCCAATTTTTAGAAAGTATAAAACCATAAGATTTCTGTTGCGAAAATTAGAAATAATATTAAGTGTTTGGTCTCCCTACATTATATAAAAATAAACAAATTACAAAATGTTTGTATTTTAGTAATTATTATTATAAAACATGTCAGTCTCGTTTCACTAATGGAAGGTTTTGACTAAAACATTAATTTAAAATTATAGGTTTTTGAGACATAACACATACTTATAAACAAAAATTATATAATTTTTATTATTGTACAATAATTATAATACTATTATTTGTTTTTAGATTTCAATAACGGATAATGGTTCTCCTCAAATAACAACTGAAAACCTACTGAATGTTGTAATATTAGATCAAAATGACTGTCCATCTACTCCAAGATCAGTGCATGTTCTTGTTTATTCGATGAAAAATGAATATCCGGTCGGAAAAGTTGCAGACGTAAGACCTATTGATCCTGATACAACGGGAGACTACAAATGTTATCTTGAACGAAGTACAAACGATTTCTCAATTCCTGAAGCTTGTGATCTACATATCAATAACATTTCCAAACCAGTTACTGTTCTCCATGTGTCGGGAAATGACGGTAAACATGATTCGGTTACTAACATAGTCAAAATTGAATATCAAACAATCGATAAGAATATTATAGAAAATACAATTTTTACGAGAATCGAAAACGTTACTTCTTCCAATTTCATTGAAAATCATTATACGACGTTTATGAACATATTGAACGCAACATTTGAAGACAACACTCCATTGTTATACAGTATCAATGAAATAGACGGTGGTATTGAGGTAGCGATTGCGGTCAGAGGTTTGACTAAAGAACACGTGAACGACGCATTAAGAAGTAAATCAAATAGTATTGTGCAGGCAACAAGACTGCTGGCTTTCATTGATTATTCCCCGTGTCAAAAAAATATTTGTGAAAACTATGGAAATTGTTCTTCTTCTCTGTCTGTATTGAAAGAACCACGCGTGACAAACAGCAATGATTTTATTTTTACTTCGCCTACCATCTCACAAGAATATGTTTGTGCTTGTGCCGAAGGATATGCTGGGAAAAAATGTGATAAACGTCAAGATCCGTGTGCGCCAAATCCTTGTCAATACGGAGGTACTTGCAGGAGGCAAGGTATTAGTTATCAGTGTTTATGTCCTTCAGATAGAGAAGGCTTAGAATGTGAGAAAGAGCGTTACGATAAATGCGACAACAATCCTTGTATGAACGGCGGTAGTTGCAAGCAAACTCAAGACAACATTGGATACTTCTGTTTATGTAGACCTGGATACCGAGGAAATGTATGTGAACTATCGGCTGATTCGTGCCGACCTAACCCGTGTTTAAATGGAGGTTCTTGTGTGTCTTTGAAACCTGGATACAAGTGTAACTGTCCCAATGGATTGCACGGAAGACACTGTGAAAAGTCGTCGTTTGGATTCAACGAGTATTCTTTTATGGCGTTCCCATCGTTGGACAGCATAACAAACGATATTACACTTGTTTTTTCTACATCTAAACCGGACTCTTTACTGTTATACAATTACGGAACCCAAGTCGGAGGGAGATCAGACTTCATCGCACTTGAACTAATTGAAGGAAAATGTGTGTTCTCGTACGGCGGAGCTAGAAGCTCGATAACTTCAATCAGTGTTGGCAAGAGCGACGGATCTTCATTGGCTGATGGTCAATGGTATAAGATAACCGCCGTAAGGAACGGTAAAGTTCTTTCTCTGAGTGTGGCATCTTGTATCGACAATGGAGATAATTGTCAAGAATGTAGACCATCGGATAAGTCATGTTATAGCGACAACACAGGAACCGTCGGGTATGTACTGTTAATAAATATTAAGAAATACAACACTTAAGTAATTTATATATTCACTAATCACTGTAATATGTTTTAGGACTTTGAATTTCAATGGGAATAATGTACTGATTGGTGGAGTCATTTCTGCCGATCCTCTTCTAGAGAGACCCGGACAATTGCGCTCAGATGATTTTGTTGGTTGTGTGCATAGTGTTACTATCAACGGTTATGGCTTGAATCTTAGTAGCCCAATATCTTCAAAGGCTGTCGATCCATTCTGTAATCGTCAAGGTCAATGTACTCAATCTTTAGCATTATGTGGTGAAGGATCTTGTCTAGACCGATGGACCGGTGTCATGTGCAAGTGTGAAGAAAATGATGTATTGTCTCCAAATTGTTTCCAAGCGTTTAAACCTATCTCATTGAGTGAAGGAGCATTCCTAGAATACAAAATTACAGAGAAGCACAGACGAATGCATTTATTGGAATCTATATACAATGGAACAACTCTTTGGCGACAACAGTCTAGAATTAAAAGAAGCTCATTAATAGCAACTCCCGTAAAAGAACTGAGTCTTATGTTTAGAACAATGAAATCAAATGCAACCATACTTCTAGCTGCTTCGAATTATGATTTCACACTTGTCAAAGTATGTATATTATTTTAAAACCATCTATATAATGTACTTTAAACCATATGTTTATTTTTTCCTTGTATTTCAGATTATAAACGGCAAATTACTATATTCGTCATTTTTAAGTTCTTCGACGTCTACTGTAAACATGTCAGTTGATAAAAATTTAGACGACGGTAGCTGGCATAATTTGACAATGACAATCGGCGCTAAGAGCTTGAAATTATTTTTGAATGGGCAAAAAGTTGGCGAAGAACTGGATTCGGCTAGTGTACACGATTTTTTGGATCCATACTTAACTAAAATGTTCTTAGGGGGTATCGATCGTGACTATTTCGCTGGGAAAATCGATACTTCGAGTAAGTTTTAATTTCACTGTACACCTATGATGCATTTTTTTAACAGGTAATTTGATTTTGGTTTTATTTTGTTTGTTCCCAGGTTTTACAGGATGCTTAGCCAACTTAACCATCAACAAAGAACTCCAACCATTTAATGGCACTGGAAGTATATTCCCAGAAGTTTTCCACACTGGAAATATATCTTTTGAGTGTGATTTATCTGGGTTAGCTGCAGTCGGGGTGGCTGTCACTGATCCGCTTAGCCTTGGAATAACATTGGTTATTGTGTTTTTCATCATATTATTGATGGCTATAACGATAAGTTTTGTTGTGTTTAAAATACGAAGACAAACAAAATGTGATAAAGATTCTGACAGTGGCAAAGACCATTTCCAAAGTGGTCTCCACACCGAATCTCCAGCTCTCAACACAATACCTGTGTCATCGTTCATGTCCGAAACAGGAGATGTTATACGGCATCATATGGTTCCACCGGAATTACTTTCAAAACGCTACAAAGATCAAGAAATGGGCATGAATGATACGCACAGGCCACATCGACCGGATATAATTGAAAGGGAGGTAGTGGGAAAATCTCCGCCACCACAAAGGGATGAGCTCAATCAGCACATGAAAAATATGCATCAGAATGATAGTGTGACTGGAGATCATGACATGCCCGAACATTATGATCTAGAAAACGCTAGCTCAATAGCCCCATCGGATATAGATATTGTCTACCACTATAAAAGTAAGCGTATGATAAATGATCAATCCATAATCGTGTTTCTATTATTCTAATATAAATAATTTAAATACTGTGTTGGAATATTTTTAAATCCAATATAAGCATTCATTAACATTATTAATGCGCATCTCACACATGTTACGTTAAATGCACTTTTTATCTATGGAGATTTAATTCAATATAATTGATTTAATAATTAGTTTATATGCCTTTACAGTATTTCATTAAACTGTTGGTTCTTCATTAAGTGTTTTGCATTAACACTATATTATGTAATTTAAATGAATTATTTATCTGATCCTTAATTTTATTTTTGCTTTTAATCTATTTGTTATAATTTATTCTAATATTTCAAATATGTTTAATCTATGTCTTATTTCAAGATGTTTTGTAGGGTGTAAACATTTGTTTTTTTTTTTTTTTATAATATTCTTGATATTCTTGATCAAATTATCATAGTACACTTCAGTGAAAACATTACAACATGTATTGTTTTTCAGGTTACCGAGATGGAAATAATTTACGGAAGATGAAGTCTCATCTTAGTCCTGGATTGCCGTCTAACATGTATCACAAACAAATGCGACATGCGACTGGTTTCCAATCGCCACATTCCAGAGATAGTCGGTCGGCAGCACCACCACCCCCGCCACCTTTAGAATCTGCCAATCATATGCAACACCAAAGCACACCGCTTGCTAGGCTTAGTCCCAGCAGCGAACTAAGTCAACAGTTACCCAGAATACTCACACTGAGAGTAAGTAATTTTATACATTATAACATCGATTTTAACAGCTAGTTTTAACAGTAAAATGTTTTGAATTCAAAGTTTATATTTAATCCCCCCCCATCGATGCTTCGTTTTTCTGGAAACAATTTTTTTTCATCTCCTGTCTTTGAATATTTGCTGATTATTATTCAATGGTAAACATATTAAAATAAAATTTAATGTAATTATTTAGAAAGACATTACACACTATAAATGCTATGCGAGAGTGTAGGAAATATCAAATCATATTAGTTATTATTATTATAGAATCCACTACCGATACCTATAATAAAATACAGCCATTTGCCATCAGCAATGATTTGCACATATATTGCCGTAGGTATCTCTAGTACAAGATATATCTCGATACTAAATCACAGTTTTAACGTTCAACATTATTCGAGCAGTTTAATTTTAAAACCGTAGTGTTACTATGAAATGCGTTATAACTTATAAGTAATAGTTACTATAAAATTGAATAGATTTATTCTGAAGATTGTCATATATGCGTGAAACTTAATCTATTTCGTTTAATCTGTTTTATTACCGAAACACTTAAAATTATTGTTATTTTTTTATTTTATGTTGACAACACGGTATGTAATGTATTATACACCTATATAATAAAATTAACGATTAATTTATTCGATTAACAAAATTACGAATGACTCATTTTAGTACTTATTTTTTTTCCGTAGTATTTGCTAAAAAAAAAATTAGCTTGTATCATTGTGGCAGTAATGAATACTTATTATTTATTAATAATAAATTCGTATTGTTGAGAACAAATTTAAAATAATCAAAAGGGTTTAAAATGACATATCAGCTAAGCATTTTAATATTTTGATGAAGTTTTTTTGTTTTTAATCATAAATATGTTAAAAGATCTTCTAATAAACTATAACAGTCATAATACGTTCTTTATGGTATATGGATAAATGAAGATACCGTAGCGAATGGTTTAAGATCTAAGTGTGTGTGAAATTAATGGCTACCTATATATTAAAACGTTGAATTGAATATAATTAAAAGGCTCAATACACGCCTACTTGTGTATATAATTTCTTAATGACTTGTTAGATTATGCTGTAAGATCTACGAACTGTTTATTCACACGGTTTACTAATTCACTTCGAATAACGTTTTTCACAATATATCCATTTAGTTAAATAGTTTTTCAATAAAATTAATGTCATGATATTATTCGTCTGTTCGAGTTAAATGAATAAAAATATGTGTCTGTCCCAGTTAGTCTACTCCCGCGCGTCGTACGATTCTCGATGGTCTAAATAACAACGTTTACTTTGTGAAATCTTTTTCACGGTGTCCGCTAAATTTTATGGTCATCACGTGGTGTCTGTTTCAATCGTCAATCGTGATATTATAACTGATGAGTAAAAACGCGTTTTTTCCAAACCCAAGCATACCTATGTGAAATGTCTTTCTTTTTTTTTTAAATTAAATTATAACTATATTAATGTTCGGTCATTAGCAGTCGGTAGGTTTGTAGGAATTTGTTTAGCGATTCTTACGTTTGTTTGTATTTCGGGAACACGAAGCCCGGGTGGTCATCCGTCCAAGCGCTTTCGACACCGGACGGTATTTAACCGCAGCACTATCCCGTGACCAGCAGTGTTAACCCAACCGCACCATGCGAAATGCAGTGGTAATTTTTTCGGTTTTCTTTGAGATTAGGTAGTATTTTATTCGGGCATAACGAACGCGTACCAATGATCTACTGTATTAAAATAAAGTTTTTTTACACATTATATTCTACGATTGAAATCGACCACGTGATCGTCTCGTAGGACTTACGAAAACGAATTATATTTATGTATACGTCTATACGTATAGTACATGTACGTATAAAACATAATTTAATAACATAATGTATTCGAATAATAAACGTTGTATATAAAAAAAAAAAAAACCTTACGCGCGGAATCACGTTACACGCCAGCATTATGCGTTTAGTCGCACTCATTATCATATTATAGTTGGATGTGAAACGGAGTGAGCGCGAGATAATTAATTGGAATCCATTATGGCGTGCGGTGTTTTTTAGTGCGTGTAAAGACGTATTATGTATATTTATATGCTGCGGCGCGCTCGACCACTTATAATAACGTCGTGGCAAATGTGTTTGAGTCATTATTTTACTAATGGACGCAGACGTTGAAAATCAGCAAAGTAAAAAAAAAAAAACCAATACTCTCCGTTCCAGTAGGTAGAGTGTAGTCGTAACTTTTAGTCGATTTTCCAGTATTAAATAAAAAGTCGACTGTGACATTTTTCACAAATAAAAAACCAATATCAATATTTTTCTGTGCGTCATCGACTCGTTTCGAACATTTCGATTACTCTTTTATCATTTCTTATGAATTATGATTGTAAGATACGGTAAATTAACGATATACGTTCAGCGGTTCTCAGTTCATCGTTACCAGTTGGTCAACGATTGTCGATGTCAAGATATTAATTCATATTAGCCAGCAAAATGGGTACTGAAATGTAAATACTTTATTTACAAACATCTTAGTTTATTTAGTTTTCCGTAGTTTATTGTTGATGAACGTAGGATTTAGAACACTCGCCCAGTGGGCTCTCCTAACTTGATTATAACCGAGACAGCTTTAAATACTTTAAATATGTTTAGATACTATTTGACATGCCTAATAATTTGTCGATTATCTTTGAATCGTTTTCAACGTAATAATTCTTCGGGAAATGATTGTAATAAATAACAAAGCTTTTGACGTTTGATTTCGCCTTCGTTGAATCCATTTTTAACTCGGCACGCCGAATTATGACAGTTTTTACAAGTCGATGAGACAATAATATTAGATTTGATCAAACGTGTCTCTCAAATACCACGTCTACGTATTTATAATTGTTTAATCGTTTCGTGTGTGTGTGTGTGTGTGCAGGACATTAGCGGCAAACCTCTGCAGACCGCCTTGTTGGCCACCTCCTCGTCGGGCGTGGTGAGCAAAGACTGTCCGATGCACAGCAACAGCGAGCGCAGCCTCAACAGCCCCGTGATGAGCGGTCACAGCCTGTCGGGCAGCGGCCTGTCCGGCGGCGGCGGCGGCGGCGGCGTGGTGGGCGGCAGCGGCGGCGGCGGGAGCAGCGGCGTGGGCAGCGGCGGACGGTCGCAGTCGCAGCAGCAGCAGCACGGCCGGCCGCCCCAGTCTGGTGAGCACGGTGGACGCGGTGTCCGGCACGGCCGGCAGCGGCGGCGGACGGTCGGCCAACATGGTGGACGACCACGGGCACCACCGCCGGCAGCAGCAGCAGCAACAGCAGCAGCAGCAGCAGCAGCAGCACCGGCGGCCGGGCGACGACGACGACGACGACGACGACACGGGCAGCACGACGTCGTCGGACGAGAGCGGCAACGACTCGTTCACGTGTTCGGAAATCGAGTACGACAACAACAGCGTGTCCGGCGAGAAGCTCAGCGACGTGATATTCAGCAAGATCGGCGGCAGCGGCGGCGGCAAGAGCGCGTCCGGATCGTCGGACAGGGAATCTCAGCGACGCCGTCGGTTGCCGCTACCGTCGTCGCCCCCGTCCTCGTCGTCCGACGTCGTCATGGGCGCGCAGCAGCAGCAACAGCAGCAGCAGCAGCAACAGCAGCAGCAGCAGCAACAGCAACAGCAGCAACAGCAACTGCAGCTACAGCACCAGCAACAGCAGCAGCAGCAGCAGCAACAGCAGCAGCAACAACAGCAGCAGCAACATCAACAGCAACAGGACCACCAGGACCAACAGGTGGCCGCGGGCTACGACACGTTCGACTCGTCGTTCCGCGGCTCGCTGAGCACGCTGGTGGCGTCCGACGACGACGGCCCGATGTACCGGAACGTCCGCACGCCCAACAACCCGTCCGAGTCGTCCAGCATACCGGTGGGCCTGGGCTGGGACTACCTGCTCAACTGGGCGCCGTCCGGCAACGGCATGCGGCCCATCATGCAGCCGCCGTCGCCGTCGCCGTCGTCGCCGTACGCCGACCACGATCACCGCGGCCACCATCACCACCATCACCACGGTGGCGGCGGCCAGTCGGCCGTCGACTCGATGGCCGCGGCGGTCGCGAGAACGGGCGACGGGTCGTCGTCGTCGTCCAGGCAGTCGCCCAAGTCTCCCGAAGAGTACGTCTGACGACGACCGCCGCCGCCGCCGCTGCCGCAGTCGTCCGGCTGCAATCGGTGCTAGTCCAATCTTCCTCTCCTCCCACTTCCGTGTCGCCATTATTTTTATTATAATTATTATTATTATTATTAGTTTTATGTATTTTAATTTCTGTCTCTTTCGAATCACTTTTTATTTTTTTTTTTTTACGTAATACGCGACGCGCCGCCACTTTTGTTAAACCGATTGTGTATAGTAGACAATCGTGATCGCGGCGCGCAGTTGTACAAAAATAATATAAATAAATATATATATAGGTTTATAAATAATTATTATATATATATATATTTAGTCGTAAGCGTATATAATCGCTGGGCGTACGTTTCGCGAAGTGTACATAATATTTGTGCCATATAGTTTTGTAAGTATATAATATAATTATGTGTACCAATGAATAAAAAATTGACTGATTTTCTTATTTTTCAACCGTCGTGTTTTATTTATTTTCATGTATCTCCGATACAGGTAATACGTATACATACGAGTTTAATGCATCATTTTAAAGCGATTTTTTTTTTGATTTTATAAAAACGATTAAAATCCAATCACATGTTTGGTGATTCATTATGCTCTATTTATTCATGATGTACGATTCCACTATGGTAAAAGTAATGTGTTTTTTGGTTATATTATAGTATTGAACAGTATACTTTCAAACTAAGAATAAAATATACGTCTGAAAATTGCTTACTCAATGTTCGAGGAAAAAATTAAGTGGTAAACTGGAAAGAAAACTAGGTATGTAATAATATAATACACATAAGGCATAGATTAAAATATATACTATAGATAGACCATGGGTATAGGGAAAATGGCAACTAATTTATTTAGTTTAACGATGTCTCAACAGAGAGCGCTGCTCGTTTCGTCGTTTAATATTATCGTAAGTAGTGATTTTTTATTTTTACACGTAATACACAATCCATATCAGACTAGACACAATGAGCGTATTTGATGAGAGTGACATTGTTTGACATGAAAAATTTGATGATAGAAGCCACCCAACGATGGCACTTTCTGTGGTTTTTTTTTTTAATTAGTTTAATTTATCTTAAGAGATCGCGACACCACTTACGCTTCAGGCGTCTCGGGGGATTGCCAGGTATGGTGGGAGTGGCCAAGTTAAGTATGAGTTTATTCGGATGGTTATTTAGTTATAGTTATGAAATCTTTTATAAAATGTTTTTGCTTCGTCATTGTAAGTATGTAGTGATAAATTTATTTTTACTACTCGCTAGTGTACACGTAGATTGAGAAATTTCAAATTACCCAAGTTCATTTTTATTTATTTTTTATTTTATCGGGGATGCAGTATTTGTCACCTTTATCCAATGGTTAAAGTGGGGAAATGTTGAGGGAGGGGACTTTTTTCGTTTTTTTTTTTAAAGGGGGGGGGGGACTATATTTAATAAAAATTAAGGAGAAAAATTAATCGTGATATTTGCACCAGAAACGTATAAAAATCGAACAAATCAGTAATTATATAATAGGTCCTTAATTATATAATGATATAATGATAGTTCGTTATGAATACATAATTATGTAACAATAGTAATAGTAATAAAACGAATAAATATACGTAGGTGTGTTTGCGTGAGGCCGGAATAAGTGAGTCATCAGTTCATAAAAGGGCGGGTGACACGGCCAATGAGAGCCGAGCTGCTCGCTCCGCCCGACCAATGACAGCCGAGCTGCCCACGCAACCCGACCGATCGAAAGACGCCCGAACCTTCAGCGGTAGCTTACCGATGTACGATGTGCAGTCTAGTGTCGACCGCGGTTCAGAAAGCTTGTCTCGATTATAACGAAACAGTTTTCACGGTTTCAACAATTTCCTTTCGCGGCGATGGTAATAGTATTTATCGACGAATAATCGCACGTCTCGCGGCGGTCGCGTGGGCGCAATCAAATTATTTCGTCGCTAAAATACTACCGTACCATCGATGTTTATCGTATATTCCGTCTCGGTCGCGTTCGCAGTGCGCCGCTGTTCGCCAAAACAGCTTGTGAATTTTGCCGTCCGCCAAAAACAATCGAATTATGGTAATATCGTGCGAGTAGTGAATCGCGAGTAGTGAATCGTTCGGTGGTGTTTTTATTCGAGTGTTCCAGCACGAAATACGTTGTGAAATGTTTCGGACCCGCCGTATGAAAACGGTCGTCAATGCAGTCGACGACGGCCCGAGGTTAGTGATAATATATTATAATATTATATCGATATAAGTACGACCCACCAACGCGTTGTGAAGAACTTATTGTTATTATATATTATTATTAAACCACTGTTATATATAACGCGCGTTGGAACTGATAAATTGCGCGTTGTCATTAATACGATTTTCGGAAATGAGTTTCATTTCGGCGCCGAGTAATATTAATAACGAGAACGGATAAAATCCATTACGCGCGTCGCGTTCGTCGCCAAGTCGTCTATATTAGCATTGATTATAAATAGTATTTATAATCAATGATATTAGGTACGCACACTCTTATAGTCATATGTTTATTTATCCGATCGTCTTCTATCACGCGCGCTGAATCGCAAAGTCTTTCGTTATGGTGTTGGTAATTGTGCGGATTTGGCACAGCTTAAATATAACATCCGCGGCGGATGGAACTACATGTTATACGTATCTTGGTTCACACTAGTAAAAATTTACGCTGTTCGTCCAGTGGCGCGACTGGGTTAAATTGGGCCCTAGCGTCCTTTTGAAGGGAGAGCCCTAAAATTTATGTTTTTTATAATAATAATATAATAATAATATAATACTATTATACCATAGTGTTCGTTCAAAAAGTGCCTACTAATTCGCCGAGCGCCGAGTAGCGAGTATAGTATTAGTGAATTCGACGGCCACTCGGTCGAGCGAATGAGGAATACGACGCTTGGTTTATATTAGCGTGGCCGCGTGGCCGCTGTGACGGGACGACGACGACGCGGTCGCGCGCAGCGGACGGACCTCCGGATACCGCGGTAACGATTCTCGGTTAAGAAAAAGCCGTTACGAAAACAATTACTTTCCATGATTCCTGAAATATTCTCATTGGCTTGTTCGTTTCAACCGTTTTAACGGACGACGCGGGGATTTCCTTTCCGTTGTCCTTTCAGTCTTCGTCGGTTCGCGAGTATGTGTTGGGGTGCTCCGTGCGGGTCCGTGTTTCGAGAGTTTTATGCCGACCGCCATAATCTCGTTTCTCGGTTTCAAAATTTCGTTTCGCGTCGATGGTAAGTAGTAATTATCGACGAATAATCGCACGTCTCACGGCGGTCGCGTGGGTGGAACCAAATTATTTGTCGCTAAAATACTACCGTACCATCAATATTCGGTGTTTAACGTATTTTTCCTATCGTATCGCCGCTGTCGCGTCCGGTGCGCGATCCATTACGCGAGTGTAATGGCCGTCGCCTTCGGAGTTTCAACGATTCCGTCGAGGCTCGGACGACGTCTAATCTAAGCCGGTAAAGGCTTCGAGTGTGCGTTTTTGACGTCGTCGTTTCGTATCGCCGCCGTCGCGTTCGGTGCGATCGCCGCCATTTTGCCGTGTTACGAGTTCCGTGATGTTTTCACGGCTCGGCTGGTAAAAATATGACACTTCTTTTTCGTTTCGTTTCGATTTGTGCGTGTAAAAAATTCGCGATCACTTAAAACGGGCCAGCCACAACGGGTGCATCACATTCGTTCATTATTGTATTGCGACGGCACCACAAACAAGCCAATATTTGAGGTAGGTTAGGTTAAGTTTATTTATTTTTGTGTCTTGAATCTTGATTCTAGTGGCCGGCCACAAAGTGTCTCGTGTGAAAGAGCTCTAACCTACCGGCTCTAACGCCTCTAACCTACCGGCCGTTCAGTATAGTGTCACGGCTGTTCCGAAAGCTCCTCTCAGTCACGTTTTATTTTTCTCCGCGACAGTGCTTAATGTCGTCAAATGTCGTTACTATTTATCGCGACTCGATTAAATTAAATTAAATTTATCGAGTGACTTTCGTATGCGCCAACATACTTACATTATTTTACAAGCCAACATGAACGCCGAACCTCTGCAGCAAGCTACCAAAATAAAGAAGCCAAGTGTTCATAGAACACAAACATCATAGGACATCTCTATAAGGTAAGAGATATTATTATTTCAAATTCTTTTTAAGAAAAATAACTTAGAATTTCATATCATAACATAACAGTAAAAACAACAATGTAATGAATGTAAAACTAATATTTTTTTCTTTTTACTTTTGATTTGCAGCCAATGGAAGATCCACTATTCGTCGAATGATGAATGCCACAGATTTAATTAAACAGGTCTAAACCTACCAAATAAAAGGAGCCAAGTGTACATAGAACACAAACATTATAGGACATCTTTATACAGTAAGAGATACTATTATTTAAAATTCTTTTGATGACATTTAACTTAGGATAACATATCATAACTTAATAGTAAACACAGCAATGTAATGAAAGTCAAATTAAATTTCTTTTCTTTTAACTTTGCAGATAATGGATGATCCACAAATCGTCGTATGATAAATGGCACTGATTTAATTAATAAAAAAAAAAACTGTAACACCCATTACAAACCATCAAATAAATATCAATATGAAAACATTAAATACATCAATGTAAATGAAAGTAAAATTAACTGTGTTTCATTTTACTCTTAAGCAGCCCATATCTCTTATTGTATGAATAACAACCCTCCGTTAACATTATATTCCATTAAATCACTCCTTTATTCACATTTTTCTTCTCATACATGTGACCTCCCAGCTGTCCTGTGGAGGTACAGCACAAAAAAGTGTAGGGTGGATGTAATGAGGTGACCATCATAAATATATTATATTTTAAATATATACGAGTATATATGACATATATTTCCATAATTACTATTGAAATTAACCAATAGAAGGCAGCTCCTTTCGTCACGTGCACAGACAAGAAACATAAACGTTAGTGCAGACCTATCTGTACTTTCACATACAACACCTTTGTTGCAAAGGGATCTGGGAAACTTAAAAAGTTTTATTCAAACCCAGAAAACCTCACAATAAGTACAATCCCAAGAAATAACGGAAGCCAAGTGTACATAGTTCACAAACATCTTAGGACATCTCTATACGGTAAGAGATACTATTATTTAAAATTCTTTTTAAGAAAAAAAACTTAGAATTACATATCATAATATGACAGTAAAAAGAGCAATGTAATGAAAGTAAAACTAATTTATTATTCTTTTTACTTTACTTTGCAGCCAAGGGATGTTCCAAGAGTCGTATAATAATAGCAAAAATTTAATTAAACCTAGAAAACCTGACAAGTCCAAACCTTTCAAATAAAGGAAGACAAGTGTACAAAGAACACAAACATCATAGGACATCTCTATACGGTAAGCGATACTATTATTTAAAATTCTTTTGAAGAAAAAAAACTTAGAATTACATATCATAACATAACAGTAAAAACAGCAATGTAATGAAAGTAAAACTAATTTTTTTTTCTTTTTACTTTAATTTTGCAGCCAACAGATGATCCACAAGTCATCGTATAATAATGGTACAGATTTAATTAATAAAAAATATAACTGTAACACCTATTACAATCCATTAAATAAATATCAATATGAAAACATTAAATACATCAATGTAAATGAAAGTAAAATTAACTGTTTCATTTTACTCTTAAGCAGCCCATATCTCTTATTGTATGAATAACAACCCTCCGTTAACATTATATTCCATTAAATCTATCCTTTATTCACATTTTTCTTCTCATACATGTGACCTCCCAGCTGTCCTGTGAAGGCACAACCAAAAAAAGTTTAAGGTGGATGTAATGAGGTGATCATCATAAATGTATTATATTTTAAACATATATATATGACATTATTTCCACAATTACTATTGAAATTAACCAATAGAAGGCGGCTCCTTTCAACATGTGCACAGACAAGAAACATAAACAATTATGCAGACCCAACTGTACTTTCACATACAACACCTTTGTCTCAAAGGAATCTGAGAGACATCATAAATATTATTCACAACCACCGCCTACGATACAAAGTCATTTAACACACCATTAGTGGATTATTACCCACACCCAACATTCATAAGAAATCTCAACATTCCAAAACTAAAATTAATTCAGAAATATGAAATTCAAACAATACAATACAAAAATTGTTACATCACTGTCTAATATCCCATCACTAGATGTTCATTGGATGATGCACAAGTCACCAAAGGGGGATATCGCACAAATTTAATTGAACCCGGAAAACATCACAAGACCAAACCCAACAAATAACAATCCAAGTCTACATAGAACACAAACATTATAGGACATCTCTCTAAGGTAAAAGATTACATTATTTATAATTCTTTTAAAAAAAAAGATGATAAAGGTTTTTAGGTGTACAGGAAACACGAATAGAAAGTAAATAATAATGATTTATAAACGATTATTTTTCTTTAATGAAAAAAATTATAAAAGGTTAAAAAAATTGGATACATAATAATTGAGTTTGCAATAGATTATTATAATAACATTATATGAGTAATATAAAACACTATAATATTGAGCTTTACTAATAATATGAGTAAATGATAATTTAATATGGTTTACAGGTGTGTATTGAAAAAAAAAAAACGAAAGTATACAATTGTTCAGTAACAAAAAGAATAAGTATAATTAAAGTTTTAAGGAAGAATATTAAATTTAACGACTGAGACGCTTTAATAAATATAAACAATACATCATCAAAAAAAGCTTAATTTAAGAAGGAATGTTATAACTTACAAACAATAACATCTATTAAATTAATACAGCCACAAAGGATTATTAAGTACATAACATATGTATATTGATCGCTATAAAAAACAAAAATATGCAATGAAAAGGTATGTAAGGCTCACTAATAACTAGTGTTTAATTTAAATGGCTAATGTGACATTCTAGGTCACTTGTATTTAACTATACATCATACATAGGTATAATTGTAGAATAATGTCAATAATAAAGCGGTATTTACCAAAAAAAAAAAAAACATTTAATGATATATTAAAATGCGAGGCATTTGACTGAACTAGTGAGTGTTACAGTTTACAACTTTAATAAATGTAGTCTTACAATATTACATTAAAATATAACATACAGTGTATCCAAAATAAGTTCTATATGATTATTCGCTTAAAATTGCTAAATTATTAGAGACTGGTGTATTTCCACTCTTTGTTCACTATTCATGAATTGAAAATCTAGTATATACTGTACGGCTGTTAGAAAAAAGTAGCGCTTATATTTTCTAATGTTAATAAATGTATAAATATATGATTATTGTGTGCATTTTGTCTAACAAAACTACTTTCAGTGATAAGACTAGCAAATAATATGAGTATCAACAATGGAATAATCTTAAATAATTTTAAATCATAAAAGTTACAACTGAAATAATATTATAGTATGGAATGGAAAGTATAAATATACAGTTGTTTCTTACTAAAAAAATATATCACTGATAACATGGTATTTAAAAAAAAAAAATAACTAAATAGTAAAGTTAAAAGAAGAAATGATTATCCTTAAATTCCAATAATGTCTTCTAAAATATTTACTGTTAAACACATGCGTTTTAGTGATTATATAACAATTTTAAAATACTTAATAAATCAGAATATTAAGAAATCTAAATAAAATAACAATAATATAAATATCATGACGTCAATAAATAAGTTACGATTTAATATTTCAATAAGTTATCGCCTGACTCCTTATTGGAGCATCCAGTTCCTAATTTTGTTAGTCAACTCTATCCCTTTGTCTGTAGAATTTGAAATAAAACCAATTATATTTCGATTGTAATTAATATGATTTTTGTATGATATACTATTATACCAACAACTTACAATATGTTCTAGAATGGCAATTACTTAGAGTTCAGTAATCATAGTTGAAGTTAAAGCCTGTACTCTCTTGGCATTGCAGCTTTTGCACAACACATGGTCGTCTAATGGATAACATCCTCTACCTTCAGCTTCTGATCCTAACAGAGTGTCACAATCCTAAAACAATAAATTTAATTACATTTATAACAGAAGTAAATATTTATAGTTATTGATGATGGTCTGATGTAAAATAATACTGACTTCACATCTATAACATTGCACGTGGAAACTTCGGTCCAATGCAACAAATCTTACAGTTTCGTCTTGACCAGCCTCGGGCATTATGGGAAATTGACATACACTGCATTTTGGCGCGAATTTCCTACAATTAACGATTTGTTTTCATTGTGCCACAAAATATTTCTATAATGTAAGTAAGTACATTTGTTTACATTTATTAGACAAGAAATCTTACTTGTGAAAGTCATCAATGCAATAAATTTGATTGGCAGCATCGATGGTGAAGGGTATACCGTCCAACAATGTAGAACAAACAATACACCGGAAACAGTGTGGATGATAGGGACGCCCGGTGGCTCTCAGGATTCTATCCAAAATTGGTATTTGACAAACAGAACATTTTTCCAAAGTATCCTGAATAAAATACAAGTAAATATGTGAATATTAGTTTAAACTTTAGTTAGGTTATAAAACTCCACATTAGTAGCGCGTGTTTAAAAATATGAAACAAGTAATTTAATAAATATTTATTGTAATAATTTATTTAATCGTATGGCAATAACTTTAAAATTATATTTAATATTATAGTTGACATAGAAAAGTACTAAATTACAAAGCATATAAAAATATTTGATAGACCACATAGGTAAAAATATCAAAATATCTTTAACTATACATAAATAAATTATAAAATATTTTTGAATAAGCTGTTTATAATAAAATTATCTTTATACAATTTTTTATTTCATTTTTTTTTCTTCTCTCGATTAATTAAATTTTACAGTTCATTATTTATTATTTAAAATTTAACGAGTAGTTAAAATAGTTTTACATTACTTTTTTGTGTAAAAGATTTATGTTATAATATGGTAACAAAAATATTATGTTATTATTTACTTAAACTTTAAAATTAATAAAACGTTTTATAAAATAATCATTTAAAATCTAAAAATTCCACTTTATTTAAATATTTTACTACAAACACAATTTGAAAATGTAATTTAATCAAAAGATCAAATTAATTTAATTGATAATGTTTAAATTCACTTACGTGTTAAAACAAGATCTAAGAGTAAAAAGAAAAAAGAAAATTTCAAAAGTAAATTTTTTCCGGGTATTCATTCATTAGTTATCTTATTTTGTACTTAATTATTAAATCAATGTTTTAAAATTAAATCCGAAAATATAAATGTAGACCATCTTACCAAATAGCCCTCTTCACAATATGGTTTGTTATCGATATGATAAAACGGTTTTCCTTCCAACTGATCTCCACAATGAGTACAGGTAAAACATTTGATATGATAAATATTACCCATAGCTGTGCATCCAAGACCTTCCTCCATTACTTTTTCATTGCATTTAGTACAATTCCCTAAACATATAACATCAAATTATTATTGTCGTAAATAATTTATTATTAACATATTCATATGTATGAAAAATAAATCTAGGAAACAAGTCTAATAAGTTTTAAATAATTATAACTATTATGCAAGTTTAAAATTAATTTGATCACACCTTTTTCTTATATTGAGTACAACTATATAAGTATAAATATTTGGGTACTTTATTTTCAATTAGAATTTATTTTTCACCGATCGTGAATAGTAGTTATTTTCAAGGCAGGCACTCACAGTCTAAACAACTTGCGTTGCTGTCTAAAGTTTTTTTTCCATCATTTACAGACATTGAATTCACAAGGAGATCAGTTAAAGAGTCAACTTCAGTTTCATGTTCACGGGCAGTAATAGATTGTGAAAGACTGCTCATCGAGTATGTAGATGATAATTCACTTGGTGGACGAACAGCATTTATAGGCTCATAAATTGATTCGTACATTTTTGATGCCTTAAATATGATATACAATTAAAATTAAAATAGTTTGCAAAACCATAACAACGATTATACTGACCTGCGAGGAAGAGTTATCAAAGTCTTTTGCATCGTCTTCGTAACTCACAGCCTTTTGAAGTTCAGAGTAACTAGAACTCACTGGGGACGGAGGGCAGTGCAAGTTGTCTTTGCCTGAGTTTAAATCAACACAACGGTAATAATAAAACACACATAATATAATATTTGTATAAAAATGATTAATAGACTTTTACCTATAGGTTTTAAATTGTCATAGAGTGGATATTGATTATTTTTAAACGTCGCCTTGCCCGTCTCACTAACGTTTGAATATATATTGCTAGATTTCGTCGGGTAGTTGACATTGCTATAAATGCCTTTGGAAGGCTGCGCCTTTTTATTGATCACCGTGTTGTAGTATGTTGGTTCATTTTGAGCGGTCAACTCTTTGCTCTTGTATTCCGTGTTGGATACGTTGGCGTACAAAGGACTAGACGGTTTTTTGTGCATAGTTTCGACCCTAGACCAAGAACAATATTGTGTGTGATCGATAACAATTAGTCATCAGCGAGGAATTCAACGAAACGATAACGTGTATTATAGCAGCATACTTACTCGGTCGGTGTGTGTTGTGAACCCGGACGGTGCGCGATCTCTGGTTCCGGTGTTTGGAATATGTTCACACCGCGGATCGGCTGGAAACGATTTTATTTCGCGACACGCGAGTCGTTACGAATAAATCACAAGTACGTTGACGGAAACGGAAGATTACCGTATTGTGTACACTGACTCACAACCATAGGGAACATTATTATTATTTCAGTCTGATAACGACGGGCGATTTGATAAAGCATGACGTCATCTTTGGGTAACGACGGGAGTTCATGGAGAAAGAAATGTTTGCGAAACAAACCGGAACCGATCGTTATAATCGGAAGTTCTAGCAAATGCATGTTTTTTTTTTCGGTAAGTCTTAGAACATCCAAAGTAAGATAAAAATTCGTTTCACACCTCCCCGGTGTCATAAACCAACTTTTATTTCGCTAGTTTTTGCATATTTCGGACTTTTAGTAGAGCTATTTTCCTAATTTACAGTTAGAAGTGTGCTATTTTAAGGCATATAATAAAGGGAACGATAAATAGTGTCGAAAAAACAAAATAACTTTAATAAAGTATTCAGGCAATCCTTCAAAAAAAAAAGCACGTTTTCATGTGCGATTGATCGTTAACTCGTGTTTTACCCATCTACTCTCGTACGTAACACATTTCATATTATAGTTTTACTTATTTTCGTCCAGAATCCATCCCCACTTATTTGGCCACTCTTCATAAGCTCTATTTTCATGTTCACAGCGGCTTCTAAAACGTTTATCGTCTTTTACAGATACTTTTGCTCTATCCATGTTTAAATTAAGGTTTTAAAAATTATAATTTGCTATATTAAATAAATGTTGAACGTTTTATTTATTTTAAACGCCAAAAAAAAAAAAAAAAGGAATATAATTTGCGTATAAATCCACTCCCTCTGATTATAATTATTGGACAAAACAATTAATTATAGAAAAAATCGACTACATGCATGTTTTATGTTGATTGTTGTTTTATAATGATAAAAAAAAAAACTCGATTATTTAATCTAAAATTTAATCTTATTAGACTACAATGGCATATTATTTCGTGGCGGTTCTGACTGTGTGTTTTGATCGAGACAAATTATTTCAAGTAAAAATTGCATGCCAAAATAAAAGAAAAAAAAAATCGTCTAAGCGAATAGTGTCTGTTCCCTCATAGTTACTGATATGATTTAAAATAATGTTTTTCAATATAATAATATAATTCGTTTGATTTATTTTATCTAGAATTGAAAAAGTTTTCATTTTATTATTTTAACCATTTGTTTTTTATCGCATTAAAATACGCGTCTTAGCTATAACACACATGATATATTATTTTCCCGAATAAAATCAAACGACTCTTTCAAAACACAAACAATATAATATAATACTTTTCGTTTTTTTAACGATATTAATGTTTGTCTCTTTATATATTTCAGAAACTATCAAGTGCAGGTCTTTCATACATTTTACAGGGCAGCCCCATCCACTCACTGTCGCCCAGTTCCAGTTGATGTGTATCATTATTAATATTAGCATCAAACACGAAAAAGAATCATATGACAACGGATTTCTACGAAATCCGAAACGTATTGTATCCGTGTATCGTGTACATGTTATTATTTTTTTCATCATAAATACGCGGTTATGGGCGGTGATTCAACACCCAAAACACTTCCCTAGCTGCAGACTACGTCACTGCGCGTACAAACACGCACGCGCGCATGACTCGCTTAATATATTATTATGTATATATGGGTGTATATAAAAGTTTACTTTCTCTATTCAATTCCTATTATATATTTCCGGATACTGTAACGCGTCGATACGCAATATTATTATCCTACACCCGTAGCTCGTGTTGCGATATTACCACGAGATCCGTTTTGAAGACGGGAACGCGGGGTCGATAATAATTCGTAATGTTATTACGAACAAAATGAATCCAAAATTTCAAAATGAATTGGCGCCCACGGGATTTTCAACACCAGTGCGGCCAAACTGCGAATCGACCAGCCCACCCCAAAACAGAGGGGCGTCGTTTCGGGTGTGCGAGGTTTTTTCAAGCTGGCCGTTTTGAGATTCAACCAAGTCGTGTAAACATAGATATACGCCCATATATGTATATGTATACATCTGTATCCTGCTTTCGACTTTTTCCATTTATATTATTTTAGGCGCCGCGTCATCGACATAAATCGAGTAGGAATCGATTTAATAACTAAAATATAATTAATAATTGATTATCTACCTTACCAATGATTGATGAACGCATAAAAAGCTTTTATTTTATTCTTTTAGCAGACTGATCGAAACTATTTCAAAAGTAAAGGGTACAACCGCACACCCGCGATTGCACTACTTGATAAACCGTGTTGATGCCACTTACAATTTATCATAACATTCGTGACTATATATAGTATAGTTAAACGGAGAGAGCACGTTGAATAGGTGCTGAGTATAGTGAGTACCTAGACATTACTCGCGTGAACGCCATTAATCAGCGGTATAATCGTGGTTAATACGTTATATAATGAAAATGATTTTTCAATACAATGAAACACAAAGGCAAATGTTGTGTAAGAATTTTCGAAATATTCGAATCACTCGTGATTAAAATGTTTATAATTAAACCTCGACTTTATAAATGGTTCTACGTTTAAAGATTGAAATTTTTTTCAATTTTGAATATATGTAGTAAAATTATTTACCAATACTCTTTACCCCAAATTCATATCTTGTTTATTCATAACTTGTTATCGTTATTTCATTATGTGTTGTAGTTTGATAATCGTCAGTCGTCACTTGCAGGGCGTAGCGAATGCACCGAAAAAAAGAACGTGGTCGAGTTCGATATCAAAACATTTTAGGTTTTATTATTTAATTTCCACGGAGAATTTCAAAACATTCGTCGAAAAGCTGAAAATAAGCTGCCCAATGCAGTAATGTCTTCTGAATCAAATAATTAGTCTGTTACATAGTCGTAAATAAGGTATTTGGCTAGAATAAAATCGTCTGCTATGTTTACCAAAATAAGTGCTCCGTTTTGTTTTTGCTGGTGGGAGTTTTAAGTAAATCGATTTTTTTTTTTGCCCTTAATTCGTATACTTTTATAACAATAACTTTCACACATTGTATAGTACAAGAACGAACAGGGACATGTTAAAACCAAAACTCAAGTAATATAATGTTTTATATATTAGTATAGTAGCTTCCCACAAGACGATAATCAAGGGTGTGGAATAGTTGACGTTTTAAATTTGTCGAACGTTCTGTTTTAACAAACACACAATGATTTTTCATTGAAATAATTTAACTGTCCAACATAAAACACAATAACATCATTTTTATTCATGTTAATAAACACTGAAACATTTTGCTTAAAGTAGTCAAAAACAATAGTCATATATTATGTAGTATATAATAATATTCGCAGTATTTAAGCGTAGGTATAATTAAGTTTCAACTAATACATTAGTAAATAAATAATAATCGTTGCATATTATTTACACACAAAAAAAAAAATACGTTAGTGTAAATATTGCTCTAACAATAGGAATAATACTTCTGGTTGATAAATAATACGTTTATTAATATTATTATTACTATCCATAATTTCATATACACAGTGGCGTATTTTCAGTTTTTTTTTTCGCGGAATCCTACGGATTAAATCCTTTAAAAGTGCAACTGAACTTCGTATTTTTATTTTTCTTACTATTTATTTCTATAAATTTAATAATTACAGATTGTTACGTATAATGGGCAATTGAAAATGTATTTTTGTTTTTTTTTTTTTTGGTCGGGGAAGAGCGACGAATTCCACGACTCCCTGTAAATACGCCACCGAATATATATATAAGAATTTAAAATTGATCTATTCATATAAATTAAAAAGAGAAAAAAGCGAGTAAGTACAAAACAATAATTTAATTGTTATATTTATTTTAATGAATAATACAAATTATCGTGTCTATTATACATGTAGTAATTTATATATTTTAAAACGAGTTTTAAGGGTTTTATTAATCATTGTAAATAACACTAGAGACGAATCGATGATTTAGTCGACATCACCATTTAAGTTGTACAAAATAAATTAAATTAGGATTTATGTACATATAATAATGAATGAAAAATCGAAAGGGTTTTAAATTTTTATCGTATAAAAATCTTAAGTTGTGCGTATTCGTGCAAACTATCGAAGACAGAACGCTTAATGCAATTAAATATTTTCGTATAAATACTATCGACTAAATGATTTGCGTAAAATAAATATCTTAAAACTACTTTTATACAGTTAACTATGATTAAATTTGGCTTTTTTTTTGTTGAAAATGTTATCATGTTGTACGTGTTGAAGATTCAGAATATGAAACCGACTTATATAAGCTGTACATAATATTTAAATTTTACAACTCAAAAAAGGTACGTATGACATACATATCATCTGTATGGTATATAATTTTAATAGAAGACGACACGTCGTTTTTGTTGCAGACGAAATACGGACAAATACAAGTCATTCGAAACAATTCATAATACATTCCTTAAATAGGTAGTTAAATGCTAATTATGACCATTATGCGAAATTCAACATTACATCACTGTTACGGCTCACTGTGACAATATAAATAATATATATAATTCGACTGTTTAGTAATAACGGCCGTGCGGGAACTATTGTGTTTTCATTGTGAATTTGACTTTACTGATTTTACGACTCGCATAAGGCTTTCCTTTTTTATAATACACCGATCGTCTAGTTCTCTTCGCGACGGGCTCGGCCATTTGTCTAGTCTCGGTCGCGTCTTTGTTTACCGCCGGTTCAGATTGGATCACGACTGGCTCGTACGATCCGTTTAATGCTCGTTGGAATTCAATAACGTCGTCGTTGTTTCTCATCCTTACGACGTCGTAATCGAGGTATCTGTAATACACACGAAAACATGTTAAGTTTTTTTGTTTTCTTTTCTTCCAGTAACGCGGCGCGAAGAAATAATCGAACGGCGCAAGAGATTAGTCGCACGAACGCCACGGTTAATTTCGCATATCATTATGGTTTACTCTGTACGTTATACCTACAACGATGGTTTGAACGTCCGGCGTAAAATACCACAGATTTCAGTAAAGACGACAGAAGTCAATAAACGCAGTGGCTATTATGTGGTCTACGATCACGGTACGTCGATAACGAATTTATTTTTCAGTACTTTTATGTCGTTGTTTTAGCGCGTTACCTAGTGTACCCGCCCAAGTGAGTTTTTTTGATATTTTTCGGTTTTACTTGCTACAGAAAAATGTACATATTTCAGAACACCGAGAGTATTATTTTTACATTCCGCGTACACACAAAAACGTTTAAATGTTTTAATTTCAAAAATAAAATCGGATGGAGCCTTAAACCCCCCCACCCCCAGGGGGCTCTGTGTGCGCCACGGGTTTTCACAACGGTACGGACGTTTGAAACGCACGCCGCGTACTCCAACAAAACGAAGTGCGATTCGAATAGTAATAAAAATGCACGTCTGCGTACAACAAAGCAATTTAAAAAGGAATAATAGTTTCCATTATACGAAAGCAATAATAACTGATTGTCGACGACGGATATAGGCAATACGTGGAATTCGACCGTCACTGATAGGTAACTCTGCAGTAATAATATTCGATTTGATTGAAATTAGAAAATTAATATCGCGGTGTTCGACGGTTGAAAAGTAAAATGCAAATAATTCGGAGGGAAAAACATTACCCCGATGAACGTGTTTGAATAATTATCAAGATCGATCGATCGGCGTTTTTATCATCGCCAGTGCTCTCTCAATAATTACGTGTAAATTAAGAGCTATAGAAAGCATTGTGAACAGTAAGATGTAACGGTAACCTATTAATAAAATAATATGAATTCAACGATGGTCCTTATTCTAACGGATGGAAAGTGAAACGTGCCCCGCGTTGTTTAACCGTCAACAACGTTTTCATTTTGATTTCAATGTCATGCTCTGTGTTATTCAATACTTTATTTAACCAAAATGTTCAGTCATGCCTTCTGTCGTTGGTGCTCGGTGTGCGTGTTTTCAACGATTTCTCTACGATTGTCCAGTTTAGAGGGAGTAGATGGTATATGCAATATATTATTGTACCGCGTACACTTAAATATTTATTCAATTGATTATCTGGAAAAAGTGAAACCCCGTATTTGTTCGTAGTACTTTTCCTTTTATATTTTCCGTCATCTCGTCAAAATTTCAAATTATTATATACGTATTATAATATTTACAACGAGGAAGTACCATGAAAGAAAAAAAATAAATAACCAATATGAACACTCACGGTGTGTGTTACTCGTGTACGCGATATGGTATTACGTATGACGTCATACCGTGTGTTTACAAATAACGATGCTGTAATTTTCAACGGATTTCTGAGAGCCGTTGTTGTAGTTTATATTATTCAATATTTTATGTAAACACGAACAATGGATTATCATACATTCATGCATGCATATAAATATTTTTTCATTTCAGTACCCGAATTCATACGAGTTTCGCGTGTAAAATGTCGTCGTCGAATGTTATCGATAGAAGAAAAAAAAAAACGCTCCGAGACAAAAAATAATGAAAACGATTTTTCGTTCGGTAAACCATATGAACGACAATAACAGTGCAAAAAGTACGTATAAGACAACAAAAATAATAAATATTCAAACGGTCGATAGTAATTGATATATTATACTGACCTTCCCACAGCCACCGCGCCCAATCCCAATGCCGCCCCGCCGGCCACCAGGCCCAGGGCGGGCAACAACACGGACGGCGTGGCCACCATGCCGAGCTTCTCCTTGACGACGTTGGTGAGCTCGCGGTTTCCGGTGCCGAAACCCAGGTTGCCGGTGATCTTGTGCGTGGCCTCCACCAGCGGGTCGACCACGGGCTTCGTGAGGTCCGACATCTTGTCGAAGCTGGTCTTCATCTTGTTCTTGACCAGCGTCCAGAACGACGCCTCGTCGTCGACCACGTAATAGCCGGGCGGCCCGTACTTGCCCTGTTTCTCCGGCAAACCGCCGTAGTGCGGCGCGTACTTTTTCGGCACCTTCACCCTGGACTCCTTCTCCAGGCCGGGCTCGAACGCGAACGGGCTGCGGTCCGCGTGGATGTCGTGGCCGAAGTACGAGAGCGCCTGTTGCCGCCGGCCGTCCCGTTGCGCGTCCATCTCGAGCGGGGCATGCGGCGGCGGCGGTGGCGGCGCCGCGGGCGGTTCGTATTTCGCCGCCGCCTGGACGCCCAGCTCCGGGTGAGCGTACTGCAGCACGGGCGTCCGCGCGCTCTCCTCGAACGCCGGCCGCGACGCCGTTTTCGTCGAGTACGCCGCCGAGTCCGGGAACACGCTCACGCTGGGCGCGTGCAACACGCGCGCCTCCATTCTCGGCTCGTACATCCTGGCCGACCGGCCGTTTGCCAACAGGTTTCCGTTTATGTTCCTGATGTAGCCGAGGATCTTGTCGGTCATGTACTTTTCGTCGTACGAGTCCCGCTGCACCGTGAAGTGTCCGTCGTTATTACTCGACACCGGCGCCCTCTCCGGCTCCGGTTTTTTCCTGTACACCTGCCACACCCCGTTAAACATCGGAGCGACCGGCGGCGGCGGCGGCGGCCTGTTAGGCTCCTCTTTGACCGCGTGCTGCGTAGGAGTCTTGTTCGCGTTGGGCACCAGGATGCCGTTGATCACCCTCGCGTTCCGCCAGATCTGCGTGTCGTTCTCGTCGTCCGGCTCTCGCACTCCCGTGATCACGGGGATGCCGTCCGCGTCCACGTGCAACAGGCTCCTCGACTGCTTCTTGTCCTCGTCCTTTTGGTTTTTCACGTACACCGAATCCGACCGTATCACCACCGGGTCGGGCACTCTGGGCGCGTGCTCGCGGCTCGTCGATATCAATTGCATTTCCGGCCTGTTGTTGGGCTGCGCCGAATCGTTAAACTGCTGTCTGCCGTCGCGTTTCTTCACCACTATGGTGGCCACGTCGCCCGTTCGCGTTTTCACCTCTAGAGTTTCCATGGCGTCGGGGTCCAGATTCCTGGCTACTTTGATCGACGTCCTGGTCATCTGGACGTTGTTGTTATCGGAAGTCGAATAGACCGCGAGCGGCAAGATCAACAACAGGACCGATGTTTTCCACATCTGCAAAGTAACATGCACATGAAATAACTTCAAATATAGGCACGCACGTTTTGAATACTATTTTAGCGCAAAACGCCCGTGTTTTTATAGCGTTTGGAAATAATTAAATATTAATATTTACGATTCTATTCCATAAAACGTTTGCGGAAAAGCAGGTCAAACATTTTAAATACGCAAGTTTATAACGTATTATTGTGCACGCTTAGTATTCATACTACCGCATAGAATTGTGACATGTGTTCGTTTCTACGCGTATTATTATGGCTTAACATATTATGTATTTGTGTCTATTGTTTAGCACACAGTTGTGTAAAATGTCTATAAATGTTCATTTACTCGGAGAATCAGTTTTAATGCGTTTGTCCCCGTTTATTTATTACAAATAAATTCGAACAAACTATTATCGCAGTAATTATAGTGATATCGAGAAGTTTTAACACGAGTACCCCGACGTACGCTCGTATTACACACTTTGTGTTCGTTTCGGAAACACGGACTGTAATGTTAGGTTTTAATGTTCGATAATTAATAATTTACAGTTGTGTATTTGGTGAACTCGCGTCCAGTATGAGTAAAACACTATATGATTATTTCATTACGTTCAAACGTTCCGAGTGCCATTGACCTTAGAATCGAAGTTTACTTTCCCTTCTGCAACATTTATTCTAGACAGGTCCCAGCGGTGAGTGAAACGCACCGTTTCGTCTTCTATATCTGATTAAAACACACACATAACAACACACACATAACGCGTGTGTCAGAATGGAAATGTTATGAATCCCGAACGCGCGTGGAAGGAAGGAAAACATTACTATTGGAAAACGCACAGACCGACGAATAACGAATAATAATTTTCATTAGGATATTGGACTTTTCAGTTCAATGTTCAAGCCTAATGACATTGTAAATATTAGTAACCACGAGTTTCTCACACTTTCACTTATTTTACCGGATGCTTCTGCCAATGTCACGAACATTCGTGGTGATTGAAATAAAAAATAAAAATAAAAAAAAAAAACAGTATATAGGTAGCGTGAAAAGATACGATAAATCCATGACATTGTCGTTTTAATCACGTTGTCACTTGTTATAATCTGTTTTTGTTTACCCGTTATTATTTTATCAACTCGAAAATGTAAAAAATTATACTATTTCAGCGGGTTGCTAGCAGTTTTCGATAATTAATCCGCCCGTGAATGTAAACGTAAATAAATTTGTCTCGTTTATTATCAATGTGAAAAAATAATTCACGCTCCTCGCGTTTTTTTAAGTCCTGTCAAAACGAGAAATTAATGTCCGGCGTGTGATTCGAATTCAAATTATATTTTTCATTTCTTTCTATTTCATAAATAAGGACGATTATACGAACGTACATTGACGAATAGCTGTACAAAAAGTTTGAAAAACTATATATAAAACAAATAATATTAGATATACGAGTCTCTTGTGTACCCATGTACATATTATAATATTGAGTTAATCCAACGATAAATACAAATTCCGAATGAATTAGAAAACCGGTAAAAATACCTACGATAAAATGGAAAAATATTTTCTACATAAATAATATTAAAATACATTTTTCATTCTGTACAGTGATATTATCTCGGGGAGTTAAAAATTTTGAAGAACGTTTAGAAAAAGAAAAAAAGCAATGTTTTCCGACTTATCTTCGCATATACAAACAAATCTACGTGGTAATTTTCTTTAATTGTCAGTTTTATTATGATTATTTATCAGCAATGTGTGCTCTATAGATAAATTGACTGTCCATAGTCGAGATTTGCTAAAGATATTGTAAACTTATTTAGCCATTAAAGCTCGGTAAAATTAATAGATTAGACACGATCAACATTTCAGTTTACATGTGAAAAATATCGAACTTTTTCCTTTTTTTTTTTCACAATCGTTTCTATTACCTACTGCACATACAAATAAATAACACACGAATTATAACTGTACAACTAGATGAATAGGTAGCATATAACCGTAAATAATTATCATAATATTTGTGAAGATATAATTATTTAATAAAAACGATTATATCTTAGACTGGACGCGTATACTTACAAATAAATGCTACCTACTTTATTACAGTGACAAAAAGGATGTAATTACAATTGCCAGTTGTCACGCGATGGAAAAAATATTAAAAAATAAAAACATCACGAGACACGGGTTTCATGGAAAACATAATAAGCTGCGTAAGATTACATTATATACGTAACAATTTAAATGATTTTTTTTTTTATGATTAAAACTCGTATATTCTTTAGAATTATAATACCTATACAGTGAATGATATTCTAAAAAAGAAAAAAAAACCATTTTTAAACTGGTTTTCATTTCGATTGTTTACACCCTACGGTTTCTATATTAATCTTTTCCCTAGGGAACGTCTAAACCGGTAATTCAAATAATTTAAATAACAGTTCATTGTTGCACAGTTGCATTTACAATATACACATTAAAAAATTGTAAACTAATTTTTACTCTGTGTTTTCTTATAGAATTATGGTTTTAAAATCGAACACTACATTCTAAGCGCACAGTGCTCAGTTGATCAAATCAAAATATAATATATAAGAATTGAAAATCGTTAAAATATTATTAAGATACAGTAATATGAGGGGTATGATGCATATTTTCTCTGTATACTCGTCGATGAGAACGCGTGACGTTTTAGGCTTTTAAATTCGTACAATGTAAAGCAAAATAAAAAAATACGTATTTGTATCGTGATGAATTCAACTGATCTAGATACATTTTTTACAGATTAAAGTTCAAAACGAATATTTCAAATAATAATCGACTGGAAATCGGTAAAAAATACACGGTTCTTCTGAACGTCAGATTTTATTTTTAAAATTAAATGCGTTTAAAGGTTAATACTCATATTATAATAATAACAAAATCGTTTTGTTGTTTTAAGATTTTATTTATTAAACAATCGAACGGAAAAATATCGAAACGACATGCAGTCGCGGTGTCATGCAGTGCTGTTATTTCGAAGAAAAGCGGCTATATTATAAAAACAAGTAAATAAAAAAATTAACTTACGTTTCGAATGTTATTTTATTATCCTTTGAATGCACAAAACACTGTGTAAAAAAAAAAATGTATTAATAACAGCGACGTTGAAAATGTTCACAGATTCAGTCTTGCCGAGAAGTCTTAGTTTGGCTCGAAAAAGTAAAAATATTCACATTTCACTTTCTACGTAGCGTCCTTACAACAAGCCACACAAGACTAACTCAATGTCGTTGTACCTACACTAGTCGGTATGCACCGGTGCTTTCTTTCACTCATTAACTAATTTCCCCTGCTCTTTCACGGCTCGTATATATATGTATTATAGTGATGATGTGAACCTCTTTACTTTTGATAGTAAAAGATGGTCAACAAATGATATGAATGAAATGACTGCATAAGTATATATCATCTGATGACGTGAAAATAACAAAAAATGCGACATAAATATTGTGGTTTTTCGAAGATTATTTAAAAACATGAACAATCAACATAAGTATTCAAATAGAGTTTACAGTAAGCATTAATTGTTAAAAAAGAAAGTAAAAGTTAAAAAAAAAAAAATAAAAATAATTATTGTAAATTCAGTTAATTTTATAAAAAAAAAAGTAACAATTATAATTAAGAAAGCGCAAAACGATTTCTCAAATCTTGCTACAGTATACCTATACTTATTCGTAATTTTTGTAATCAAACTTTTTTAAGTCGGATATTTTACATGGTCGTTAAATGTACTCCGGTACTATAGATACCTACCTAGATCTATATAATCACAGGAATTATTAGTCATGACAATTTAAATTATTTTATGATTTTCGAACCTGTGAAAAATAGCTTTGATATTTAAGTCTATTCGATAACATTTTATGCACGTCACTAGGCAATTCCGTCTGTATCCTGAACTTTTGAGAATTGGAGTGAATTTAAGTGATTAAATACAGAAGCTTTACTACAGACTTTATTTTGAAATAATTAAATTTTCTTTTTTTTTTTTATCGAATATTACTAAGAAATATAATACTTGGTTCGATTGTAATATTAATAAACGTGTTTTGTAAAAGTATATTACGTATTTTAAATAAGTATTTAATTTTATGGAATATTAATAATCTCAAAACTCTACGTTTTGTTATACTTATATATTTTTTTTTTTTTCTCTAATAGGTTCTTCTTTTGTTTACAAAGTATACGTACAAGTACACACGCACTTTTATTTTTTACCTAAAACATAGAAAAACGCGACGAAATCCAAGGGACGATTTTTGAAATCGAACATTTCGAATAACAAATTACGAGCTGAGTACGTATATTTAGGAAATTTTTTAAGTAGATCTTACGGTTCACGTCCTGTCGAACATTTGAGCTCGTTGAATTTTTAGTTACCGAAATTCCATCGTACCTTCTTATATTCGTAGTAATTACTATATATTTAAAGGAATGAGAAGTGCCCTAAAATTCATAATGAGATACTTTTAGTTGAATTATTTTTCCAATTTAGTGAATATATTATAATTTTTTTACTTTAAGTCAAAATCATTTATCTACGTATCAAAGCAATTAAAGAAAGATTCAAATTTAAAATCAATTCGTTAAATAATTAATATGAACAAATAAAATCCTTGAATGTTCATGACATTTCAATCACTAAGTCATTACATAATAATTAAACTATTGTTTCAATTAATTTCATTAAAATCGTAAAGGATAAAAGTTTTTGAATTTTATTCCGAGCTTTGCGTTATGTAAATTAGACCGTATCAAAACTGTAAATCCAATAATCGAAAATCAATTAATTTTCATAGATATTTCGAAATTTTAAATTCGGTAATAATAATCCGTCAAATTGTCCAGAAACATTTTCGTTATTTGTGAAATGTTTTTGTCGGCCATTTTTATATGTCGTCGCTCGGCGTTGCCATTTCAAATCTGATATTTTTGACGATTGATTTCTATGTTTGTTCGTATATATATATATAGGTATACGGTATGCGCATAAACGTTTTCGATGAATTGAAAAATATATATCGAAGACATTGAGTTTGTACCTATTGAATGAATCCACCGCCTAACGTGTAAAACTATAACAGACGCGGACGGTTATTGTAAAAAATTCAATGAAGAATCATAAAACGTATTATCGTCAAACGTATTTATAATATTTTCATCGCGCCGGAGAAAAACGTTTTCACGATTCCCAACGCATCAATTTGGAAACCGTCGATTTTCACTCGAAAACTACTCACAACTACGTGCGAACGAGTGTAAACGTAAGTGTATCATTGTCTATTGCATGGAATAATATCGCAAGGCCTGTATGACATTCGGTATTTTATGAACCTTTCGTCGTCGTTCGTAAACGTGTGAAAGTTAAATTCGGAATATTTTTATGGACGATGTTGAGAGATACATATCAAATGTGGTTTTAGAAAAAAAAACTATATGTTTAATTCATACCTATATTCGAAAACAAACATAATATATCGCAATATTATAGTTAATTATATTGGATTTGATTAATTAAAAACATAATTATTAATACGAACACAATAGATTTGACAGTCAATTTTCTCCTCGCAGACGTGTGTAATAATAAAACATTACAATCTATAAACTTTTTTAATAGGTAGTTTAAATATTTTATTCCACGAATAGAATAGGATTTTATTTTATATAATTGTGTTTTTATTGCTTTAGATGCTCGAGAACATCAACAGCAAAAGAGAATAGAATCTAAAATGTCGATTTCTTATTCAGGTATATCTTTCTCCTCCTACCTAGCTGCTCTATAAATATATTAGGCATGTTCTTTCTCTCTATCTCGCTCTCACGCTCTTTCTCTATTTCTACAATACCCTAATATATCACGTGCAAACGAATAATTACTTTTTCATTTATGTATAATGTTGCACTTAGATTTTGATTCTTATCAATATGCCTATATAAGTACAAATCGATTCAAATTTGATATTTAAAAAAAAAAAAAATTATCGTTTATTATTTTTGTCAACACGTAGTTATTATTGAAAGTCCATAGAAACCGTCGGGTTTGATTAGATCAAACATTTGTTTTTATCATCGTAATTTATTATTCCAATAACTCAAATGCACGTGTTATAAAAAAAAAAAAAGTATTTTATATTACACTCGTGCCGCTCAGTTTAATTTTTCGATTGTGATGATTAATCGTTGCTTTCAAATTTAAATAAACCCACGCCAGTAACCCACCCGAATCTGCATATTCGTATTCGTCTCGTGTGCCGACACTTTTAACGCACACGTATGACATGTTAATTTTTTAAATTATATAAACATCCGATGAAACTTTTAATCGCTTTTGAAACTCGTAAATATTTATTCAATGCGACAAGTCAAAACGGTCAATCGGTATTTCATTGAATAGCGAGAGCCCATAGGATATAGTATTGTACACGGTCGTGTTATTGTTTTGTGCGCAGTACGTCACATACCAGACGTATGACCAAAGGCGAACGCTCGGGCATGATAATTTCAAGACGTTTTCCCTGCCTCTCGTTTGATATATGTGCGAATGGAATTTGAATTTCGATGGCCACCGACTTTCGAGTTAAATAATTTATTACAAACAGGGTGTTTAGAATTTTTCAAACAATAACAGACTGTGTGTGTGTGTGTGTGTAGAAAGTCCCAACACTGGGGGACGCGACGTGCTTTAAAATTATTATTCAGTGATAAATAACAAATAAAAAACCGGAAACCGTAAACGAGCGTAAATCAATATCGAGTTTATTCTGAATGATAAATTTGCGAATAAAATATGAGTGATTTATAAAGTGTCGCGTTTCAAAAAAATAAATAATTTTTAAAGTTATGCCATTGATGTTAGCATAATAACAATTATCATAACAACTTATATTCCACATGTATTGAGCTCGTCTAATTTGTAGCTTTTATTTAGCATGACTTTTATCGATGTAATAGACAACATTTGTGAAAAACGATTCAAATTTTAAATAATTTGCAGCACGAACAAGAAGAAATAATTAAAACGATTACAAATGCCTTTTTCAAACATCTTGGTTTTTATATTTTTTTATTATTACTATTATTGCTTTTGATATGACGTGGTAAACATAATATATACTTACAATTTAATCGATTATATCGTTTTTTAGGTATCTACTACCATTGATCAAGTACATACTTAATCAATGCTACTACTAAACATCTAACGCTCAACGAATCACTAGTTTCTAGTTGAGATTTATTCGACCAGTTGGTAGAAGATAGAAGTAAAAAAGGTAGAAGTAATGTAGGGCCTTTTTAATTTTAGTACACTAGGCCTGTACTGTCTCAGTCCGCCCTTGTTTCGGACTGTCGGCGTGGCTTGATGAAATTGCATTGTATTTAAACATTTTCCACGCGTACTAATTAAATTATTTGAATAATATTTTCACGTTAATTAAATATAATCTAAAACATCTATGAATATAATTAAAAGATTACGTGATATTCTCGCTTCGCGTCCCGCTGTGACAATTGTAGCGTTGTATTATATCTTGAATTTGAAAGCAACGATAAATCATATTACATTTATTAAAATCGAAATCTGAATAGTCAATAAGATATTATTTCGACTCGGTTATTTTAAACTAAAGAAATAATTAAACAAGCTAAAAGACATAAGATTTAAAATATTATAAAATATCAGATTTCATTACGATAAAGCATTGGCGCATTGCACTTGGGAAACGTCTACGAGAGAGCTATTATATGTACGCGTGTTTTCGAAATGTTTTGAAGCGCATTAAACAATTATTATTATGAATCTTTTCCAGTAAATTGTACACGATGATAATCGCGTTTTCAAAAGCTTCATAATTAAATAAATAATAAGCACATTTCTGAAGCAAAGTCATAAGACTTTTTAGGATGGTAAATTAAATATTAATACAAGCTATTAAATAAACACATTTATTACAACGTTAAACTATATGCATTATAATGTACATAGGATATTACAACCGATAAAGTTAATAAAAACTATATATTGTACATTACACATTTTTTTTTGAAAACAGTTTACTTTTTTCATATTTGGATTGTAAAAACTAAAATGTTAACTTTTTATTAAGATTTCTCGTCAAAATGTAACGTCAAAACATTATTAATTGTTATCAAAGACACACCTGACAGTCTAATACCTTTGCGGATAAATCACTCAAGACACAAATATAAGGAAATTAACCAATGATTATAAAGTCCGGATAGGTATTATAGAAAACACGTGTGTTCAAATTCAAAGACAAATTATTTAAATATATATTTAATTGTTTAAATTATACTTATAATACGATTCTCTTCATTATTCTTTATAACAATACATAACACATAATATAGCTGATCTGTTACTGCACTGCAGTTATAATTTAAAATGTAATTCAAAATTATTTACGTGACTCGTTGTATAACACGTCATATACACTTGTTCGTCGACGACTGTTTTAGATTTATCATAAGCTATAATATGGGTACACGCTGATACCAACATGTATACACGAACTGCACTCTTACTTTTTATCGTTGTAATATAATTTGAATCTCGTTTTCATTTTCATTGCCTACTCGACTCGATGTGGTTCAGTTGCTCAAATGTAAATCGTTTGGAACAAAAACTCTAAAATTTTGATTACAGAACCCCGTTTATTTCAAAATACTATCAAATTATAAACTTTAAATCGTTCAAGAATCGAGTATAATTATGTTATTCTCGGTTTTCCATAACTAGTAGAAAGTTGTTTGGTACACCTTCGGGGAAATTTCAAATACCCAAATCATAAAATTCTTCAAATAACTCAAACAAAATCTATGCGTCAATTTTTTTTAACGAGATATCGATGGTTTTATTTTGCATACGATTATGTAAAATCCTAAAGTGTCGACGTGACTATGAAATCAAAAATGACGTTCTGTAAATCGTATTTATAAACACCGCGATCTGATAGAAATACACACATTATATTTATTTCAATTGTCAATATTAACGGAGTAATAATTGAGATTACATTTCTTATTTGAAAATAGTAGACGATCATATTATTATCTGCAAGGATTTGTATTGATATTTTTTTGTCGTTTTTATCAGTTAAAAAGAGCAAACAGTTGGTTCGAAACAGCGACGCCGCCGTGAACATGAGAAATGGGTCCGAAAAGCTAATTCAAAATAACATTATTTATTTAAATGTAAGTAATATTATCGTTTCGATAACTTACGTTATTGTCGACTCTTAGCAATAATTAGCATTTGATATTGATTTTCAGTTTACACGTATTATCAAATGTGTGTCGAGAAGATAATTTATCATAAACAATATGATCAGTTGAGTATTACGTTTTGAATATTAAACACTCGTGTTTTAAAGGAAATCAGTTGGAAAGACGCAAAAACGTTAATCAATAATTTATTGTAGGTACGGTTGAAACGTAAAGGTTAGCCGTGTACAATTTCGTGACATTACTGGTTTCGAATGTATTTTTTCTCATAAATAAAAATAAAAAGCAGTTGACCTTTAAAATTGAAAAAAAAAAAATCTTCTAAATATCTTGCACGCCGGCGCGGGGAAACTTTTCATTTATTCCATTATGTAATAATGTTTAAATCGATTTACTCGTATTCGAAAATCAGTTCACCGGTTCAAGAGCTCGTTAAGTAAAAGATCACAAAATGTTTAATAGAAATTCCGTACATTTCTTTGTATTGGTGAAATCGGTGAAAAAAAGTCCCGCAAATTTACGTTTACAAAAAAAAAAAAACAATACTTTTTCGCATCGATAAATAATATTATAAACACGAATAATAATATACTATTGTGTTCGGAGCCAAACGTTTTTTAATCGATGGTAACTACCTCTATACGTTGCAGTTTACAACTTTCAAACGCGCGGCGACGGCGGCGGTTCGGTTCATTTCGTAATAGGATGTAAAAACGAAATGGGAAACGTTAACGATTACAGCGAAAACCCTGGTGCGGCCGGCCAGCGTTTCGTGAAGAATCGGACGACAAATATTTTCAACGATCATAACTGTTTAACAGAAAACGCTCGGGTACGTACCTACGTATAATATTAAATCATAACGCTGAATATGATTATCGTCGGAAACGCGAGGAATGCGCGCGGGGCTCGCTCGAGAGTTATTTAACTTCGCATTAAACTGATGCGCCTAGGTTTTTACTTTCTCGAACTGTGCGCCGCACGTGAAATACATCGTGCCCGTTCGTCGTCGTACCCACCGTAAAATAATACATTCTACACCGCCTGTCCGTGTGAAACGTTTTATCGAGGCGATTGACAAATAAAAAAAAAAAAAAACATAACGTGGAAAGTATCGCGGCAGACGCGTCGGAATTATTATTTTTTTTAATCGCATCTCCGTAATAATATCGTACGATTAGCGTTATACAACACGCGAGCGTAATTAAAACGAACGTCGAAAATATTTGTTCGAATTAAAAAAAAAAAAAAAAATCACGTTATATACAATATACATATAATTATTATATGTATCGGAACCATAAGATTTTATGAATTTATGTTTCGATGAATATTAATTAGACAGTACAACAATATGACGAGCGAAGAAATAATAACCACGTCGTGTACGGATTATATCGTACATATTTGTGGATTTATGAAGTATAATAATAATAATAGTGTTATGAAACGGCAATAAGAAAATTTACGTTGTACATAAAATTGATATAATATGTACTTGATATTATAATAATCGTTGTAAACGCTAGCGAGAAGAACGGCGTGTGTATAAAAAAAAAAAAAAAACAAAAACACGATTTTAAAAAGTCGATCGATTTACATTTCGGTTTTTTTTTCGCGGGACAGGTAATAAAAAATATTATGCGTCTGAATAGTACGTGTCGGGCGTGGATCGAGCCTAGTATATATAATTATATACCAACGTAATAAATTAATATGCAACATCGGACGTTCGTGAATAAAAACTTCGAATTTCAACCCTATAATCTGCACTTGAAAACGCCAAAATTTACGCTAGTGCTAGAGATTAAAAACGTCAGCGATATTAAAAAGAAGAAAGAAATTTTTCAGAGTTAAAAAAATTAAAATAAACTCGCGTTTAATTGTAAAAATGTATTGTTAACACGCGCCTGTACGATACTTATTTATTGATAAAAGTAGGAAAATCCGGGATTGTAGGTTGAAGAAAACCGAAGGCTGCTCTTATAGGTCTCTAATAAAAATTACCGATAGAGTTCTAATTCTCGTTTCGACGTGCATAATACATTTTTGAGTGAATTAAAAACGAAATTCCGTACATATTTGATCGAAAAACCCGTTCAAAACCGGCGAAATACCAAACTCTAAAAACCACAAACATGCGAAAACTAACGAAATGATTTTTTTTTGAAAAAAAACTCGTATTCCACTTTGGATTTTCTATTTATTTACCGAACAAAAAAAAAAAACTCCCCCAACAAATCCCCACGTAAATTCTTAGATTTGCTAAATTATGTGATATTACATAAAATATAAAATCACCCCGTTATAATAATTATAATTCAACGAAGGGGTAGGGAGCAGCGCCCTTGCCGTTCCTCCTCGAATCCGCGGCAGGTAGGCACGTTACGTTTCGAATGCCTATCTAGGAATAAGAATCGCGTCAATAACCACAAAAGAAAGCGATATGTGTCATCAACCGCATTCTTAGACGAAATTCATCCGCCAGATTTGGTTTTTTTTATTTATTTATTTTTTTATTTATGGCTATCGTGGAACGAAAGTTCGCCCAGGGCCAAGTCAACTTCCGATACCCAGCCATTAAACGTGTCTGCATTCCATGCATTAATGGAATTCTCGGTCCAATCGGTATAAAATTGTGGTTACCGTGTTGATATAAAATATGTTACAAGTACGTATACATTATTATTATTATTATTATTATTATTATTATTATCGTTATTATCGTACACTTGTTCAATTACTGCAAACAAACACTTGACACGATTCCGGCGAAGTAGAAACAGCAGCTTTTGCGATTTCCAGCATCGCGTTTGGACTATTGTTCGTCGGACTGAAAAAGTAAAAAAAATAAATAAAAAACAGAGGAACGTTATTATATTGTTGTTTGTATTTATATTTTCAGAGATATGGTAATACACCAATGCGGTCCGTTGTAAATTATTCAAAGTGTTCTGCATAAAATCAAACGCGTTGTTTACCAGCCACGCGTTACGAATGCAACGTCGTCTGACAGAGTGGTTATATTTACGATGGCGGTTTTAAATTGTGAATAATAGGTGCTCGTTTTCGTACGAGCCACCGCGACACCCGTTATCGTTGATTACTGCAGTTTTAGTAACTACTTTAAAGTATATTTTATCATTATAGGCTCGATATTTTTTTTATACGGCCGTACAGTTTTATGTTGTAACGGCAACGACTGGACGAAGAGCGTTCTCGTTTTACGAAGTAATATTACTGTTCCCGCTCGATTGTAAGCCTTCACACGCTAAACATACGCGTAATATTCACGATTTACATAATCCATCGCGTTCGTTTCGTTCGATTTATTGTTTTATTCGGACTTTAATAACAATCGCGGCACGGAAATTGGATAAAAAAGAAAATCAATACATATATAAACGTATAAACTTACTCCGGTTTGTTGTTTTGCAATACGGAATCCAATTCACTCGGCAAATAGTTGGTTTTTATGCTTTCGCATAGTTTTCTTTTCAAACAATCGTCTAAATTTCTGGACGATTCATCATCTCCTCCGTCGATTTTGCTCCTCGTTTTCTTCTTTCTCATCGCTTTATATCTCCCAACAATAATATTATCTGGATTGTATGACGTTGCGTTTCTTTGAAACCTACGTCAAACGTTTGCTCATCAAACGACATAATTATTTAGCAATCATTATTGTAAAATTAGAAATTGTTTTTACGTCGAAACGTTAATTAATAAACGGGCGATAAAATTTGTATGGCTAAGTGTGTCATCCCAATGTTTCCGTTTACTCTATAGTTTCCAATATGCGTAGTTTGTTCTAGCGCCAAACCTTTACAAGACATTGGCACGCGACGACGGTCAATTGTAATTATATATTTCGCTCGAGTAATGGGCTAAACATATTTTTATACGCGTGCAAGAAGTGTTTCAAAGAAAATACGAGATCAGAAGTGAACACTGTAAACGGTAAACCATTCTCAGGAGATCGTTCTGACAAAGATGATTAGACTGAGCGTTTAAAACACGCCGGAGCATTGCAATTAATTAACTACTACTATCTACTCGCTCTAATAACGCAACAGAAAATCCTCCGAGCGAACATTTCACTAATCTAAAAACCGAACGCACACTCACACACACACACACACACACACACTGGTTTCTCACATACGAATTTAAGAAATATGCCCAAAATATCTGTCTAATTAGCCGGTTTTCACTTTGGCCGTCGTCGCGTGGAATTTCAAGATCGTCAGACCAGTGTGCTTTTCGAGAACGTAACGACGGGATGACGTCACACGTTTAATGCAATGCGTAACGTCTGCGCGCGAAAAGTTTACAGAGAAAAAACAACTCGCCGCGTTGAAAAAAAAAAAAAAGAAAAAAAAACAAGAATAGGATAACGCTGCTGCGGTGGTGACCTTTGTGGACTCGAGATTTCTCTACTCGGCAGCGTACATGGGAGTCGATCGGACCGCGAGTGTATATCCGTGCTCACGCGAGCGCGTATATAATATATTATGTCTGGCGATGTGTTTCCAAAGACGGCAGAGAACAACGAGGAACCGAGCGCGGGCCGAATACGTGTATGCGGTTAGCGCGATGGTATACCGCGATATGATCGAACAGAAGCGGTTGAAAAACTACGTTATTTTGTTTGGCGTATTTTCTTTTCTTTTTTTTTTATGCGAACAACATCTGCGCTTATCGTATATTTTTTACACACGCGCGCGCACAATAGCGTATTTAAGGAAGTGTGATTATCCCGAGGCGACGAATTTCGAGGAGCGTCGAATTTTTAAGACTATTGTAATATTGCTTGTTGCGTACACACTAGGACGTTCGGTTCGTTTAGTGCTCTAAAAAGAGTGAAACTGTTGTCGCTGTACTCGACCATCAACGAGTGCGACGGAAACTCCGGGGCCGTTTCGAATAATTTTGAATCGCGGACGACAAAACGATCGATTATGACGACGAGTGAAGACTTTGATCGCCGAAAATTTCATCGCAAATACTCAATACGAAAATAAAAAGCGTGTTAATATTTGATCCGACTGAATTTAGTGCGCGTTTTGTTTATCGTCGAATTTTTATCGTTTCGAAACATGCGTTATTTTTGTGATGGCGAAAAAACGAAAAAAGGCATCGGATTGGCACCCGGGGCACGCGCGCACGCGCACACTCGGTCGCCTGCTCGAACGACGGAGGCTATGCCTGACTCGCGTGAGGATTACGGGCGCGCGCACCGCAGATATCATTAGCCGGCGCTTCGCCGGAACGAGACGCTTTCACTCGCACGAAACGCCGGGCTCGGTCCGCCGGCCCATAGTAGACGACGCGGTTACTCCGCCGTTGTCGTCGGGCCGTGTGATCTACCGCACAAGGATACGCACTTTTCACCGGGTGTGATTCGACGGCGGCCCGTAGGTTTCCCCTTTCCTCGCGAGTGCGTTTCCGTTTTACATCCGGACCGGTAAATTACACACTGCAGGCGCGCGTATAATAATTTATCGACTAGAATAAAAGTAATAATAATGGATTACACGCCGCCGTGTGTTTATTATTTCCGCAGAGCCGCCGCCGCGCGCTACGGGCATAATATTATAATGGTATTGGCGCGGTCGTCGACGAAAATCGTGCGGCGCGGAAAACTCGCAAACAATATAATAATAATGGCAACAGATTTTGAGATTGTCGCTCACGCCAGGTCACTGCGGTCGAGCGGTACGGTTCAGCGCGGTCTTACACCGTGCTTAATGTAGGGTACAATTGCCGACGATCTCGTCCATTCGGTTCGTTTTCTTCCGATCGACGATTACCTCTATTTATGGCGGCCGTCTGTGTCGATTACTCGGAATCGGATCGGAACAGCTACGGCGATCGAATCGCGCGAACCGGTCGTTTGTCGAGTCCGCTCGTTATATATAATATTATAGTGACGCACGCGATCAGACAAAGTTAATTAATAGTACCTAAATCACAGCCACTTACTGGTACGGGTATTGCGTGGAATTCACCTTGATGACCGTCGGCGGAAAAGAAGCGAGCAACAGTCCGACCGGCAGGATAGTGGCCAACACGGAGAGCACGTTCCTCCAAGGATCCTTCCTGCAACAATATCGGACGATAAAATTCTATGTCGTTTGTTTACACGGCGCACGCCCGCTATTGGTCTGCGCACGATGGCCCAGTGATTTGTGCGCAATAGCGTACTTTTTACGAGTCGTGACGTCGTGATACGGTTTCGGCGGTTCGCGTATAAAGTCCGGATAGTGCGACATCTCGTTTCCGTAATAGTTCCCGACATTTTTCTCGTAGAAGTAGTCGTCGTAGTGACCGAAACTCGGCACGACCTCGCCGTAATCGTGTTTCATCGGTTTCGACTGTGCGGCTGTCGTTTCGGTAAACCTATGCGGACTCCTAGATTGCGGTCCGTCCGACCCGTTGCTGCGCAGGACGTGTTCCTGGGTGGCCTGTGGGAAAACTACGTTTTTGTCGTCCGGCCTCGGCGGCGACGGCCGTCGGTACGCCGAATCGTTGGGTCTTTTGAACCGCTCGGACACGTAGAACACCTCGTGAGTGACTTGCGGGCTCGGCCTCTCGAATATCGGATTGCCGTCGGGCCTGTAGTAATTGCTGGGCTTGAAGTCTTCGTAAACTTCGCTGGGCACGTACGACGAAACGTTGACGGAAGTCTGAACGGATACCGCGGGGGCTTCGGTGACCTGTATGATTTTTTCCGAGCTCTTGGTTTCTTCCGTAGTGGCGGCGGCGGCGTCACTCGTCTCCGTCGCGTTTGACGCGTCCAACTCGAGCTGTGGTCGTTGGTAAGAACGGCCGACGAAAATCAAGACCAATAGTATCATCTAAACACAATCGTCACACAACTCCAATCAATTATATTTATTCGTATTAATCGGGTCGAAATACTTTTTGCAACGTTATACTCACTTTGTCCATGCTTCCGAACGACGATAACATTTCATGAGGATTCCAACAGTCGCTTCTTAACGTCTTCGTTCATAGCGTCCGAATGAGACGTACGACAGCATTTCTTATATTATTTTAAGAAAAGCCATTTCATTGTTCGTATTCAGGACACGGAAGAATGTACACATATGGTATGCACTGTGCGTATGCATTCGTAAAAGCGTAATTATTATTCTTTAATAATCGCAAGCGGACAGCTTTCGTTTTTCTACATTTATGTAATTTTTATTGTCCTCAGTTGTAAAAAAAGAAATATCATCACATATGATGCAACATATGCGACTACAGTTTAGATGTTTTCAAGGCACTCGTACGTTTCCTGTTATTTATCTCCAAGGAAATTATTAAAAAAAAAAGGAAATTATTCAAATTATTATTCGTAAGTATTATTTTACGCCAATCAAATCGTGTAAATGTTAAAAAATATTTTATATTGTTTTATCTATCATAAAAAGGGACATGATATTCATATATTTTTATTACTTTTTATATTTTAATAGAGCTAAAGCGTCGAGTATTGATGCATTTCAACTAATATAATGTTTTATTAAAACCTGAAAGTAATTAAATTAGAAATGACTGGGAAAAGTATTATTATTAATTTTATTATATTACCTTTTTTTAAAAAAACTAATTTTGTGTTTTTACTGCAACGTATGAGTAGATGACTAATGACTAATATTTATTTTATGTTAAATTTTATTTGTTTGTATAATAAAATAAATATAAACAGTTAATGCACTTTTTACTTTCACTTTTCTTTAATTGCATTACAGACATGAATGCAATGAAAAATTATGTTCATAAATTATATTTTAATGGATAAAACGCAGTTGACGGAAATTAAAAAATGTTAATAAATTCGACACTTGGATTATTTATGGATGCCAATTAAAATATTTAATTGATAATATTTTTAAATTTCTCTAAGAATGCCTTAAACAATATTAGTTATAAATAATACGCAAAAGTAATTTTTTTTAAAGGGTCTAAAATTGTGTGTATAGTACAAAAAACGAAGTGTTTATTACAAAATTTGAAAGTGGGTTGTACATAAGTTTCTAATTTTATTTTTATATTATTATTATCAATTTTTATATTAAAACAGTATAAAAATTTTAATTCATTCTGTCATTCGTCCAATCATTAAAAACGATAGAATTTTAATTTTGAAACGGTTCATCTGTATTTTTGACGTTTTAATAAGACAAGAAAAAAGTAGAATTTATTTTTATAAAAAGAAATGTATTGCTATAATATTATCGACGAAGAAACTTAAAAATTTGGTCCCAGGAAACATGTTGTCGACTGCACATTCTCATACGTCGGAGGAGAACTCGAAGTCATACAATTATATCGTATATTTATAAACTTACAACAGTATAGCATAAAATAGTAATTATAATAGTTTTTCAGTAGAAAAAAATCGTATTAACTACGATTATTAATTTGTATTTGTCTTCAAAAGTTCGTCACACAATCAGAATATTGAAAATATCTAGTACCTACGAATAAAAATAAGAAATCAAAAAATCATGAAAAAATCAAATTAATATGCAATTTTTGGAGCGATTCGAAGACATGAAATCAAGAAAATTTTTTTTGTAGTTATTACCAAATGTTTTTCAAAACTTTGTTCTACACCGGCCAGCATTTCTGCCGATAATCCGATGCCATTTTCTATATACCATATCAATGAAAATATAATAACAATGTTCCCCCCCCCCAAGTACCTACACGGGTATACCCAAGTGCACCCTCTAATCCTTTAATTATTACACCTCTGATTTTATTATTATTTCTGTAGCGCTGCGTGCCGGATATCATAATGCACTCGATCAGCCTACGAATATTGTGAAATCGGCAATAATTCGCATACGCACAGGCGTTTTTAATTATTGAAGTATGTCTAGTTTTGCGTAAAGCAAATTACCTCGACCAGTTTCGCGGCCAGCCCAGTGTTAACGCGATGCGATTTTACTTTCGAGCATTCGAGTGCATCAGCGCTACATTATAGTTTACGGGGGGGAAACATCCGGCAGGTATCTTTATTTTACAAAAATATAACGTGCGTTCGTATACGCAGCCATTATTTTCAGCTGCGGACTGTCAATTATGATCGTGTTTTACACTGCATTGTTTCAGGCCGCGAGTTTAACGATCCTGTTGCGCGCGCGCGCGAATCGTCGATGGCCCGTGTGCATACGACGCGTCGCGGTTGAACTGCGAAAACAAACAGACGATTGTGCGCTTCGTGGTGTCTTTGAAACGTTGATAATTGCGACATGCTGTTCAGACACGAACAATATGCGACGCTTTTACTTTCCCGATCGGCGTCGTATCAAAATCAGCCCCCCGGCCGGCTGCAATCGTCATTTTCGTGCCGACCGCGAGAACTGCCCGTCGTTTTCGGACTATTTCGGAATACTCGTACGCGGTACGGAGATCGCCGCGTGTACTTTACGAGTGCGTCGTCTTTACTCAATTACTTTTTTTTACTTTGTAGAACATGCAGACCGTCGCGTTCGTATGCCTGCTGATGCCGCTGATGGCGCACGTTTCGGGACACGCGATCGATCAACATCGGAGTGGTGCGGAACTCGAAGACGATCGAGAGGAAATGGCTGCACCGAGGGCTTTGAAATCGGAATCGGTTTTGATGGGCATTGCCAATTCGCTGATCGGCGGTGCCAAGACTGCAGGAGCGACCGGCGGCCAAGTATTGAACGATAGGGTTTAATTTCGGTTTTGTCGCTAGCGCAAAATATATTATTAATAATAATTTGAAGGGGGAAAAATGGGATTTTACTCTTTTTTTTTCGCCGTGAACGACAACACGAATGATGTGCAACGTTTTATTCATTGTTCGTTTAGAACAGCTACTGTATAGATCGCGACGTATACCAGAGGTCAGCCCGGGGTTTCTGCTCGTTGTCCTCTCTGACCACATTATCCAGTCCCTGTAAGTTTTTCAAGATGGCCAACGGATTTTGCGATCTGCCCGACATCTTGGCTAGTATTTCATTTATATTTATAAAAATTCCCCCCCCCCCCCGCCTTCGGAAGTCTATTGTTTCCAGCATTCTAACAACTGTCTAAAAGTCTTCTTTCTATTTCCACGTTCGTAATGATTTAACACAAAATCTGTACTCGCCTATAATTACTTCCGCTTTTAATCGATTTGTAACGAACCTCGCGATAACGAGTCGAGTTCAACATTCGTTTTTCTCTCTTTTACTTCTACTACACGACTAGAAACTTTGTCTATACGATTTTTATTTTCATCTGACATATTATTATTATTATAATATCGTCCCGAATGCACGGTTGCCGGCAGCATGCAAGTAGTTAATCGTGATTGAAGACCGGATTCTTATGTGCAGCGAACACTTGAAAAACGTGTAATTAAAATGCCGAAATATGCAAAAATGCGCAGAATTTCCGGCGGATTAGAGAAATCAAACTACATATTTCAATTTTTTTATTTTGATTTCAAGTACCCATATTTAAAAATTTAAGCGATTCACGCAGACGATTTCAAAGTTAAATTCTGCTCAAACAACAAACGAAATGATAATCTATACATACATTGATCGATAATGGATCTCTTTTTTTTTTTATAAACAAACGTAAAACGTGTGTTTTAACACAACGACTTTCCCGAAACGAACCCGCTTTGCTCGAGTCTCGGATTTTCAACGGTCGTTCTTCCATATAAGATTTGGCACGCGCGAAACAAAAAGTCGTGCGATTCCACGAGAGTCCGGTCTTTATAAACATAAAACCCCCGTAAATACAATACGGACTTAATTAGAGCGATCTCCGTGCGTTTGTGTCGTTTAGTCGCTCAGTTTGAACATGTCGAACATAGTGCTGATGTTGGTGCTCAGAGGACTGATATGGGGCGTGTCGTACATACAAGGCGGCGGTAAGGAAGCGAGGGCCGAGGACGCGTCGAGCTCGACAGCCGCGGACGTGCTCAACGAGACCGACGTGATGCTGTTTCTGGGGTACCTGGTGGCCGACGAGTCGGGCCAGCACGACTGTTTGAACCGCGTGGCGTGCGAACAACCGTCCCGGGCGGAGAGCTACCTCGGCAGCGCCGAAACGGTTTGGAAAACCGCGAAAATCTTTGACGGGTACGATGGGTACGAATCGTGTTTACGACGTCTCCGGCCGATAGAATTTACTTTAGTGGGTCGGCGGGAAATTCCAAAAGGACAGCGATTTTTAGTGGCGCGGAAACTGATTTTCACACGGGGCAGGAGGCGAAAATAAAGAGCACATATTACATAACCGTCGATTGAAGACTACTTAAAGATGACTTTTTTTCATGTGATCGAAAACAGTTGGCCCAATTGGCAAAGCTAGACATTTTCCAGGAGGGGGCGAGCTTTAATATTTATACCCAATATATACAATGTAGGAAATAATTAATTCGTTTTTCAATTTTCCATGTTCAAACATTTAAAATATCGATAATGTTTTAATATTTTAACATAAGACATGCGTAAACAAAATGTTACGAGTACCGACCTTGTGATACAATTTTTCGCTTTTTATTTTTCTCACAAATGTTGAAACAAAACAATAATTTTAACGTTTCCAAATGTCAAATACGTTTAAAAAAAATTGCTGCCTAGTGTAAATATGTTATTTTTAGTGGGAACGGGAGCAAAAACACACTTGTTCCCACCAGCATAATATCCGAGGAGTCGATCGCCTCTCTAGTTCACCCGTCTTCTCCGACGTCACTAGTGATTTTACTAGTCTCATACAGAGTACAATTATTGAAAATTTTCATTTCACACTAAAAAAAACAAATCACTTTTCCTTGCTTCCTCGTCCAAAAACGGTCAAACTAATATGTATTTTTTATCGGTATTTTCAGTATGATCTCGTTGGACACGAAGTACGAGCAAATGTTACTCGAACTGCAAGAAGCTATTGACAACGGAAAGAAGGGCGATGATTGTACTGCCAGATACAAATGTTTCGGGTCGACTACTGCTAATCATTTCAATCTGATTTAGAAAAAATTATAAATATTGTGTTTTTAAATTTACGGAACAAGAGTCTAACAAGTGACCAACGAATACATCGAGTGAATTCCAAAAATATATCGTTACGGTAGTAATATGACACATAAATGCGTTATAATATACAGATTAAAATGTTTTGTTTTTATATTATTGCAAATTTGAACATTACATTGTACTAAGCACATGTAAGGTTAAAATAAAAAATATTTTTTACCATGGTAATTTAAATATTTTAATTATTGTATATATTATCAACTATCTTAGCTTAGTCGATAAATTTTATTATAATATTGTAAGAATATATTGGTTTATATGTTCATGTGTTTTTACATTACTGTTTACATTTTTATATTACTCTTGTTATGGATGTTTCCAGATAAATAAAAGCTGATGTATTTGTTTTGATATATTTTTTCAGATTTTTTTAAGATTAACATAGAAAATAAATCGAATGACTTGTTTGACGGGGGGAAAAAAATCATACTTGGATTTGTGGGTAACTACGATTATATTATTACAGATTAGATTAATCTAATCTATGCTACGATTAATTTTGAAATATTAAATATATCTAAAATTGGTATTGGCACCTTTGGATATTTTTTACTGACGTTCGTTATTTAAATACTACCACGAAAATCGAAATATCCGCCTCTGGAACGTAATTTATGTTTGAAAATATTAATTTAAGAGAAATTAAAATCTCTTAAAACCAATCAAAAGTTCACAAAGAGTACCGCTACAATTGAGCTATGTGCCTCCTGTGTCCTTCTTATGCACATAACCAATGTCTTGTTTTCTAACCAACCCTCTCTATTACAGGTGTTTAATTGATAGCTTAAATAGTTAAAGTAGCACTCTCTTTTTTTAAGGTAAACAAATTCAGTAATATTATGAAGCCCGGAAATAGTATTGTAAAATCAACACAGCAGCGTTTTACATTAACTATAAGCTTAGGTACTCGTAAGTTTTGTAAAAAATTAATAAATAAATAAATAACGTAATAATAATATCAAATTGTAATTTCAATGTTTACAAATTTTGCAGAAATTTATTTGTTTAAGCATTTACTGAAGAGAATGCCAAATCAATCAGTAATGTAAATATTTAAAGGCCGATAGAAAATAAATGGGTTTGGTAAGTAATGTCAATAATAATAAAATAGTTACATCGGTGGTAATTAACTGAGAAAAAAAAAAATTAAAAAAAAAAAATGTCATACAATAAAAAGTGAAAAAGTTAAAAATCACTGATTGAAACAAAGAAAAATGTAAACAAAACACTACTGACCTATTCAAATATAAACTAATAGTAAATTATAGCTCCTTAACAATAACCATCTAAAATTCACGTATTTATGTATCAATAATAACATTAAATTTTACTTCATAACAAATTAGCAATAAATTATTCACCAAACATTTTTCTGATCATTACTCAAAATGAGATTTAACCTTACATTTAAAACAATATTATTCCAAGTTATATTCTAATGACAATTTAACATTAAACACGAAATTAATTTTAGAGGAATGCAGTTATTTTTCAACAATACAAAGTGAACTGCCTAGTGGCTGCACTACAGTCATGTATCAATGTCTCTACAGATTTCACTAAAATAGTAACAATTATTTATGTACAAAACCTAAAAATAATTTTGGTCAGCTCGATTATTGTTTAGTTGACAAGTTTTTCATCTGGTCCATCAAAACTCTAATGGTATTCTTAAGTTTTTTTATCTCGTTTTCATACGATGAGATTATTTTTTTCTGTTCATCGATGTGTTCTTTCGCTTGCAGGTATTTTTTTTCCATGAGCTCGGGGGGTAAACTAGGTTCTGTTGGTTTAACCGTTTCATCCATATTGTACTCTTCACTATTTTTTTCCAATATTACTGTGAAAAATCAATGACAGCATTTATAATAACAATTATTTTTACATATAGGTACTAGTGGTACTATGGTTTTTAAGTTATAAATTGGCCAAAACCCAATGGTTTCATATTAATACAAAAATCAAAAATTTGATTCTTTAAATATTATTGTAAATGTGTATTTATATAATATAAAGTATCCTATGAAAACTAGAGATACTTGCAAGTTCTTTTAATATATTTTATAAATAGTTAATATTAGTTTTAAATTCGTACGTTCTAATGAAGTTGGTTCAATTTTCACATTGTTTCCGGTTGTATTGTCCTCTAATGAACAACCAGCATATTCACTCTCGTTGGCACTATTGATAGTTTCTGCTTTGATATTCAAAGTATTTTTTAAAACACAATTATCTGGAAAATAATGTACATTTTTGTAATTGACTTGACACAAAAAAAGTTATAATGTAAAATGTAGAATTTTGTCGTGAAGAGTATTGGTTCAATGAATAACAACTGGATAATCTTACCATTATTTAATGAAGCGCCTGTCACACTCAAATCTTGTGGAGATGTTGCTATTTTCTCGGCCACATCAACAAGTTCAATTTTAGATGATATCTTTTCAGGTGATTTGTGTATCGAACCATCGTCTAAACAAATTAAATCAAATTAGTCGATAATATCTGTAGTTTAATCATTTCTTCTGTGTTAGGTGAAACGAATGTTGTTCAAAAAATTCAAGACGCCCAATTGAGTTTGTATAACTCGACGCGAGAAAAGTTAAAACGTCGACGATTTTGCCGTGAAGAGTATTGATTCATTGTATGACAACGGACTAAACTTACCGTTATTTATAGTGCCCGTCACGCTCAAATCTTGTGGAGATGGTGATGTGTTCTCGGTCAGATCGATATATTCAATTTCGGATGGTATCCTTTCGTGCGGTTTGAATATTGAATCATTACCTAAACAAATGAAATCAAATTAATCGATAATATCTGAGGTTTAATAATTTTTCAAGTACCTTGCCCCTTCTGTATTCGATTACACACGATGATCGATTGTTTAAAGACTCGAGACAATAATAATAATCATTTAGTCTTACTAGAATAATATTATTATTTTTTTCAACGAAAATAATATAATATTATTATCATTGTCTCTTATCAAGTAATGATAACCGCGCGGCACGATACGGCGAATCATAGATACACGTGCTCGTGCCAAAACCGGTTCGCCGTTTTATCAGAATGTAATAATATTATATTTTCCCGGGCAGAAAACTAATCATATTTTATTATAAAACATAATATAGTGTCAATCCGTGTTCGTATTATGTCCGCGGCGGCGTCAAGAGAAAAACTGATAAAATTTCGATCGAACACGTTTGCGAAACACTCGATTTTACAACACGAAATATGATTAGGTATATTGTAAAATCGTGGCTTACCCATAATACATGATCGCTGATCGTTTTTCATATAATAATCGGCGTTCGGCGTCTGGCTGTAGAACGAACAATGGTTGGCGAAATCGGCGTGCACGCCGTAGTCGTTGGTCCTCTTCAAATCGATCGGGCTCATTTCGATCGGACGATCGGTCGGTATGTAATTTTGAACGCAAACCGTGGGACCGGTCGATTGGAGCGGCGGCAGCGTGTTCCGCCTTCGCGTTTTCGGCCACTTAAATACATCGGCTGCATTATTATGAAATAAAATTTGAAAATACGTTACAGGCTGTAAACTCTCGAAACACATTCCACGCGTATTTACAAGTTACGCGCGGTCGGATTTCAGTGTGTAGAGGGAGGGGGAGGGCGGGCTCGTGGGCGTAAAATTTGCGGGGGCTCGAGAAAAACGTTGTCAACACATCGTTGTTGGTCACGAGTTCGCGAAACAATAAATCGTGTCACGTACAAATTGTATTGATATTTTATGGTTAAAAAAGAAATTATAACCGTCGATATTGTTAAAATATAAACTAGTATATTATTATAAAATAACCAAAATTCATACGATAATGGTAAAATTAAAAATAGCAATAACTTCGCCCGAGTCTGGAACTCCAGACGATATAAAATGTTTTTGTATTCGCGCAAAACGATTATAATATTATGTACGATTATTGCGGGAGCCCCTGGGCTGTACGCTCGCTCGGCTCAGCTCTAAATCCAGGGGTCACGTCGTATTCGTAAAACAAAAAAACAAACCATTTCACTCGATTTATTGTAATATAAACGTCATCATAATAATATACTCACGGTGCGAATTTTTTTCGTGTCGCTTCAGGTTGGTCTTGTACTTGAACAGTTTGCTGCACACTTTACACGGAAAACGAACATTACTGTGGGTTATTTCGTGTCTGGTCAAGCTGTATCTATGAGCAAAGCTGCACGGACATATTTTGCACGAGAACATGATCGAGCTGTTCATTGTGACACGCGCGCGTACGTTACACACGCGCGATTGCGACAAATCGATCGGTCGGATCTGTGGGGCGATTACTACTACTACTACTACTACGCACGCGGCGGAGAGACTCGCTCGTTTTTAATTCGAAGATACCACTGCCGTTGAAGCAAAACCGATTGACAACGGTCGCTTTATTTTTCTTAGTAGACGGTAGTAGGTAGGTGTTGGCGGTTTAAATTCTATGAAGACACTGGTTCCAAACATTTCGCCGGGCATATCGAAATGACGCTTTATTTTCGTTGAAATTACTATTGCCAACGACGACACGCGCGCGCGTTGTTGGGCCGCCGCCGCCGCCGGGGTATCGAGATTACCCGGAATAAAATACGTGTTAATCGTTTATGAATTGTTTTGATTGTTGGGCCGCAGCAGCTGTCGCGTACCCGCACCCGCACGCAAAAGCCTTTTTAGAGAAGAAGCACCAGTGTCCTGTTTTTACGACGTCCTTTTTATCGAAAACTCAAAAATACTACCTGACCCTTTGCGTAGAATAAACCACCGTTACGGCGGGTGGGCATCGGCCGTTCGCGCACATCACTGTGATTGAATAGCCGTTTTGTTTCGTCCGAAAAAAAAAAAAAACATTTATTATTTCCCTACCTGTCCGAGGCGACATAAGGTCCGACACTCGTTTTCACCGGAACTATTTCTACGTAGCGGATCATCAGACCCGTCTTGGAACCATTGACCGAGAGGAGGTGGTGGTGGTGGTGGTGGTGGTGGTGGCATCATGCAGGTCATTATTTTTTTAACTATATTGTAAATTGTCTGTAAAAGATATCTAAACTGTTGTGCTTTTATTGCTTTTAATAGCTAGTCCGACAAGGGCGACGGATTCGACAATAATTATTATTATTCGACGATAATATCGTACGTCCATATCGGCGCACATACGTACGAGTGGTTTTTTCCGCGACCATTACAAATATAATAATATTGTTGTGGCGGAGAGCATGCGACGCGACTTCGGTATACCCGCTTCTTATGGTATTTTTCTGATATCGTACAACGCGTTAGGTTTTCGACTTTTCGATAAGGCCAGCAGATAATTTAGTGTCTTTATTGAACGTGCGACACTGACAATTACAATTTGGTAATATCGAAATAGACGTGTGAACAACTCTATGGCCCGCGTTGGCGCGCGAATATCCAACAAGTTTTTTCAACCCGTCCGTTGCTCGCTCGTGAGCATTTCCCACACACACACACACACCTTTTATTTGGTGTTGTCTTGCTCGTGGTTATGCTTTTCCCCGGGCTCATAGAAAATGCAATTTCAAATAGTTCTCGTAATACCGCCCGAGATTTCCATATACACATAATATAATGTACGTAAACATAAAGTTCATAATAATAATTACCATAAATAAATCGTAACCTATTATTATTGTTTGGTAAATTATCAGTTATGTAACAACCATCCGTAGCCGAAGTTATCGATTAAAAGACAAACTGCACAAAACCACGAGCTCGCGATTGGTTGTTTAAAATGATATTAAATTATGCGCGCGGCTCATTATTATTAGCCGGGCTATCCGTAACGATGCAATGTGTTTCCTGCTGTCAGACGTACCACAATGCATTTCAAATGATTCTAATTGGAAATTGTATTTTTACACGACGAAAAATTGTGCTATCTTCGTGTCTGCGGATTTTATCGATTCAATTAAAAATTATTGCGCAAATGGTGGAGCTCTGACGAGAGTTTTCACAACATCGTCCCTCGTCGTCGCCGGTGATTTCGATTTTATTTTATTTCATAAATAACATCAATATATTATCATAGTCGTTGTGTGTTTCGTGTGGACGGCAACGATTTTTCATGATAATTTCTACTTCTACTCCTGGCATTTCAGAACGTTCAACAGGAATGTGTATGGGATATTTTCAAAAGATTTTTTACATTTTTTACTCGTGTCATATTTATTGTGCATTTGTGTACGTATACGTACACGGAGATCGTGGAGAAATCAATTTTCAAGCGGTCTAAATGTATAAAAATGCTGACCGTAAAAAAAAAACACAAGGTGAAAATCCACAAATGCGTTTGCGAAGATCGTTGAAAATATCATATTATATCATATTTTTTCGCATGGTGCGGCTTTTCAACTGATGAAAAAAAAAATGTTTTTAATATCTGTCGATTTCCCTTAATTTCCCAATTGAACCAGTGAAATCGAGAGGATAAAAATCGTCGGTTATCGGTTACGTCTTTTGAAAAAGACGAAAAAAATGCAAAAATTTTGTGCCGTGACCAGGATTCGAACCTGGGTTATTGCGGCCACAACGCAAGGTCCTAACCACTAGACGATCACGGCCTCGTGAAGAAAACCTTTCTTCGAAGGCGAATTAGCTGTCGCTTAGAACCCTCGTGGTATGCCTATTCACGAAAATCCATTGAAATATTCCGTTATGGTAAAATACAATTTTTTCATTCTATAAAATCGAAACATCTGGTTTTTTTTTCCCAAGAAATCGTACGACAATACGTTTCATGTTTACCGGGTTAGTTTAACTGGAATTTAACTTTTATAAAAGTACCTTTTTAATATTTGCTTGTATTATTAATTGTAGAATAATTTCTACTATGCTAAAAAAAAAAAAAACGGTGTAAACGTTTTTCATTATATTTATTTTATGAGAGCGTTAGGTTAACGAATGTCATTTTATACGAATTTTATTACTTTGGACGTTCTTTAAATATTGTTCATAATATTTCATTAAAATGCCAAAAAACATTACTTTACAAAGATATTTAAGAGAATATGGAGACCATCTGACGGTGATATTCTATTTTGCAAAGTGAATGCAGAACAAAATTTATTAACAACATCAGATGTATTTATTTATTTTTTTTGGAATTCAGAATAATTTTTTCGCATATTTATTACATTTGTTTGCGTATTAAACATTTTCAATGCATATTTTGCAATTTTTTCGTGCATATTTTGCCTTCTTTACCTTCCGAGTCCTAATAATAATTAATATTGCTACATTTTAATAATTATGAATAAAAAAAAATCAAAACAATCACTTTCTCTGTCTTTACGTTTATCAATAAAATGCTCGTGTGACGTTACACTAAATAGTCTAAATAATCAGTATTAAATAACAGAAAAAAAAAATTCTGGGAGGGAAATATTTAAATAAGTAACGAAAATGTGTATCGTATAGTATAGTTCTAGTATATTTGGTTGAAATAATAAACACGCACATTACATTTTTAGTCGTCATAATGTGTATAGGTCAATCAAAATATTGAAATAAAAATGGAAGCAGATTAATTACGAGAGAGTTGAAATCTGTATTTTAAAATGTTCACATCATAAAGTATTAAAATTCTCAACAGTCGATAACACAAAGGCTTTTCAAAATATGAATTTCACCATCCAAACGCGTACTATTTCTCGCGAGCTCCTACATTATACGCAACAGGCAATGTGTATACATATCAGTTTATTTATTTGTGTTCATTTTCATAACGAACACTGCCACCCCGATCACGGAACGCTCGGTCAATTCTCAAAAATAATCAACGACATTACAAAATACAAATAGATTGAAAAATATATTTTAATAAACTACGCGTTTTATTATGGATTCCGAGTGTAATCATACGACTTTTTAGGTAACGTTGCCGAATTACCAATTCGCTCGTTCTGAAATCGACGAGTTTGTTCAAGACTACGCGTGTGTTCGCGAAAATGTCTCGCGGACAAGAATCGAAATATTATCCGATAGTTGTAATCGCTTCTGTTATTGACACATATCCTGGTCAGAACGAACTGCAGCGCACTGCGGTCGTGTATCCGAATCAGGGGTTCGGTTGACGCGTTTTACAAACCAATCGAGACGAAAACGCTGGCGTTCGCTGTGTTATGTAAGTTTACACATTCGTTCGAGACGCGAATCGCTATATGCCGCAGTGACGTCAATTACGCGAGCGCTTTCGCGGTTAGAAATCTCGGAGAGCGCATACCGTAGAGTTTATTCGGTAAGCACGACGACTGACAACGCCGACAACAATAACAATAATCGCACGCGGAAAACGCACGAATAATAAGATCCTCGTCGTCGCGGTTGCGATATCTCGCAGATCGCGTGTCCATTGTTTTTCCGGCGTTTTCCGTTTCCGCCATACACACGTCGCGCGGCGTCGAGCAAACGGCCGGCGAGAACAAACGGGGCGGCGTGGTTTTTGCCGGGCGAATTTCGAAACTCGAAATAATTACGCGATGACACGGTGTCGAGACACGAACAATATGCGACACTTTTACTTTCCCGGCCGGCGCCGTTACAAAATCGGCCCTCCGACCGTCCGCGGTCGTCATTCACGTGCCGAAAACACACACGGAGCGTCGTCTGTCTACGTCACTCGAAAACACCGACATCGATATAATACACGGTAAGTGTTGACTCCCGTCGTCGTAGAGCAATGGTCTTCAACCTTATCGCCACCGGTTTCAGTAGTGATCGTGTAGGACATTAATTTTTTTTAAAAATTGTTATTGTGGAGCGGTCTCGTCTTGGGTTTCGTTCGCAAATGATGCGATGATGATCTTAAATTAAAAAATATACCATCGGATTTCGCGTGAAAAATAAAACGCGTAATTTCATTCGACATCGTTTTTGTGTACTTCAAAATAAAGCAATAACTAATTCAATTTATAATACGACTTTTTCGATATCGTTTCAGTATGACGAGACACTGTGGTTTTTTGTAAATTTAATGATTTTTCAAACGACATAGATCTCCGCGAAAGGGGCGCCGAAAACGTTGATTTGCCAGTGGGGCGGCAAAGCACCTCAGATCGGCTCCGCATTCAATCGACGCGTTTATTTTATTTCGTTATGTGTATAATTATAAAATAAATTTAAAAAAAAAAAAAAAGACGAATTGTAGAAAGATTTCGAAGCTCGCGCGACCCGCCGCCAGTTGGAGACCACTGTCGTACGACCGTATGTTTTCAAGTTTTCGCACTTTATACCGATATACAGGACGTCATGCAGACGCCGGCGATGGTGATCACGTCCGCGTGCCTGTTGTTGCTGACGGTTCGATCCATTTCGGGACACGCGATCGACCATAATCTCCCGGAGGACGGAAACGCCGACGGCCACCGACGACCGGCCGAGCAGCGGGGCCTGGACATGGAGTCGATATTCTCGGGGTTCGCCAAGGCGATGATCGGCCGGACCGGAGCGTCCAGCAGTCAAGTACAGAATAACAATTGGGTTTTATTTGATTATTATTTGTCGTAGGCGTTAAACGTGTATAATATTCATGTAAAATTAAACGGCACTTGAAATTTTCGCCGAGAAGAATAACGCGTGTGCAACGTATTATTATTGTATATTATCTAGAACCAGCACTGTATAAACCCGGGTGTAAAAAAGAGGTTCAACCAGGGTTTCTGCAAAATGTCTTCTCTGACCACCCTGTCCGGTCCCTGTGAGTTTTTCAAGATGGGCCTTGGATTGTGCGATCTGCCCGACATTTTGGCTAGTATTTCATTTTTTTATAAAAAAAAAAAAAAAAAACCAACTCAAATCACCCATCATCCTCTTCACTGTTTCTGTCTTGAAAAGTCTTTTCGACAATCTTATTGTGGCTAAAATTTCGGTTTTACTTTCATTTCGGCCTCTAACAAAATGTCACATGAATATCTAATACGGTTTTCATTACTCTTATTGTACTTGGTTCTTTGCTTCAATCGTTTTTTTTTCATTCTATACATAACGACACGGTCGTGTGATTAACTACGCGTCTTGATTAACGTATTAACTATTTGACTTGACATACAATTATACAAACTCGATTCTCACCACGGCGTAAGATTTCTATTTCATAATGTGATCACTTTTTATTCGTTTTAACTTTGTTTTAACGCGTCGCGAGTAAAGACTCGATATTGTACGAAAAAAAAATAAAAAAATACTCACGCTATTACAATATCGGAGAACAAATGATCGAAATTTCATTTTTTTTCTAAATCGGTTCCTTCAGCGTGAAAACTCCGCCTCATTAGAATTACGAATTATTTGCACACTTTACCACGTGGATATAAAATGGGTCGACCGCACGTTTTACTTTGACGTCCATACATCAAGAACGGGATCTTACGAAGCTTTCGAAAATATAATACTGTTTACAGTAGCACGTTCACGTATACCCAAAAAGAATCAATTTCATCTGAATTCAATTCGATCTTTTCTTTTAAAACCGTCTTAAAATCATAACAAAATTCATAACCAAACCGTTACATCTGTCCCAGTTGTTACTAAATTGATTCGGGGAAGTCGTAACGCCAACACCATAATAATTGAGTACTGGATATCATTTTTTTTTTTCTAATCGAGCTGTGAATTTCGATCGACAAAACAATCTCGATTACATTACACAAAAATACTTTCTATTCGGGATTTAAAAACAAAAAGTTACTGTCGTTTATTTTTACGAATATTGTCACTAATCACTGCAGATAATTAAATTCGAACTATGGTAAAACGTTGTGTTTTCAAACTACGAGTATCTAGAAATTATCCGTAGTAAACGAACGAACGCAACATTTTTCGAACTACGCCTAAATCGAGAAAAAAAAATCCGTTTGTAATTTTATATAGCTTTAAAATAAATATTTTTTAAGTTTTTCAAATGGTCCGCACATTTAATTCTTATTTGATGATTAAATAGTGAGATTTTTTTCAAATAAAAACCACATTAAACATTAGTTCAAGTAACTATGAGAGGGGTTTCATTCGGTTTACTGTATTTTTTTATATCGTTCATCATTTCACAACGTTTCCACTCTAAAAATTACTTTGGTGTACGGCGAACGAAAATCGTGTTGACCAGCCGCGATGGGCCGTATAATTTCCTATTTACCATCCGACAATTTCGAGCTGCTGTCACGCGTAACGTCGAGACGAATTAAAATTGTATTACGTCGCCGTGATAAAATTCAATAAAACATAACAATGACCCAAAGTTTAATATCTCTACTAAACATCGAAAAATCCACGTTTTACACTTTCTCATTTGAAATAATATAATCGTGTAATCGAATCGAACGCGCACAAACCTAAATATTTCGCGCGACGATTAATTTGTTCGTTGACAAAAACCGTTGCAAAATCTTCCTTTTTATAGTTTGACGGAAAACCGATCATAAAATGTCGGTAAAAGGATATCGTCGATCTATACGAAACAGCTATCTATTTCGAATATTATAGCTCCTGTCTGGCGAATCCCACGCGTTTACAGGGGGTTTTCAACGCGTAACGAACGGAAACTATATTCTTACTGGCTTTTTCACCAAAACACTCGCAGTACGACTAAACCGTTTACGATTATTATTGATACCTCTTGCACCGCTTGCAGCCGGATTTCTATACCTATGCGCTTTCGTCTATTTGTGCACACCATTCCCTCCTTGACGAACGCACCACCCATCGTACCCACCCACCTAGCCGTATGCCCGTCGGCCGGCAAACGATTTAATTACAATATTCTTCGTCGTCTGTTCTATCCAGTTGCTCAGTTTGAACCTCTCGAACATAGTGCTGATGCTGGTGCTCAAAGGATTGATATGGGGCGCGTCGTACATGCAAGGAGGCGGCGCCGGCAAGGGCCGGAAGGAAGGACCCGGCGGCGTCGACGCGGCCGGTCTGTCGCCGTACGTGTTCACCGAGACGGACATGCTGCTGTTCCTCGGGTACATGGTGGCCGACGAGTCCGGTCGTTACGATTGTCTGAACCGCGTGGCCTGCGAACAACCGGCTCGGGCGGAGAGTTATCTCAGGAGCGCCGAGATGGTTTGGAAAACCGCGAAAATGTTGGACGGGTAAGGACGACTAACCTAACCGCGCAGAGTTTCAGGAAAACCGGGATAAAAAAAACTACGGAAAGACGACCCAATAAAAATCAATAGAACGCATAAAATACAATACGTGTCGCTATATCATTATGTATTTTCAGTCACGAGAACTATACAAAAAAAAAATGCAATAAAAAATAGTTGTTCGAACGTAATATAACAACGTGTGCGACGTATACGATAGATTAAAATTATCTTTGAAAATATACACGACGATGGGTTATTTTGTGACAATACGAAACGTTTAAATATAGATCCAGATATCTGAACACATTACTTTTGCTTTTTAATTTGTCCGCGGTTGCTTTTTTTTCTAATTTTATTGCCACGAGTTCAACAGCGGATACGCGTCGCGTGGTCGTCGACAACGCGTGTTGGCGTGTCGCAGTAGTTTTCTACGAATTCCGCTTGTACGGTTTCTTGAACGTCGAATGCAAATATTATGTTATTGAGTGCACCCAATCGAACGTCGATCGCGTCCATTTTCGTCCCATTGTTTTCGCGCGACGTTATAAGCTCTATTATTATCGTCGTTGAATTTGATATTTTCAGCGTGGTCACGGTTGACGAGAAGTACGAGAAGATGTTGATCAAATTGCAAGAAGCCATCGAGGACGGGAGGGCGAACGGAGACTGCCTGGCCAAATACAAATGTTCCGAATCGGCCAACGCCGAGGACGGTTTCAATCTGATTTAAAACCCGGAGCACACGTCCGTTTCACTCGTGTCTTGATATTATTTATAACATTTAAGTCTGACCAACAAAAAAGTATCAACCGAAATCCTTGCAGATTGTTGTTTGTTATTATTATACTATTATATTATTATACAATACGCGAACGCGTGTCAATAATCTTACACGGCAATATCGTGCGTAATATATTTTATTTAATGGTCATTTTTATTTTTACTCGATGTAATCTTACAGTATACGATATTGTGCGATTATGAGTCAACATTGAAATCAAAATAAGATTTTTATTAGTAAGTAAACTTTCGTCTCGAACCATATAAAGTCATTTTTTGTCGATATATAAAGGCATTATTTGATTTATCGTTTAATATTACCGAAATATAGATCATTGTTGTTTTTTTTTTTGTGATCGTTGTTAAACCACCTTCGTTTTGTTGTTGTTGTTATTTATAGAGTCAAAAATATAACTGTTAAATTCATAATTAAAATTATTCATATTATAATCTTAGATTGCATACAAATAGGTTGATATGGGCATTGTTATATGAGTACTATTAATTTTTAGATTCCGGTGTTTTTTGGCGTTCGGACTAAAATCGTACCTCGGCAATAATCGTTTTACGGCACTCGGAAAACACAATACAAACGGCTATATAAAGCGTCGTAATTCAATCCAATATCCGCGCGCATTGAAAATGTTTAGTGACCTAAAACAGTGGCTGATTATTTCGTAATGATGGATAGGTTCCGCGCAATTCCGCCGAGGATAATGATAGACGGCGAAATAAACTCGGAGAAGTTTTCGATTAGAAATATTATATTATTTTCATCCGCGTGTAATCCGAGCCCCGGAATAACTTTTTCCGGGACATTCTTTCGTACGGCTATAATAACATAATAATAATAATAATATCGTCGGCTGTTTTTTTTTTCTTCTTCTTCTACTATTATCTTTTAAATCGTAATACTCGTCGTCGATTTCGAATTTTTTTTTTTTTCCAGAACCGCCGCAGACGTCTGTTTTCTATTGTAGGCGCTGCAGCAACACACGCGTGTGTATACATTATACACGTATTATTATACACCAGACGGATTAAATTTTATGTAACAATGACACAAACTATATTATTGTATACATGCAGGCAGCAGGTACATTATATTATTATATCTCGACGTTGATTTCTTCTCGATAGGAAATTTTTTTTTTTTTTACCGTCTAAAAACAACGTTTTCTCTGAGCGCACGCATATTATAATATTATAATATCGTGTCGCGTCGTGTTACCCCTGCGCCGGCGTATACGTACGTTGTGCGCGAGCAATACGAGACGATCGACGGGAAAACTGTACTTTTTAGAAAAAAAAACCACATTCGCATAACATCGACTGCAATATCGGCGAGCGCGCACGTTTTTACCCGCCGTCTCTTCGACGACACACCAGACCAGTACTGGAGATTCTGTTGCGCACCACTGTCGTCGTCCTACAATGTTTTATCGTAGTAAAAATCAATTAAACTCTCAGGTATACCGTATATGTTATACGCCCACAATAATAAAATATAATAATAGTCATATCCGTTGGTTGTAGAGTATACGAATTTAAAAATTTAAAAGGACTTGACGACTACGTAAACTACTAAGGCTTTCAAAACAGAGAAATACGTTTCTTAAAATCTAAACTAAAGAAGCTATGAAAAATAGGGTTTACATTTTTATTATTATAAATATACCTAATAATTATTGAAAACATAATATATTAGTTCTGTCATCTCTTGCTTTTTTATAAACCTACCTTTTGTTTAAATTTTTCTCAGTTTTATCATTGCTTCCGCGGTGTTCCTTCGTTATTTTTGTAACCGCCGTTTTTGATTTGTAATTATCTTGTCTTCAATATTAATAGTGAAGCAAGTCGATAATTCATATGTGTATTTATATGTTTGATTTTGATCGTGTTTGAAAATCGAAAAAGGAAAATGCGAGGTCTCAAAGAACGCGTTAAAAACAATAATAAAAAGTAAAATCGTGTAAATATTATGAACTGGCGAGAAAAAAAATAAAGCAATCAAAATCGGTGTTCTATAACAATAACGGTTATAATTAGATAATATATTGTGGTCCTCGTGAACGGTCGCGCGCGTGTGATATAAATATTATAATAATGAAGAAGATTTTGCGCGCGTTTCTCGCAGAATTGCTTCGTTTGTTAAATTACCGATTTCGGGGGGTTTTTTTCCACTCGTCCTGCGCATCCTCTTATCACCGAGTGTCGAACAGAAGCGCATCGACTGCGCATACTTAACGTCGGCGTCGCCGTTGTCGCGCGATGTTTTAATGGACGTCGATTCGAATTAAAAAAAAAAATAAAAAATCTTTGTGCCGATGTGTTACGGTGTGTTATCGCGGTGAGAGGAGTCTCTCGGCGGCGGCGGCGGCGGCGGCGGCGATATAGTTTATATGTATGTATACTTATTGTATAGGTACCCATTCTCGTGGTAGTGGCGCGCGGCGCACTGTTGTCGGAATCGTGTCCGATGTGTCCGTCGCCGTCGTCGTCGCGTTCCATTATTATTTGACTTAACACATCGCAAACACGCCTCGTGTTGGTTTTTTACATTTTTTTTTTTTTAATTCTGTTACTTTTATTTATTCTCTTCTCGGACGCATTGTCTCCTCGTGTGTGCGCGCACACACACACACCCGTCGTGGCCGGTTCGCCCGTCAATTCACGCGGCCGTCTCTGTTCGGACGATTCGTTTCGATAATATTATTACTTTACGCGTCGCGTGTTGTGCGAAACCTTACGGACGTGTTTGCGTTTTCGCGCTTTTCAAAGTCGGATGATTTTTCGCCACTCTCGCGGACGACGCCGTCTCGCTGTCGTCGTCCTGACATAAACATAATACCCAGGACTCGGCCGTGTGAAACGTAACGACCGGACAACGATCGGCAACGAAGGGGCAGCTATACTCGAGTGTCGAAGAGCTTTCGTTTCGGACATTGGATCGTTCGAAATCGTCGTCGTCGCTGCAAGTCAGTATATTCGGACACTTTCCACGTGACGCCTGCAGGTAAGAACACATTGCGTTATATTATGTATATGTACATTTATCTCTTCTTTTGGTTTTTTCTTCTGATAATGAATCGAAAACAATATTCGTCTATTAAAATACATTGACTCATCGAGAGGTGTAATGATTTGTTGAAGATATTAATTACTGCCCATTTAATAGACACAAAATTATAGTAGAACATCGGTTACTGTAATATATTTAAAAATATGAATTGATACTTTTCAAAATCGAACGTGAAAACAAAATATAATTTTAAGTTTTTAGATATTATATCTTTTTATTCTATCGCGTTCACGACGCTTGAAATACTAGTTAGTTGAATATGTCGTTTGATAAATATCTATTGAACAACGCAATCGACATTGATTTAAGCTATCGTTTAAATACTACATCGCACACTAAAAATCACTTAAAATTCCACGCCTATACGTTCCATAAAAATATAAGATCGTATACAAAAAATAATATTCGTATATTTTTTTATAGATTTTGGTCTATTTACGTCGATTAAATAAAGTTTACGAACGCACACGGTCGGTATATAGTTTGTATTATTCGTCCGTTGCAAAATTATCATCAAACGGATTTACTATGATATTATTTTCGTTACATGTATCGCGACTATTTCGGTCGTACACTTGGTTTGTTTAATAGTATAGCTAAATCATCTATACGTCTTCACGAATACTATTCTATATAAAAATCTGTTCTTTGTCTTGATGAAATCTTTGAATTTATTTTGCAAAATCTAACAACAGAACCGAATCTGTAGGTTAATTACACGAACAATGTAATTACATCGCGCGCGTATACGTATATTATAGAGAACACGGAAAATGGTTAACTGCGATTATTGTGAATTCGTGCAAAAAAAAAAAAAGGGAAAAAGATTTTGCACAAAGATAAGCTCGCCCTGAACGGAAACGGATGTGGCCGAGAACAATACGGAGAGAAGTAATTGCCTTTGCCCTGGACATTGTCGAGAAAATATAGAACAGCGCGGGCGAATATTGTACGAGCGCAGATTTAATTTTCGCACGCTCGGATATTAGAACACGCGCACAAAACTTTCGCACCGATTTAAGTATTTGCGTGTATATAAAAACAAACCATATGCATCGCGCGACCGCGAATTCGCAGCGTATGCGTCTCGTGTGCGAACTGTGTACAAGCACACGCGCAATATAAATGTTTTTCGCTTCTCTCCGGGAAGATTTCTATTCCGTGAAACACGTATGCTTTTATATTATTTACTTCTCGATTAACCGAAAACAAATTCCGACGATTTTCTACTTGCCCGCCGTTGTCTATTGTGTCCCATTTCTAATACGTATTTACTATTATCGATCGATTTTTAGCGTTCGTGACCGTTTCATTACACACACGCGCGTCCTTGTATCACACGACGACGGTCCAGCACGTCTATATGTAGGTATATTTATTTGAACGTGTCGAAAACGAACATCGCGTTTGCGGATATCGCAGTCGAACAAAATCTGTGTGCGTGTGTGTTGTCAATATCGGCTAATGTTCTCTCGATTGTTTCATTCATAAAACTACAATAACGATGCGACAAAGATCGATTTAATCTCGCTGTAACGTCGAATTGTGTAGAAACCACGTTTTATTAATTATAAACACACTCGGAAAGTCTAAATTCAACAAAACTCGTTCACATATATTCCGATTTCAAAAACGCACAATCAACTTTTATATTTTATGAACATAGTCATATTAGATATCCGAACTGATTATATAACTAATACGTTTAATGCTCGTATATGTAAAACTCGATAGACCATAATTGTTCATGTGTTTAGCGGATTATAACGAGTAGATCGGTTGATGAAAAAAGTCAATTACGTCGGCTTCGTATAAATTATGGTTACATAAATGTATAACTATTATTATATTCATTGACTATACACGTCTCGTACGAGTTAATGTTTTGATCTATATGTGTGTTAAAGTATGGTGCGGGAGAGAGTAATCGAATTTTCAAAAATCTCACTCAGAAGATGAACCGCAAATCAAGTGTAAATGTAAACGAAATGAAAGTATAAGTCTATACACGTATTGAAACATATATGTTTTCAGTGTTTTCATAGATCGAATGAATCGTTTTATTGAATAAGAAGAAAATCAATTATGGGTACCATGATAATATTTATAGTAGATTATTTTTCACTTGTACTGTATAATATTGAAACGGAATAACTCATTTTAACTGTAACGACATACTGTTTTTTACTGCAACTTTCGTTTAAATTTCAAGCGAAATATCCACGTGGTCAAAGCATAAGATAATAATAAAATGTTAATAACGGCACTACATCGCAATGGTTAAAAGAAGTCGCGCGTACAAACAATTTAATCGTGTGTGAAATTGGCTGACTTATAGATCCATAGGTCGAGCTTAGATTTTCAAGTTTATTCTCCGCGCTAGAAAAATCCTTTCAACGATGCGCGTACGAATAAAACATTTATGTTTTTCAACTATATTAACACGGGACAACGCGACAACTTTTATCTCGGAAAAAAAAGAACTTATCACTTTGGCAAGAAATAACAATGGACACACGTGTGTGTGTGGGTTGGTATACACGAATACACGAACGCTGTATATACAATAATGGAAATAATATATTGTAGTTGAATATTTGTTCATTACAATATGTGTCTGAGAAAGTGTAAAGAAAATAAATAGTCGAAACATCGCGTCGTAATCAACGGCGTGATGTTTACACCGCGTACTTGATAGCTATACCGTGTACGCGTTTGAAATCGGTTTGTTCGACCATATTGATTTTATAACGCAAACTATTATAAAATCGATCGTTCTATTAACGTATTTGAATACGTATAGCTGGTATGGTACACGATTGGAAAACGCGTGAATTAGTATAAATAAACGAACGACGTGCGTAGAGTGGAAAAACAAAAAAACAACAGCGAGTGCGCGCTCGCCGTGTCGAGGAGACTTTAACGACCGGACGCGCTGGAAAAATATAACCGAACAAAATCCGCGTTTCGAACATCACGTATTCGATGTTCTCCGAACGACTATAGTTGTATACGTTAGATGACGTATACGCCGCGGAAAGTGTGCGTGCGGGGAAAAAAGGCTTTCGTCTTCTCGGTTTTTTTTTTTTTTTTTTAAGGTTTTTTTTCTTTCGATTTCCACACCAGTTTTATTTATTACTACTCACTTTTGCTCATTATGTTGTTCGGATACAGGACGAACGCGCCGCGTATACATATGTATATTGCATGCGCATGTATATATATATACGGTACGGATCGTGATAATAGATGCGCTCGAGTTGCACGGTTCGCCGCGGATTTATAATAAATCAAAAACCGAGTTAGAACGCGGCACACTGCAAATGATACTTCTTGTCATCGTGTCTCCGCGCGTGGAAATATGAAAATTATTATTACGATACATGTAACGCTCATACGAGTATATCTCGCGCGTACATCATGCTTTCGATACAGATACGTACACGCATGAGTATATATATATATACTATTGTATTTATACATCTATGTACTTAATATATCACCATATCATTCTCTATATTATATACATACACGCGTAGGATTAATATTACTGCAGAAACGTTTACGTTTTTTTTTTCCTGCATTTAGCGGCGGCGGGCTCGCCGTTTTATCCTTAGAATATACACACATATTACATATAGGGCCGAAAGAAAGAAAAACAGTAGCCTACTTCTTTCACTTTTTTTTTTCTACTTCTGTTATTTATGTTTTATTTACAACCCGTTATCGTCTATCGGTATATACGAGTACGTATGTATTTATTATCATAATATAATAATCGTTTGTGTATGTTTTTATACACACACACACACATACTATAATATTGTAATATCTTCTAATCGTCTTCGTTCATCGTCTATAAGAGATTTGCAGGCGCGCAATAATAAATAGGGTCACGCAAAAGTACATGTATTTAATAAAATCCGTTCATTACGCTTTTTCTTTTAATCGCCTGCGAATGCCAATCTTTTAAGTGTGACAATACTGCTGTGCAGTGTACGTGTATACAGTATAAGTACTGTATATACTTTTGGCGTACATTTCGGCAATTGCGACTCGTACAGTCGATTATTTACCGAGTGTGGTAATTCGTTTGCGATCGCATACGCGTTTTACGATGATTTATGTGTTTTAGTAATTGTATGCTTTCTAAATATTTATTTGATTACAAAATTGAAACTATATATATATATATATTTTATATACCATTGTTCGATTCGCGGTTTGCTAATTTTAAAATACATAAAAGGAGAAAATACCCGTGTTAATTGTTGTTCGTTTATTGTTTTCAATTTTATCCATTATTTTAAACTGCCCATATTTATATGTATTATATGTGAACATTTAATTTTTTACATTATCAACAACGCGAAAAAGAGAACATTACATTAAACAGGTATTAACTATGGCAGATGAATTCATTCTATTATTATTATTGAAAAATATTATGATAAAATCATCGTGTTTTTTTGGAAGTTTTATAGGCAGTACATGAAATAACTTGAATTTATTTCATGATACATTATGCAGATTTTAATAATAAATCAGTGCTGATGGAATTAAATCGAAGCATGTATCTTGTATGTACTCGCAATTAATTTGGCGATGAATTCGGCTGAGCTATATTTTAAGGAGGAGTAACAGGTTGAACTCTCCTTAATGAACTCTTTAAATTATATAGTTCATTCGGTATAATTGCAAACTTCATAAAAATCAATAATAATAACAATTTACGGTTAAAAAATATGATTTATATACTTATTGTATACTTGTTTATAATCATATCAAGATGATTTGATTCATAGTAAATCACTTCCGAAAATTTAATCCATCATCCACGGTCTGGACTTATAATTAATAAACATTGCAGTCCGTAATCCTGTCGGAACACAATATTAGCTAGGGATATTATTATACCTGCACTTTTTTTTTTTATTCGAGTTTATCGGTTTATTACGAACGAAAAAAGCTCTTTCTCGGCACATAATTATCATATTCACCGGACGGAGTTGGAATATTTTCTTCGTCCACTGCAATACAGACACAATCTATCGGCGTCGGCGTCGCTACGAAACAACCGTAACCGTAGTCGAGTTCAAAATTTAACTCTTCCACTCACGCACATACTTTTTGTACATACGGCTTTTTGTGAACGGATTTTTTTTATTGGTTAACGCCACTTTATAATGTGTACAAAGAATTTTTCACGTCATCGTATCGCTAGGCGCGTCTCGGTATAATGTCTAGCACTGTAGATATAGGTCCTTCGGCCCGAACGCGGCGGGTTTGTTTGTCTGCGTCCTTTATTGATTGAACGGTACAAAACGATGTTTACTTATAATATTCATCTTTACGTATGTGTAAATACGTGTTCTTTCCACTATAGTCGTTTGCCTCGTTCCGATGGCGTATGGTTTCGATTTCTTCTCTCAGACAATAACTGTTAAACGGCAGATAAAACACAAGTTCCCTCGTACGTTACATACTGTTTATACATATTTGCATTATCACTTCCTAACGCAGTTATGATGGAGTATGCGCCGCGCATAAAAATTACCGCACAAGTTTATAAGGTTTATGTTTATTGCGATACGGTTTGTTTGGCAAAAAATTACCCAGTCGAACGCGCGAAAATACTTCTGCACTCGAAAGTACAGTTATACTCTGTTTACGCGGCGCGTATTGTATTTTGCGTGCATGTTGTTATTGTAAGAATAAAATTTGTTTCATATCGAAACTATTTACCCGTTCGAAAATTTTAAGTTGTTTATTAGTCGCACAAACTGGAGTAACCACCGTAGGCAAGATTGACAAGTGTAACGAATACGGCTGATATCGAAACTACGCTTCTCGTTTTGATAATTACTATTATACACGTGCATGGAACTATTCCGTATGCCAATTTTACTTTTAATAGAAATGATAATATCGCAACGTCAAACACGCTCGCCTATACACTCGCACTACACAACATATAATATCGTAAACATTGTTCGCTAGAAAAACGTTTCGAACAGTTTAAACAATTATTATTAACGTGTTCGGCGAAGCGCACATAATACGTAAATAATATCGCGTTGTGCGCGGGCTGGCCGGCAACGGCAATTATCGGCCCATCAAATTAATAATTATACGTACATTGAACGTGTGTCCAAGCTGTTGTGCGGGAGGTGTCGAAAAGCCACTATGTTCTTATAAAAACATCGTCGATTATATTTTAATTGTGTTCGTTTTGGGACGGCGGCGGAAGAAAATTTGTACAGTTAGCTGTACAAACGTTAGCGAACGACGCTTTCACATAAAAGTATTGACTTCACTCGGCTTCGAGGGGTAAAGACGTATTTCACAGTGTACATTTTTTTTGAGCCGTGAAAATCGATTCGAATTTTTTTCTAAATCAAATTGTTTTTTTGTTTGGATAAAATCCACAATAATATGATTTACGCGAGTAATACGCGTTGAATCTTATTTAAACATTTTTATTTGACATTTTCGATCATACTTTTATCACTCTTATGACTTTAAATCATCTACGCGAATGACTTTTACAATTTCCCTTTCCACCCGCCATTAACACTTCGGAACTTTGCGACATATCCAACAATTCACATTGACCTTTCGTTCTTATCAACCCTTACGCTTCTTTTCAGTTCTCAACCAAATCCTTCAATTACCCGTCGGTTATTCATTTCGATATATCCTTTTTTTAACCGTACAGGCTTATCGTCTAAATTATTTTTAATCATTGAGTTTTTATTTTCATAGTTTGACTGTTGAAAGTAATAATTAAAAAGCGGTGCAAACATTTTTTAAAAAAAATTACATTTTTAAATGATTGAACGTTGTTTTTTTTTTTGCTAAATGCTAGGTATCATAAAAATATTGTATTTTCTATAAAACGCATTGAATACTTACATTAATTACTGTAATATTGTTTCATAATAACTCTTTAGTTAGATAAATTGAATACTTCAATAAATCGAAAAATGTTGATAAAACCGTAATGTATTTTATGCGTATTTTCGAAGATAATTATTATTAAAAAAAAACGAGCTAAGAGCGTACAATTAATTTTAACGAACATAAAGTTTAGAAATATGATTTCGAAACAATGATATTGTTATCTAATGACTTATTAGTCTAGCAGTATTTCGAATGTCCGCCGAATAATTGTTTTTTCGAGCATATAAAAATCGTAATAATTTCGAAGAATTATAATAAACACGTGAACACGTTACCGGGATCATATTATTTTCAGGGAAACGACGACGTTTCGCAAAATCAGTGCCGTGGGAAAGTTGACCAGATATTGGAAAAGTAATTCGACATACCTGCCCGCGACGACGTCGCGTGTGCATAAAATAATATTATATAAACGTTATATTATTATTATTAGCACTCGCGCGAAACTATATCATCCGTTTTTGTCTGGTCGTTAATGAGTAACACTTTCCGGCGACGGCATCGAGGCGGGCGATAAATTCTGTTTGAACAATTCGTCGAAAAAGACGGGGGGGGGAGGCGATATCAATAGGAAAACAATCGCCGAGCGCGCGATGCCCGTGATTATAATCACTATCGAGATGAGTTTCGCGTCTGCGGCGCATATAAATACCGTAACCTATTGCATTGAATTATTATCGTTATTATTGTACCGACGACGCATAATACTACATACGTGTCGGTCGATCCGAGCAACGAGCCGACGATTTCGGGGGAGGACACGGCTCGAGGGGACCGTACGCCTCGCGTGGCGTCAACGTGTGTATACGCACGCACATACGCACACACGCATGATGCAGGCACGCACGTGATGGACATTAATTACAATCATTACACGAAGCCATGGTTCTGCTGATCTACATTCGGTGAAACTTGATCCCCGGAGCGAAATCCAGAGCTCCGAGTCCTTACGGTCGGCACAGTCGCCGTCGCGTCGTCGGTTCGACCCGAATCCGAAAACCCATATGTCGCAATGGTTAGGTTAGGTTAGGTTAGGTTTCTTTTTCTTTTTTTTTCTTTTTCAAATCACTGCCAAATCTCCGTGCGATCTGCCCGAGTACTCGCGCGCGGGAGCACATCGCGATACACCTATATAGCTGATATTTAACGTCTCCAGCGTTCGGAAAGAACGCTCAGACGACAATAATTCCTGCAGAATTTCGTTGCTAACTGCCGCTAAGTAATTGTTTGCCATGCGTCGTTTTCGTTTTTCATTTCTGTTTTTATTGCCCGTCCAATTACTATTAAGTATACGAATAATTGACGTTTTTTTTTTATCATAATACTAACATAGTCTAATAAATTCCTCTTATTTCCATATACTCGTAGACACATGTATAAGTAACAAGGTGTTTTATCGTCTCTTTTCACAACACAAAAAAACAAGTTTCAACAATAAATTCAACGTATTAATTATTTATTTAAAAAAGATAATTGATACAATACATTTTTGTTATATTTGATGTAGGCTCATTTTTTTCGAATTCCACAGTAAAATTTTGTTCCGCGTATTATTGTTTTTTTTTTTTTTTTTAAATTATGTAGAAAATATTAATCCAACATGAAAACAAAAAAATAATAATAAATAAAAATATATGTTTAGCAAAAAAATGTAAGCATATTTTTAGACAGGAACGGTAGATTATCTAATGCGTTGGCGGCAAGATAATATTACAGTTTGAATTAATTTCAATCCGTATACTTAAAATCAGATTAAGAGGTGAGTGGGTCCAGGATTTTTCATTTTTTTTTTTTTTTTTGATGGGATGAGGGTAAGGAAGTGGTGAAAAAATTCCGGGCACGCTTTTTTCTCGAAAATTTAAAACGTCATCCTCTTTTATTTTACGTCGCACGTCGTGGCATGCGTACCTACAGTGAGAATAAAACGAAGCGTCGTCGTCGTGATAATGATCGTTACGACGACGCGCGCGTAAAGCCGAGAGAGGGAAATCCTAGAATCTCGCGCGATTTAATTAAAAACACACCGGAAATCGGCGCGTGCGCGCGCGCGTGTTTATTTTCTTATTTCTTAATTTTTTTTTTCACGAGTCGTTTTTTCTCTCTCTTCGCCGCGCGTTTCGCGTCTCGAGGTTCCGGTGCTATTTGGGTTAGTCGCAATCATCGCAAATGTTCGCGATGAACTACTTACGCGCACACCTCTCTCACACGGCGCATTATGAATACGAATAATAATATTATGGCCCCGAGTCGGGCTCGTCCGCGACAGTTATAGGATGCGACGCCCACGCGGGCGTGTTTCGCGTCGTCAGCCGAACGCATCCGGCACGTCGCGTTCAGTGCGAATTACGCGCACGTCGAATAAATAATTACGCGTACTCTGCAGCTCGACACGCTCGTCGTGTACGAGGAGCTTTTGGCCGTCATCATCATTATATCCGCGATTACTGTTTTGTTCGGAAAAAATGAAAGCAGCCGCAGCAGCAACAACGAGTGTGTTTTTCCTTTGAGAGCTGAGAGAAAAACTGCAGACAACGGCGCTCGGCGTGGAATCGACGCCGATTTTCGGTAACGTGACCGTAAATATCGTACCGATCACAATGATTACTAGCTTGAAATTAATTCGAGTGTAAAGCATAGACTACCGGACGTAACGTGGCGGAGAATTCGTCCGGTAATACATTTTTAATTATCTCTCTGACGAGACGCTGTATTATCGTTGTACGATTCGAGAAGGACGTGTATTTTTTCTTTGTTCGAGAGTCAAAACTGTCTTATGAAGTTACGACTAAAATAATCTCTATTGACTCTTATAGATGCTAGGTGGCATACTGCAGATATCTCAAAAGGAATCGTGCGTGATATCATAGTACACTACGGCAGCGTTTCCCAAAGTGTGTTCCGCGGAACCCTAGGGTTCCGTCAGATGTATGTGATGTTGAGAAAATTATTTTATATTATATTTGGATTATTTATGTAAAAAATATTATTTTATATTATTTAAAAAAAGTTCACCTAAAATCTAAATAATAGTTATTATAGTATAATATCGTTATTATTTTATTAAATATTTGTTGTACGAGTATGTACTTGAAATTGAACAGAATAAAATTATAACACTCATGTACCTATAGACGTTGTCATTACGTTAATGAATTAGATTTGTAGAATTTAGATAAGCGTGTCAACGCGATTGCCAGTAAATTGTGCGATAACTTATAAAAATAACTTTGGACACAAATACCACAGGTGAAGAAATTTTTAAAGTCATCGATAGTTATATGAATAAACATCAGGTTGATTGGGTTAAATGTATCGATGTATGTAGTGATGGAGCTGCAGTTATAATATCATTAAAATATTTTTCGTAGTACTGTTTTATTTTAGAAAAAAATGGGGTTGAGTTGGAAGTAAAGACATTAGGGTTCCGCAAAACACAAACTATTTCCTAAGGGTTCCGTGATCCTAAAAGTTTGGGAACCGCTGCACTACGGGGCCAATGCAGTCGCGCGCCCATTAGTTGAGTTGATTATCGTAATTCATCGAGCCATTTTTTTATGCGATAATCCATAAACGTTGTAAACGTGGTAAACGTTGTTGACCACGGTTTACCGTTGAATTTCTGTAACGGCGAGAATCGCGTAAAATTATTACGATACAGCCATAAATAAGATGGTATAATATGGTTTAAACCGTAATCGCGCGGACACGCGCGAGAAAACGCGAAATTAATTTCGCGTGCGATATTACCAGAATAATAGTATTATGCGCGAAATGTAAATTCGCGCGTGACCGTCCATGGCGCCTGCGTTTAAATTTTTCGTGTGAATAATTTAAACGACTGTGGATGCGACGGAAACCGTCCGACGAGGCGAAATCCGAGACCGCAGAGTTAGTTACAGACAATTTTCCGAATTATCCGACACGACGGTAATCGTCTCATTTGTAAGTGGGTCATTTTGGATTTCCATTTCGGACGGAATCCCGACGAGGGTGCGCGCGTTCCCGGCGGATTTCACCGTACATTAAACGTTTATGGCGTTTGACGCGAACATTATATTATAATACGTGTGCACCGATACACACCGTCGGCGCGGTTAACAAGCCGTCGCGCGTCGTCGTCTGATCATCGCGACTGTCGTCGTGACGTACTAATTATTTTCAAAACCCTATGGTCAACGGCACTATGGTTACACTCGCGTTTCTCAGACTCGAAAACGAACATTATAATTTAATATGTTCGAGTGACACGATTCGATTAAACGTGATATCATCATCACATACCCGCCCACCTAGTTGCTTAAATACCGAAACCTTTAGAAAATATTATAATTGTTTTGTCAAGTCGAACAAGTACAAGTGAAATACAAGTCGAAAACATAATTATCGACTTGATAATTATGTGGGGAAAAGAATAATAATTTGTCATTATATGAATATTAAACTAAAAGGCGTAGTAGTTAACTCGGAAATTAAAATTGTTTAGTTATTACATTGATGTGTGTTCACTGTGATTGTCAAAGAGAAAATGGTTTGTTTTTTTTTTTTTAATTTTAATTTACTATTTCACGGATGTCGGTTCGACTTACTATTCTTAAAAATACGGTTATTTTCAGAATTTTCGCGCTGAAAGTGCTTTTGTTTTCTACCGACAACCCGATACGAGTATAAATACAATTTTTGGTTTATAAACACTGTAAAAAATAACTTATTCCTTTTTTATGTCAATGATTAAAATAAATACAAAATCACATCAACGAAATAATTTTTTCATAAAATGTGATGATTTTGTTTTGAGTTTACAAGAAATAAATCCAATGAATACCATATCTTGATTATCGCAGTACCCGTATTGATTTCTTTTTTGACGATCGGTGTTTTATTTTAAGTATCAGATCTTGAAAATTATTGTCGAAACTCCTCCCTTTTGATATTAAACTTATTTCTTTCGTTTTCCGTATTCTCGAAAGCACGTGGTATCGGAGTTTCCCGTCAAAAATAATTTTTGAAAAGTGCTCAAACTAAAAAAATGTTCACCAATTCTTTAGGTAGATGTTAATTTAAATGAGAATTTCAAAAACAAAAAAAACTCTTTGAAACGACAATCGATGTCCAAATGAATGTCGATTAAATATCAGAGCTATTCGAAACGTTGGAGAATTCTTACTATTAAAATAGATAAATATTCTATATTATATTTTAAAACTGTTTCTTTGTACATTAAAGTATAATTATGTTCTTCTGGACTTCAGATTACAACAATTATTATTTTGTTTTCGTAGAAAAAAAAACCGTTTCAACTGTTATATGGATTTTAATTATTATACTTTAAAATTAAATTTACTATAATTATTATACATATGAACAATTTTCAGTTGTGTTTTATAAGGTTATTATTATTATAATTTTTTGTTTTTACTGTAAAAATGAATAAATATACAATAAAAAAAAACTCTGAATCGGTTACAAAAAAACTGGTTTTCGTGTACAGTAGAATATATTTTTTCACAATACAAAAATCTTCTCACAATCTAAAGATCATATTTATACTAAATCAATGGCCTAAAATATTTCAAAAATAATAATTAAAAAGATGTACTAATATAATATGTTTTTCACAATTTCACTAACTATTTTTCTTCAAAATTATTACTAAAATTATTCCAATCTTCATAAACATAATTGTGAAGTGAAGTGAACCATAAATTTTATTTGTGCGGGTGATTTTTTTGATAGCAAAAACAATGTTTTTTTTATACATTTTTCATCGACTTATTTTTATTATTTTGTTTATTGGCTTTTTTTACAAAATTTAATTTTAAATTCTCATTTAAAATTAACGAAATGATAAAATTATTTAAGAATGTAATTTGACTTTTCATAAGTATGCTATTGATCCATTTAATTCGTTTGAGTTGTCTTAAAAAAATCGAGTTCATCAAATTGTAATTTTGTTATTTAAAAATATCGAACATTTATTCTTTAAGTAATTTAAAATTCAAATTTGGTTCAATAATTTGGAAATTGTTTGAACTTTTTGCCTGGGTCTGATATAAATTTCAAATTTTCACTTCATCCATTATTATGTCTAAGTATTTTGGATTTGCACAATAATACCTCATCGAATGAACACACGAGTTTTTAAATATTTTCCAAATTTGATTTATTTTTGTGAATTCAAATGTCGACGTTTAAATCCGAACACAGAAAAGGATGTTCCGAGTTATTCGATGTTCCGGATTAACGTCACGTTCCATTATCAAATGTCTTCCACAATTATCCGACACAAGGGGTAACGAATGTCTAAAAATATAATTTTGGATTATTTTATTCTCAAAACAAATCTCTCGTTTTCCTTATCCTATTAATTCTCAAACTCCCGTTGACGCCGTATTACATATGATAATTTTTATAACACTACTTATTAATATAACTATTCAATAATAACACACGTCGTGTGTGTTCTGGTTTCGTCTGGTGTTCAACAATCTTAGAATAATATTAGTTCATTGAATGCGACGATTCATATTATAACAAACGTTGCTATTATGGTAGATACTATGTTATATTATTGCTACACCAACTTATTTCCATACTGGAATGGTCTGTTGTTGGAACACGGCTGTTGATATCTTTCGATATTTATATAGTCAGTGTAATGTGGGCATGTGAGAAAACGTGCCTAGAATAAAGATATTGGTCTATGATAAATAATCGATAATGTCCGTTTTAATTTTTTTCAGTTTGAAGATTCCAAGGGATTCCAAGAGTTCGAGCTTTAAATGTTTTTACTACAAAATGCATTTAATGTTTGCTCCTGACGTCAGACTCCACTGAACGACGTATGTACGTTTTGTATTTTATCATGTCCAATATATTATTGTCACGCGTATTTTATAAATTTAAATACAAATAATAAATATCGTGTTCGTCGAATTGGACGTCTTTCTCGGACAATTTCAAAGTAAACACTACGCCATGTAGGTAACTATAGTTTGAAAATAGGTGATCGTTATCAATAATTATTGTAGTTACTAGTCAACACATCATAGAACAAAGATGAGTCGAATGTCCTTCACAGTCCCCTCCCCTCACCGTTAGCATCTTTGAATTATGATATTAACTATGAGCCACACGTTTTAAACTACACGTAAATTAATATTTTATCTGAATCGACATTCAACGCTACTTAAAGTTAATTTTCGAAAAAAAAGCAACCAAAAAACTTAACTGTACCAATAAAAACTTTACTAGAATACTTATAAATTTTTATATTTTTTTCATGATAAACGGCAAAACAACGTAAATCCGAATGAGACATAAAGATTTGAATCGTTGAGTAGAGATATTGTTCTTAAACTACTCTCATCATGCTTATGTATCTCACACAATGTCGGTTTGGCAAATAAAAATCACTAGGAGGAATTGTCATTGTGAAAGGTTTTACGATAAATCACGAAAATACCAAAATATTTGGGATGTCATCTGATCGCAGGATCAGAATGAAAATCTAAATTTATAATGCGCTAAACTAAAAAAAAAAAAAAGGGGTCCAACGCGGTCCAGCGGCCATAATTCTGTTTATACTCGTATATATGTACACACATATATGTACATATATAAAATATCATTGCACGAAATTAGTTTTACGCACGTACACACTGTTTGGACGTGCAGTCGAACCGACGTGGATTGGACCATGACAGATATAAAGAGTCGTTTCTATATCGCGGATCGGACGGCGGCGTTCGATAATTAATATTATTATAAGAGAGCACAACAAATCCCGCGGCCGACGGTGTCGGAACAAGGGAAACAGTGTTGATTAACGCGGTCGATGTTTGCAATAATTAGACCCGAAATGACCGACTTGCAACCGTACCATTGTTATAACGTGGACACGGATCGCATTGCCTCCGTCTCTTTGTCTCTGTAGCCGCCGCCGCCGCAATCAAAGTGAAAATATCTCCCACATGGCGATTTACCGCATCAGCGGCGGAGGCGGTACCCGAGGACCATCCGTTCCATTGTCCGCCGAGCGTTTATTTTCAATTCCCCCGCAACAAATACGCACAATTTATTTTTTAATAAATATATATACAGACTCGAGAGAAGCTACCCGAGCCAAGAATACAAAGGCCCTGGTCGGATAGAACGTGACCACACATCGGCGTAACAAACGCTCAAAACAATATATATCGGCTCGTTGTTTATATACGTATATATATATATACCTATAGGTATCCAATATTATTGGACACGTCGTATCTGCACTTAACCCCGTCTGACCGTTGGAAAAAAAATCGTTGTAATTATTATTGTTTTATCTATTTTATGGTACGGAAAGAAGATTTCGTTTCTTTTTTCATTGGAAAAAAAAAATCACTTCACGCTCGTAGGTTACAGCTTCCGAGCATATAATTTATAGTCTCGCCATAAAATATACGCGTATTCCACCGTTGTATATATATATAAAAAAAAAAAAACAGTCAATAATGTCAATACCTGTGTTTTTTATATTCTGTGGCGAGTACGTCATATTATCGCTATTGTTTCTATAAATTTAACACTCGAAACCTTTAAGCGATGGCGTAACGGTGAGGCAGAACTGCAAAAGTACGAGGGCTCAGCACGAATTCTAGAGCTCCGCACAATGTAGAGACTATTTTTTTATTTTGATTTAAAAATTTATTCAAATTAATAATTATTTGTTCTCGTCGACACATTTTACAGAGTTTTTTTTTTAATTAGGTAGCTGTACATAATATGTCTTAAAGTACGGTCTAAATTTCTTCTTTTTTTTCAAGTTCGATTGTATTCGATATCATCAATAGTTCACAACGCTTAAAAGGTTGTAAACATTTTAAATTAAAATTCGTACACGTTATTAAAATATCTAGTCTATTTGAAGTCTTTAAAGTCCTTTCAAACGTGCACACACGACATCATAATGATTACTTTTTCTATTTCTATTTCCAAACGAATTCCATAAAATGCACAACATTTCTGTTCAAAATTACTCGGTATAAACCAAATACATAATAATATTAGTGTTATAACAACATTTCTATCTGTGCAACAAACCATAAATATTATCTTATGGATATTTTGTTGCCTATCTCAACTGCCCAACATTATGAAAAACTTCATGTAGAAACGATTAAAAAATATCAATAGCGAATAGAGCCGTTGGTATATAATTTATAACTATGACTATTTTATTATTTATTCCGTGCAATATTCTCTATCGTCAATTATTATTATTTATTCTCAATTATCAATAGTCTAATAATGATTATCATCAAAACAACTTATTCTCGTTGGAATTATAATCAAATAATATTGTATAGGCAATTTATATTACTTTATGGTCAGTGTATTTGTATGTCCGAATTTGTTTAGGTACTATTCAATCACATTACATCTCTGAAAGTTACTGATATTATTAGTGCATAAAAACCGGTCTTTAATTAACGATTATTAAATTGGTTTTATTGTATGTTAAAAGCACGTCGATTCGAAAATGTCCCGTGATAACAGAATGATTGAAAATAATACTTGGAACCTCTGATTTAGTTTTTTTTTTAATTAAATTGAAAAAAATCTAAGGTGTATTTCTAAATTTCAGTTTTTTTCCGTGTGCTTATTCATTGCCTATGACTTTACGCCTCAAAGACTATTTCTTTTTCAACCGCGAGTTCTAGATTCAGTCTACTTAAATGCATGTTCATTTCCAACATTTATAGAAGTGCAACGTTTATATCTTTTTATTTAATATCGCAAATGGTAAACAAAGAGCATTTGAAAAAATTCTTCAAAACACATGTTTTGTCGACAAGTTTTTTTGATCCATTGATACCACAAGGTAAAATAATATATTATATCTAAGCAACGTGCTTCGTTAGGTAAATGCGTTATTGCAAGTACTTGGAAAAAATCGAAAATATAACCGAATCAGGAATTATTAAAAAAAAAAAAAAAAACCAGAATTATAATTTATAAAAGTGATAGTGTATTCGCTATCATACAGGATAAATCAAACATGACAACTACTCATACGATCAGGAAATAAAAAAAAATCTTATAAAATAATAACAATACACATAACTTTTTTATAAATTTACTCTTAGTTAGCATAGTTTATCCCGCCACAAGCTTAGCTTAAAGGGATAAATTAAACGAAAATACTTTGTCTTTTTTTTAAATTTAGTTTTTAATTTAGTTTAATATTAGATAAATATTTTTTTTTAAATGTATGATAATGTATTTGTTTAAATAATAATAAAAAAAAAAAATAGTTAATAATTTAATGAGTATTGATTTCCGATGAAAAATATAATTTCCGTTTTTTTTTTTCATATTATTTGATTTCGTTTCTCGTGTGTGAAGACTGGTTTATCTTATATAACCAGTATATAAATAAATAGCGACCGTTAAATTGATCAATAATTATATTACTAAGCGGGTACAACGTTTTACTAAAATATGTAATTACGCGGTATTATATACGTCATACAATATGTAATATGATTTTTATTCGATTTTTGTTCTGAGCGCGATTTTTATAATTCGTCATTGTAATTTTCAAAGACGACATCGAGGATAGCGTCGGAAATGGTTTTTTTCATATTTTTCTTTTCTCCTTAAAAAGAAGAAGACGAAGTTATTAAAAATATTTAACTAACAGTAAATACAACACGCTGCGCTGAGCAGACGAGTCTATTACAACATACGTTTACAATGTAATTACGAACATAATAACATGGAAATCATTTGCATAAACATACGTTGCGCGCACATTATTATACTGTCGCGGTGCGTTACAAATTAATTAAGCACTCTTAATTTTACCTTCTCGACTAGGAATATGACCGTTTACACGCGTTATTCTCGGCGATCTCGTATATTATTTTCATTCGATTGGCGATTTGAAGTAGTTATATATATATGTCTTCGGACACGAGTGAACGCGAACTTGTCTCGAACAGTCGAGTACCCGCGCGGAGATCTTTTCCGCTAAGCTCTCGTTGACACTATGTATACACGTGTAATTTTTTTTTTCATCATTAAATTAGTAAATCTAGTTCTACCGCGAACAATCATCCGACTCGAGAACTTACCAACGGCGGAGATCACGTCCAGTATAATTGATAACCAGTTAGAAATTGCGCGCTGTCGTATAGAAATAATTAAAAAAAAAAGAAGATAAACGTCATACGATAATTATGATATTTTTGCATGTTTTACGAAGAAACTACGGTTTTCTAAGGCTCAAGAGAGGATTAGTTATAGGGGATCGGACGGTGCGCACGTTTACGAGTAGTCGCGGTGACCTGAATTTTTACACCGATACATATTTTCACCGAGAGAAGGCGTTCTTGAAAATTAACATGATTCATACAATAATAATTCTGCTGGATAAACAAAATCAACACGCATTAATTTTACACTTTTCGCGTATTTTTAGATCCTTCGACAAATTAGCATATTATCTCCGCATACCTCCTCGCCGGAACGATTCGTACATACAAATTCTCAATATTAATCGTGTGTTGTTTTTTTTTTTTTATTATTCATGAGATACATTCTTTCGAGTCTATGAATTATTATTTCGTCGTTTGGTTTGTTTCTCGTTTAACATTTGTACATCACGTCATGGTAAACAGAATATTATGATGAAAAAATAAAAATTACCGTTTGGTCGAGGCATATTTATTCTTTCGCGGAAAACGCGACTATTCTTTCATATAATGAACTACGGTCTGTATACAACGTAAAAGTGTGTTGTCGTACAAACAATAATAGTTTATGGAACAAAGACGTAAAAAGTTGCGAGTGAAAAAAAACATTATTATTTACAATCGACGTGGAAAATTATTTCATTTTTCGGAGATGATTTACCATAATCGTGTAAACAATTTTGCTTATTAATCGGGTGTTTAAAATTTGGAAAACTATCGTGACCGTTAAATAATCAACTGACCGTTATATTAAAATATAAGTTTTATAAATTGGACCGCACGTTATGTAAATACTATTTTGGTCGTTTTTATCGAACACAACTCTTTGATTTATTTATTATGTGTTAAATGAGTTTGAAAAAAAAAAAAAAAATTGATCGTCACATACCAGTTTACTACTATCGAGTGTTACTGGTTTTGAACATAAGTTCTTTATATTGAGTTAGTAGTAAATATTTGTATAAATTTAAAAGTAACGATAAATAACCGCATTTAAAACGCGATTTTAAGTGGAGATTTATTGATTTGCATTGAAAAAAAAAACGAATCTTTAAAAAATTTAAAACTATATCAGGTTTGATACATTTCAAATATTAATAAAAATTTCTGGACCAATTATTCTGCAGTCGGACTTTTTTTTTCGCCGCCTCTTATACAATTTATCATCGAGTCATTGAGACTAAACATTAGTAAATTTTCAGATTTCATCGAAATACACCGAAATAAATAATAATGCAAACGGAACGAAATTTAACGTCAATTTAAATCGAATAAGTTTTATCAGTTAGTTTCTTTACGAAAAAAAATCGAATACCCGTCCTCTCCGCTTAATGAGAATCTTTGCAAAATTTATAAATATCAAAAATTAATGGTTAAAAGGGTTTATAAGACGGGGGAAAAAAACGTATCGTTTCTATATTGTTCGAGTCGAATTAAAGGTTGGTCAGTTCCGGTTTTTATATTGCACTATAAACATTTAGATTTAAGTACCGGTTTTTGTTGTTGTCTGCACCGATTTCGATGATATTTGCGTTATAAAATAATACTTAATTAACTGCTAATATGCACGACGTGGTAGTCACCGACGTTTTCCGGTGTCGAATCAAAAAACACGATTAATTTATATAATAAGACGCGTTTAAATTTTAAGACGACTGTCCCGAAAGATTACTCCTCGGTACAGTTGTTTCATCAAATAAACAGTTATGTTAAAACCTACACGTCGTCGTTAAAAATTTACTACTTAAATAATAGTCTGAATATGTTCACGGTATGGAAGCTTTAATGCTCCGTGTAGGCACTGAGAGAAAAGTGTATTGATTTGCGACCGTATTGCATATTTTCTCAGTCATATTACATTCATGTAGTGCCGAGTTGACTAATAAATTGACTTTTGAAAAATCGTTAGTTGCATTTTCTTTTTTTCGCGTAGATTTAACGTAGTGTTTAAAAATAACTGCGGTGAAAAATATCGTTTTCGTGAATAATACAGTGTCGTTTTTGGGTAATATTTTTATCAAAGAATAATTATTCTCAGGTCGAATATTTAACACGCACTTTGTGTTTAAGAAAGTCTATTCTGAAGAATTGCAATGAAACCAAAAAGGAATCGTCTTAAAAAAGAAACACACACAAAACTTTTTGCCCAGACCGAATTTATGTATATTTAAGTTTCGACCGTTTGTTATTACAGCTTTGAAAACAATGAAAACACATCATCCGCGATAGTCGTATGACAACTATTTGATTTTTTCATCAATATTCGGAATTAGGTTAAGATAATGAATATTTCTAAAAAAAAAAAGAAAAAACAAAGAGGAAGAAAATAACGAATATCGCGCTACCTACGCAATTTCTCGGCTTTCCCTATGATCAATCACATTGAAGAAGGGATGACCTATTTTAAAAAATATTCCATCTTTCGACGTTTAATCGATTGTTTCGATTCTGTTTAAATTAATTATTATGTTCAATAATTAGTAAGATATTTAAATTAAAATGTTGATTTTTTTGTTATCGTTTTGATACGCTATATCTCCTTCTATTACGCGGAAACGTGCGTTAAAGTTACGTTTACTCATATTGTTTGAACAAATAATACTCGCAGAACAACACGTTTGGATGGCCTGAAAAATGTTCGGTTTACGAATTTCGTGGATCGTTAAAAAGCATGCAAAATCAAGACGTGCCGTGTGAAATCGGGCAATTAAACGTATGTCTCGAACACGCGGTTAAAAAATATATAAGTAGCTTATAACATTATTAGCGTTGATCAATTTGAATCATTTCAAAGTGACTCCAAGTAGATGTGATAGTTTACGGTGAAAAATCATAATTTATAGCCGATTGTAAAAGCTAATTTTGAACTTGAATGTTAGAAAAAAATAAATATTAACTGCAGTTAAATGCAACGTGCACGTGTTAACATATTTGAGTAGGTGTTCAAACTCGTTATTTATCTAGCACAAAAGTATAATTTTCATCGTAAATAGAGTATAATAAATAAATAAAAATAAATTCGAGAACATTTTTTCAATTTTTAATCGTTCATTTAAACACTTCTATGATAATACGTACCAACAGTGAGTAATTTTGAAATGTAACAATTATTAATTTCTCGGAGTGAAAATATTAAAAATTAAATCCAAAATATTATGTATTTCTCTTGTCGTAATTGTTGTTGTTGTTATGACTGTAGTTGAATAATAAACAATAATAAAAACTTGATTGAAATAAATGATGTAAATTACTCGATAATTTTTGGGTATTATATTTTAACACTGTTTTTCTTCGTATAGATCGCCTGAATTAATGACAAGTCATAACAGTAGCTGAAACTTGATTTTCATTTGAACAATATTAGAACCGGTATATGTGTTACATGCGAGAACCAAATGTGGACATTTTTCAATACGACTCGAATAGAAAACAATATTTTTTAACAACCGACCCATTGCTACACAAACATAGCCGAACGACATAAAAATTACTCAATAAAAGATGTGCAACACGCGCACGCGTTACGTGTCGTGTACCTAACTCGATAAAACAGTAGACGAATACCGACTAATTAAAAACCAATGATACGGCTCGCAACAAATAAGGTTTAAGAATTCGTTTAACTGTAGTTTAAACAGTAATTATTAGTATTCCCAAAGCGAATTAATTACGGACGTTTGAATAATATTAATAAAACGAAATTCCCGTTACGCTTGGATATTCGGAATGTCTTATGGACGACGGCTCTGCCTAATTTCGCAGAGAAATACGCGTACGCCTGTGTACAGTTAATTCATTAAAATATCATTTGCATCAATAGATTGTACGGCGTGTGCGAAAACAAAAATATAGAACGGACGTCTCAGACCTCGATAGTATACAGTCGCACGTTTATTCGAGTTCGTCAATATGCATCGTTATAATACAAGCTTTAGACAATAACACATGCAGAAAAGTCCATTACTTGCCGACTAATTTCCATTCCGTTTTGAAACTTACCAAAACTTCTTGTACGCTGTACTTCTTGCGCGTTGCACCACGATATCGGAAAACATTTGTATTCATCATTACACCTGTAGTGAAAATGTAAAAACTACATGATTTATTTTACAATCACGCGATCATCAGGTGTCCGCCAGTCGGTGACCCCTGGTATGACGTCTATCTAAAGTGACAATATTTTTATATTTTTATATTTCAAAAATGATTCGAACAATACCTTCTACGCCGTATAGTTACAAGTAAAGATTATATAATGAAACGCATTACTTTTTCAAACTCGTTTAAAATAAATTATGAACGTTAAAAAAAAAATATAGATATATTATGATGTTTGCTTTGTTTTATTTCATTGAATAATACATTTTGGCACTCGGTATTATTTCGCCAGCTATTTCAGTCTTATACAATGCATTATTAATTATAATATAATGTTTTTCACCTTGAACGCTATCGCTATGATTCGATAGCAAAAATTGATTTTATCCATTTCAATCTCGTCCTTTTATTTTTTAACGATCGCCGACTATAATCGAACCCGTATGAGTCGCAAGTGTTTGCGCACATCCACGCACGCGTGTAGGTACGATAATATTCGACGCGTATTTTTATTTTTTTTTTTTTTTTATACTTATACGACGTAGTGGTGGTGTGTAAGGTCAACTTTATTTTGATAAAATCACTTTAGAGTTCGTTAACATCGCGTTCGCGCGAGATTCTCTTTCGATTTAACAGTGTCGAAGTAATTGTGTTCGTTTTTAGTTTTCATAGAGTAATATTATTGACGCACGTAATTGTAGTTACAAATTCTGACGGGGGGGGGGGGGGGGGGGGTTTCGAAGTAGATAATTTCTCGGGAAAACATAATAATATATTCTCGTTTAAGCGTTCTATCGATAATAATATTAAAAACGATAATAGTTGCGAATATCCAACGTCCGTTACGATTACACGCCGTAAATACATATTATTCCGACGATACGCACTCGCGAGGAGTACTAGTAGTTCGAAATTTGATTTGGCAGGGTGCCCGAATTATTATTATTTAAGTGTATTTTATAACTGAAATGTTCTTCGACTCAATTGTACGCGTATGAGGAATAAGGTTGCCCTACGCCAAGCGTATGATATGAACCCGCGAAGGCGCGCATTGGCACGTTTGCCAAATTTCAACGACACGCGGAAATATAACAATATTTTTATTGAATTCGAAACCGTTCGTAACCACAGAGCTTAGCTTACGTCCATTGACGTAATACATTCCAGACAAACTTTAGTCGAAACCATCAACACGTATTGATTAAAGCCCTACAGTGGATTGACGCGATAATATTTTTTTATAATATATTGACCGTTTCGTTGCGAGTTCAGAATCAATATTCACCGTGTCGCTGTCGATCGTTTCACGCGTTCTCGACCATTAATTTCCGCTATTAACTCGGCTTTTGTCATCTCGTCGTCTCACAATAGAATATACGAAAAAAATTAATATTTTACATTTATATACACAGCACTCGTGTAGTTATAGTTAGAATCGTTTTGTTTGTTCATAATGAATACAATTTTTTTTTTATCTATCGCCAATAGTCCTGTTCTTTATGGATAGATTCTCGCGCGTGTAATTGCTCATTGTATTGTCGAGGACGCCGAAAAATTGCAATCTCTTAATAAATTAAAACATTTTGGCTCGTGACCCGAAAAAAGTTCAGTTTCGCTGATTTCAAAAAACAGTGATTGAGGTTTTAAAAAAATGTCTCATATCTTTAAAAATATTATTCACAAAAAGAAAGTAGGCAGACAGATTATTGTGTCGTTATGTATTCGATTTGAATAATAATCTATGACTATCTATGGATGAACAAAGATGAATTATTATATTTATTTGCATACTGTTTTTCAGTAACCATGAAAAAAAAACCAATACTGAACTTGTTTTTTTAGATCAGATGAAGATAATCAATGATCAGTAAAAAAAAAAAAAAAAAAATGATGACAAGGAAATCGAGAACACTTTCTTAACGGAGAGAATTCAAGACGTTTTTCTCGTAACGCTTAAGATTAAAAATCAGTCTCACAAACACCCAAGTTATTTTGCTATTGCAATTTCGTCGATAATTTCATCTAAACGTTACATAAAAAATCGTAATACTATAATGCGAATACGTTATATTTTAGCGATAGTTAGGTATTAAAATTATAAATTTACAAAATTATGAAAATTATAAAATTAAAATTAGTTTGTAAAATTTAGTAGTATAGTTGTCATTTGCAGTTATCGTCATCTCGAACTCATCATTTGACGTGTGTAAAATGATGACGCGCGCGCGTATTATGTGTAACAAGAAGCGCAGACATCTGAAAACCGCAATCGATTGTGACGACTTTAGTAGGAATAAGATACACGACAGTGAAAAGAAGAAAAAAACTACTTCTATCCTCTGCACATGGTAGGTAATCGTATACGGAAATATCAAATTTCTCGTCGACATTATCATCATATCATGTTATCACATAACGGACATCTAAATTATAATTATAGTGTATATTTTCACGTCGTTTTCCGGCTGACTTGTATACATATCTAAGGGATAATAACACGGTATCACAATTCGTTACTGCGGCGCGCTGTAATTTAAGAACATTTCGAGAATTCACCAAACCAAAAAGGATATACCTATCGCACTGATCTCCATAAGCACAACGTTATTCCTCGATATACAGTATAAAATTGTGTGTGTGTGTGTAAACGTGACCCTAACTGTATTTAACTGTACCTATTGTGCATACGCCAGCACACATTTATATAGTAGGTTCTAGTACTTAAACATATATATTTATAAACGTATAGAATTTCATTGTGACAACGTTAAAAGTATTTACATGTATATGTGTGTATATATATATTACATACAAGGTACGTTTTTTTTATTTAAAATATATATTATATAGGGCACTAGACGAAACGCGCATTTCGTTTGATAATTATTATACTAAACGTGGGCTCGCCGTATATAATATTATACGGCATACGTTGTAGATCGTTTATATGCGTATGCGTGCACGTGTATCCAAACGAAATGGCGTACAAAAGTGTAACGATCTATTATGTTTTTCCTCTCCGATGTAATAATTATATTATTTTACTCGATGCGCAAGGTTTAATATTATGATATCGAGGAGCGTCGGGTTTTGTGCGCGAATTCGCTTGTACACTCGTTAATAGTATCAAGTACGTTATTAAAGTGCATTTCATAAACGAGTCACGGTGTAAAGCTCGAATTATCGTTTTAATTCGTGTGTGTGTGTGTACTCCGATGCCTATGTAGGTATAATAATGATGAGTTGCAGGACGTTCGATGTCTAAACCGTTCCGTCCGGAACACTGTTCGCACGACGGATAATAATTAATGACCGACGAATCATTAAATGTTATTATGGAAATAGACGTCTGCGAATGAAATCGATTATTAATATTCGAACGTCCGTGCGATCGGTATAAAACGAATAACCTGAATACTTTACCGAAGCATCGCCTTCTCGAATATCTCTATGATAATAAAAATGTTATTGCGCGGTGTAGAAAGATGAAAAAAAAAAAAAACGGGCGACGACGAGACGAGACGCGTTTTTGAAAACGTCCGACACGCGAGTTGTGTGAAATATCCGAAATTCCCGATTCGGCTGTGCGGACCTCGTAATTGCGATACGGATCCGTGTGTTGTCACGACGAAACGATGTGACGCGCGTTGCCCCGCCGAGTGCCCTGTATACGCGATGAGTGCTCGGTGACTCATAGGCCCCGAAATAACTGTATTCGATTTCGTCTGTCGGCGACGGTAATAATTATAATATTATCGTGCCGATGTTTTCAATCAAATCTCGCGCGAATTCCAATGTAAATATTTGAAACGCACACACGCACGCACGAGAAGGGTTCGTTTATGATAAAAGCGAACGAACGAAGAATGTTGGCGGCAGGCGGCAGTTATTTTGAGGTCACAGTCGAGCCGGGAACACCCGACGCATAATGAATATCGCTTTGACCTCAAAACGAAAAAAAAAAAAAAACAAAAAAAAACAAACTTCCTGCTTGCGCGATCTATGCGATCGACGGCGCGTTGTCCGACGATTTTTGCGTGCGTTTGTGTGTGATGACCGATTCGGCCCCGTCAAATATCGTTGCCCGCGTCGATCTCCGCGTAATAGTTGTAATGTAACGCACGTGGTGTTGTCTGGTTTCGTTTTTTTTTTTTTATACTATTATTATTATTATTTTTTTTTCTTCTAATGACGAATCGCACACGTCGCGTCGGTAAACAAAGTGCGATGGCGTTACGAGGAGTTTTCGATAACTCGTTTCCGAAGATCTCTCGCAACCTGCCGTCACGCGCGTCGCGTCCTGCCCGTATTCGATTAAATCTCCGTCGAATGCGTATAATAGGTGTGCGTGTGTGTGTGTGTGTGCGTATATTATATTCGTATGTGGCTCCTGACCGAAATCATAATTTCGGATATGGTCGGAAATAATGGTTCGCACCGTTGCCGTGTAAAAATCGCGAGCACAATATAAGGCAATTTACTTGCCACGCATACACGCGGCCTGCAGGCGTGTGTGTAATATTTCACGTTCGGCGGACGGACGATACCGTGTTATTTGTTATGAGAAAAAAAAACGGTTTGTTTCGAATTCGCTCGCCGCCGAACCGAGTTATTTCGTTATTGTGTCGGGAAGCGACTAAACTGTACACGAGTACACACATAGGTACACCGGCAGGACGGACAAATAATAATATTGTATTGTTCGATTCTCTGCGAGACGGTTATTAAATTATTTCGAATTTTCACATGTTCGCGAAGCTCTCGTGTGATCTATTATAAAAAAAAAACCATCCGTTTTAATTTTTTTTTTATGAAAACTTTCAAGTTTACGAGAACCGAGTGAATAATATCGCGTTGTTATTACTATCGCGGTTCGTAAACACGTCCGAGTAGGCGCGACAATTGTAACGGAAAATTACTTTAATAATTCGCGTGTTCTACACGCGTCCGTTGGTACTGGTAAAGAAAATATTTATACGTATACTCGTATAATAATATTGTCATCGCGAAAAAATGACAAACAGATATCTACCGATAGCGTTTCGTAATATAATATTGCGTCTGCTACGATCCTTAGAAAAAGGATATTGGGATGAACTGTTGGTTCGTTTTTTCAGTACCAGTCTCAAAATGAATTTAAAAATCGGATTCGTACCGCGAGGGACCGGCGAGAATGCCGTCGTTTTATCGATTCGACGATTTGTCCGATTCGCACGGTAAACGCGCACAAAATAACATATTAATATTGTGGTACGATGATTTTGACCGAAAGACGAAAACGACGACGGTCGTAGGGGCACGCCGCCGTCGGCCGAACAACGAAATAGCACTCGAACAGTTGGCGTTTCCGCGGAATCGCTTCGAAAACCATGTCGATAATAATTCGTCGTTGAACTACATTTGGTTTCGCGCGACGCAAAACGAAATCGGTTTTCCGTGCCTATCGAGTCTCCGGGACTCGGATACATTTTGCCGTGATGCGCCGGCGTGTCTTCGTTGAACGGCGTGCGAGTGTGTAATATTATTATATATATGTATTATATTCGTTGCTGACCGAGTGCGGCTCGACTAGTCCGTACGGCTACATCGCGATGTATATAATACGCGTGACCGATCGGAGTTATTGTCGATAAACATTTTCTACGGACGCCGAAATCGATTGTTGTTGTTTAATTACGACCGCCGTCGCCGCCGCGCCGCCGCGAGGGCCTGTATGGCGATCCAATGACCGTGTACAATATACGCTGATTTACGTATTATAATATAAACTCGGTGAACTGGAAATTATTTTTCCAATCAAACAATTACACATCCGTGCCGTTCTAATTAGGCAGGCATATGCGTCGTGTCTGCGCGATACCGTGGCGACGAGCGTGTTCGGAAGACGCGATACGGTTATGCAAATAATAATGCGCGCGCGTTTATTTTTATATAATAGAATAAAATAAATACAGGCCCGTGGACGTAGAAAGTCGATATCGAAAAAATGCGCGAGTCTTGTGCACATCGCATGTACGATGTCAAAATCGTTAAACCAGATAATTGTTCTTCCTTATAAAGCGCGGGGGGGTAATCCGCGTGTTAGATAATGTTTTAATAATCGGTCGAATGCTTCGATGTTATTATATTATTTCTCGTTTTGAGTAATATTCAGTTTTTATTACGAAAGCCGCAATACCGTTTACGGCGAGAAATACATTCGTGTTCCTAGATAGTTTTACGATTGTTTGTACTACGCGCAGGAAAAAATAAAATAAATACATCGTCTATGTGTTTGTGTGTGTGTCGCATATTATTTCACGCGTCGAATGAAAATTGAGCGCTGGGCTTTTATTGTCACCACCAGTTATAACGGGAACAGCGGAAAAAAAAAAAACATTCAATCTCCCCTCGCTATACTCGTAGAAACAATGTCCTACGAGAATCTAGGACACGCGGCTATTTTCCCAGCACAAATCTTACCTAGATAAATAATTAACAATAGCGAATTTAATTAGGTTATAACTATAAACAAGTAGTATTATCATTATTGTTTTATTATCATTGCACGAAACGATAAAACTTCCAATTTACTGAGAATATAAATCGCTTACAAACGACTTGCCAATGAATACGAGCCACACGCCTATTATGAAAACATCGCCTCAGCCCATCGAGCTGGGAGATGATTATTAGAATATGACGTGTTCACGTTTTCTCCGCGCTATTCAAATATTAAATCCTTCGGCACCGATTGATCTCGATTTAAAAAAATCTAGTTACATTTTATTATTATTATTATTATTATTTTTTTACAGAGCCGAAAGTCAACGCTTTAAACAATATTTGAGTATTTCGACGACAATTCATTGACCTCTAGTGGACCGACGTTCAAACGGGTCAGAACATTTTGGGTGCGAATAGCCGATTCAAATCAAACCGACGAGTTGAGAAAAAGCTCAAGCGACGTTTTGAGCAAATATGAGAGTTCAAATCAGGTAATTTCTTTGCCATATAAATTCTATCTCATTTAAAATCTAATTACTTTAATTTCCATAGTATTTTTATTATTCTAATTGAAATGTCGAAGAACTCGTTTGAATTCTAAAGTCGGCGATTAAAAAATAAAATAAAAATAGTTTCAGGTTTATAAATGAATGTATTAAAATGTAATATTTATCACACATTAAAATACTCATTTTGGATCGTTTACGTATAAAATGTATACAAATTTTTTTTTCTCTGAAAACTGTATTTTAATACTTTACAGTATAAATATAATAATACGTACTCATCATGAGTTACCTCGTGTCCGTCTTATAGATTACGCTGCAGTAAGTGATAATAATATAAATTCACTAACGTGCAGTAGACAATAATCGTTTCCATAATATCACTGTGTGCAATTTAAAAGTATTTTTTACGAAACGGTGTACTAATACTGTACGCGTGCAATCGTCCATGTATTCGAGAAAAGTTCATATTTGTACGTCAAGTGATTTTTTCTTATATAATGAACCTGAAACATAGAAAACATTCCGTTAAAACAATAATAGGTATTTTTAAAATAATACAATGTGTACGATACTGCGTTATTGTATTCCGTCGAATCTATTATTTTATATGGAAAATTGAAGATCACACCGGGTAATACCATTATACGTATAAAGTAGGATCTACCTATAATAATACAACACAATATATCGACGGTCTTTAATGGACGTAGTTTTACGTATATTCTATGATTACTTTTTGAAATTTAAAAATCTTGCGTACATCTTCACAGCGCATTATAATTTATTATAATACATTTATAATATATTAACATGATTAATTTTCTTCCGATACTAGAAAAACGACACAGACAAATAACGTTTGTCGTACGTTTATACACGGTGTAAACAGCTCGTCCGCGTACATTCATACTGCCCGTGTCAATACCCTCACCCCACTTTGACAGATGAACTTGCTCCTGACCATGTTCACACGACACCGAGCAGATGCTATGTTTAAACTCGAGTATGTTTCGCCGAGTCGTTATAATGATTATTATAAATGCATAATATGAACGAATGTATACGCCGCGTAAACAACCTATTTTATTAAACCGTGAACAGTGTTTAAAAACCACATAATAATTGTACTTTATTCATTTGCCATAATGCATGAGAAAAACACGTATTTAATAAGCGTAGAAATTAAAAAGGGTGAGATACGTACTGGTGGCGGGCGATCGATGTTTGAGACCAATAACGTACCGTTGCTCTCGAACAAACTTATCCGAGCGAAAGAGGTAGGGTTGATCAGCTTTATTCCTAAAAACAGGTGGATATTAGTAGTAGAAGCGAATTTTTTAATAAGGTTAGTTGAACTAACTTCTGCCAAAAAAAAAAACAAATCCCATGTAGATAATCATGTTAATGATATTGGTTTTTTTCATCGAGTATCAGACTTCTTGAAAGTACCAACTTAATCCGATTTCCGACCAGAAACCTCCTGGAAAACTTTTGATCAGAACAAGTCTTCTGGTCAAAACAGTGTACACACTACACAGACATAAAAAAAAAAAAAAAAACCGAGATACAATTGCACGAAATTACCACTCAAAAGATATAGGTCTTGGCTGGCAGATTTGCGTGATTTTCTCGAAATTTTAATTAAAAAAGAAAGTCGTGACAATGGATTTTCGAAATTTTTTCATACAGCTATTTAAAATGTATGAGAAATTGAGTATTAAATTTTCAAACTTTAAAAATTTACCAAAACATTTTCATCGAAATTTTACGAAATAAAACATGGAAAACTCAACAAATTAAAATGTCTATAATTAGCACAAAAAAAAAAAATCCAAAATCATTTGAAATTCACACCGTGTCTAGAGAATAATCACATAAGTATTCGGTGAAAATTCTCAGTCCCTGCGATCAATACTTTTCGAGTGACGGTGAAAATAAAAATAAGATTGAATAAGAAGAAACCCCGATTGCCTTAAATTTTACCGTTTTCCGTAAGTTTTTCACGTTTAACTTTTAAACTGTTGGGAAATTCGACAAATTACCTCGTCAAAGTACCAACTAGATCGAATTTTCTGTCGGCAACCAACGTATGTCGGAGTTGAAAAGTGGACCATTTTATCGGGTACTTATCGTGTCAAAAGAAGAAAAAAACACACACACGCATCATGGTAAAATCATTGAAATCAATAGATTCCGAGTGAAACGAGTGAAGACCAGTTTTTACTCGGTACCTGTGGCGCACGTAATGCACTACGACATGTATAAACTATTTGTTTTATGAAAAACGATATTTATTCATGTGATTTTAAATTTTAATGATCCGTATTGACGATTGCCTTAAATTGATTAAAATTAAATCACATATCAACTATATGTGAATCGAAACAATCATTATTTATCACTGTGAATGGAACGCATTTCATTCTCCAAGTACCACTGTTCATAAGACGATATAAAATATCACATTATTCACGGATGATTAAGCCAATAATATTATCGAACCGTAAAGGAATAACGTTATCGACGGATATCCATCAATAACTTCTACGACTATAATTGTATGTAATATGAAACGTCGAATGTTCGTCTGCGACGACGGGTCTAACATTTCGTACTGTCGAAAACGACACAGTATTACGCACACACATTATTGTGTGAATACACCGTGTTCTTAAATAAATAAATAATAAAAAAAAAAACAACCATAAAACAACTGTACTTTGTAGATACCATCGCTAATTACGATATTAAATCAATTTAAATTTAAACTAATCTTATACGCCGACCGCTGTGTCTATTCCGGCTGTAAATAATGCGCGGCGGCGCGGCGGCGGCACAAAATTGTAATAATAATAATAATACGCTACCGCCACTGTGGCGTTAATTAAAAAGCAGGTAGGTATTATTTGCGTGAATAAAATTAACGAGTTTAGAATAAATTATTTTGATTTAAGTAGACTCCGCGTTAAATATGCGAGGAAAAAATAAATAATTAATAAAAATTCGACGGTCAATTTCATTCGTTTGTTTCGATCAGACTGACATATTTCACAACGATAAAATACCAACGACAATAATAATACGGGTCTAGACGCAAACGAATTGGGCGTCTGGTAAATTATCGTAGACGAGCGTTAAAGTTACCGAACAATTTAACATCGTTAAACATTATTTGTGTTCGACGGGAAGCGTATAATTTTTTTTTTTTTCTACAAATATAAATTCACAAAATAATGGCAACAGACACGACGGACTAAAGCGAATGATTTTACATTATATATTTTTACAAACTGCCCTGGAAGTTTTAAAATTTATTTGCTCGCCGAGAACACCGAATTATACTATATAAATTAAGTCGTGAAATAATATAGTCGGTCGGTGTGAATTTAAACATTATTCGTAATAAACGTCCGGACTCGGATTTATTTCACAAAATATGAAGTTACAAAACCTGTATCACCAAACATTATACCCGTTAACCGAAAATCTTGTTTGTCCAGATAAAATCTCGTAATGGTCGTTTTTCTAACGGAATTCTTAGTAAAATAAGATAAATTACATAATTAAATCTAAAAGACGAAAAAGCTATAAAACGTACGTAATAACTAAAAAAAAAATATAAGTTAAATATCGTTTCCAAATTTTTATCGAGTCCGTATTGTAATAACAATCGTATATCGGTCGTGTTTATGTGTACGACGTATATATACTCGTGCATTCGCATTGTTCAACAAAATCGATCAATAGAAACAATACGATTTTCAATTATCTATTATTATTATTACCGAAACAAAAAAAGAGTGCCCATCACATTTTTTTACAGTTTTTTTTTATTCTAATTAAAACTCGCTCAGTCGTGCAGTGGTATTTGGTTTTTAAAAGATACAAACGACGAATGTAAACAAACGTTCCTATCATATTATCGTAGTATATATTTTAGATGGCACGATAGACATACGACATCGTTTTTTTTTTCTCATAATAAAACGAAAAAAAAAAGTAGCATTAATCAATATTGTTATTATTAAATATAATTATTGTTCGACTCGAAAATTGGAAAGCCATGTGCCAACAGTGAAACCCATATTTTCCCGATACGACGTAATAATAATAATAATAATAATATATCATAAAACTTGGACTACGCATTATTTTCTTCCGTTTTCCTATAACATCGTAGACGCGGGCGATAATGATAGTTTATTATATCGAAATGTGCCCCGTACGGTTCGCGTGTACGATATTACGTTGACTAGACGAATGTTATCATTAATGTACGTGAAAAAATTAAGTCGATCGGCTAGCTATCGAAAACCGTCGGACCGTACCGTACGTTATTATATAGCAATAACTTATTACCATATGAACCGCGCAATATCGTACTCGCGTTATTCATTCATGTCGTACGCGCCGCACCGTGTTTGTTATATTATTTTATCGGCAATACGAAACGTGTCATTACACGCGTCGTCGACGTACGTACAAATTATATTATTATAAGACGACAAAATAACACGGGCTATACAACAACTCGGTCAAACACTCGTCGCGTCCCACGCGCGCGCTCGTCGTCCATCGTTTTCGGCATTTTTTTCCTCTCCGCACTATTTTTCCTATTATCGTTATTATTATTAGTTTTTTTTTTCTTCTTTACATAAGCGGTCGCTTGCGCACTGGTGCGCGCCTATAGATCGTCGTAGGAAATCGCACGACCGTAAAACGCCATTCGTCGTGTAAATAATATAATATTATACTCGTGTGTTTACAATAATAATAATAACCCGATATGGAGGTCACCCTTTCGGCATTCGGAAATGGAAATGGAAGAAGTCACCTACGTGTAACCGTCCTGTGCGGCGGCGGCGGCGGCGGCCACCGCGACTGTGGTAGTGGAGAGGAGGAGAGTTCGATGCACCGTCCGCGCGTAGACCCCAGCCGCCGACCGCTCGTCGTCGATGTAATATTTATTATATCCGTCGCAGTCTCCGCGTCAACAGGTCAGTTTTCATAGTTCCGTCCGTCCGTCCGTCCGTCTCCGTGCTCGCACTCTCTCGTATTGACCACGTCTCCGATCGTCGTTTAAATATCCGTCCGCGCGTCGCCGTCGTTTTTTTCTTCTTTTATTTTCTCTTTCCGCATTTTCGTTAAACAGCATCGCGTATTCGGTGTTCTTCTCACAGGACGTTCGACACCCCAAAGATATAAGTGAGTACACCATATACCATTATACACGCATTCGAATATAATATACGCGCGGTTAGAGACCGTTCGTAACGAACGTATATTGTATAAATAAATTATCGGTACATAACAATGTGTCCAATGTGGACCTAACCCGTCGGTCGTTGTCGACATTTCGGTCGCGATTACTACCGATTGATAAACCGTTTCTACCACAGGGACGAGCTTTTACAGGCTTTGTTATTATTTGTTCGACGGACGAGTCGTCGTTCGATTGCGTTCACTTGGTTTTCAAATCAATTACGAATCCTCTGCCCATTCGGACGCTTTGCAATCGTTTGTTGTGGTGTAGACGACAATATATTAGACGGGCATGTCGCCGCGAGACGACCGGCCGATAGCTGGCACGTCGAGATTCTCGGACTCGCGACTTTACGAGTGAAAACCGACACTATAAAGACGTCGCTGCTGTTGTCGCAGTCTCCTCGGCTCCGTACTCGTCGAGTACGTTGACTTATGGGTATACGACCTCGCATGTGTGTGTGTGTGTGATTTTACGACTGACAAAATTGACGCGCCTTGATAGTGTAATAATAACTGTAAATAATATTATGTTTTTCTGGTCGTCTATTTTACTCATCGGTCGTTCCGGTACACATTACACATCCATCACGGTGCGTGCGCGTATACGATAATAATGTGTGTGTGTGTACGAGCAAAACGATCGTTTCGGGTTCACGTATCACATAAATCGATTCGGTTTCGATGTCCAAGGTGTGTGCATACACGGTTAACCGATTGTGCCCATTATTTCGGGCGTCGGAAAATCATTGTTTATATATTATTATATCAGCAGTATAAAATTATTGACAAAACCATTGGACCGCGTCTCTGCTAAATGACCTTCCTGTAAACTGACCGCGTTTCGCAATTGGATCGGTTCCCGCGAACGCGTCAAAAACAAAAGCGCATCTCTCCAACAGTATCATTATGCGTTACGAATTAAAAGTAAAAAAAAAAAACAACCAAATAACAAAACCGACGATTAAAATGGCGGCTCGGGTGCATTGCCTATATCGCCCTTAACAAAAATATATCTTCGTAAATATTTAACACACATGAGTACTCGTGTACCTTTAGACGTCGTCGTGCTGCTCGTCGAACGCGTACGACCCACCTGTAGTGGCGCGGGTCGTAATAGCCCCCCGTTGTTAATCGTAAATTACCGGTTTCTCTGAAACGTTATTAGTCCGTGCGGCGGCGGGTCTTTGTCGTCGCCGTTCAACCCCTTTCAAAATATACCCTCGGGCCACCGTGACTCGCGAGGTGCACTCACGCGTATAATAATATATGGTTTACAACAGATTGGCGATAAATAACCTCGCAGCAGCAACGCAACGATTAGTAAATAACACGCGTCGTACGAAAGTAAATCGCACGCAAACGCGCACAGTACAGACAACCGCGTGTTGATTTTCCCTCCTGACCAAAAGTGCGCAAAGTAGCGCGCGGATGTAAAATTAATAAATATTATTTTTATTTTTCCCGCCGCCGTTTCGTTTTCACGTCGTGTTCGACCAATGAAACGTGACGGCGGCGGGGCTATCCTAATTCGACTCAGAAAACGGACGTCCGGCGTATATTCGACGTGGAAAATATGCTCGTGTGATTTTGTTTAACACGTACGGACATATATAATATGGTTGAAAAAAAAACAACAGTGGTTTTTTTCTTTTTTTTTTTCTTTAAACTCGTTCTGCACATAAGCTGGCCCCGTTTTCGATCTGGACTACTCATTACAGATTACTCATGGTGCAAGGATGCACATTAACTAGTTGTATCAGGTCCATGTTAATTCAACTGGTTATATTCAATTCGATTAATCGATTGGCCGTTTAAATGGTATCTAGGTTCACTTTCTAAATTTGACCATATCTACCATTATTTTTTTTCCCTTTTTTTTCCATCTAGCCGACGATTCACATCGCTATAAGCCCGAGCGCGTGTAGAAAACCGTCCGATCGCAAATTTCCTCACGATCGACGATGGCGACGATACGATACGCGTAGATAGACACTCCGCCGACCAGTTGCGCGTATTGTTTTGTTTTCACGAAGGTGTTTTCTAACAACAACAAAAAAAGCGTTTTGCACTGTTGCAGCAGTCGCAAACGCGGTAGAAATATGTCGAACGTAACTATAGGCGTACAGGTAATAAAATGCGCGATGTTTAACACAAACACCAGATAAACATATTCTATAATACGTAATTTATATTAAAAATACCGGTCCTAAAATCTGATCAAGTCGCTAATATTAGAAGAAGAAAAAAATAAATACGTTCAATGAGTGCTGGTTATAATTATTACTTCCGTAAAATCGGTTTCTCAATACACGAAAAAACTAAAAAAAATTATTACATGAACTCACTACGAAATTTCGTGCTATTCTATTGCACGCATATATCGATGGTAATTAAAAAAAAAATAAAATAAAAATCAGGCGAGCGATTTGTGCGCTATCTTGTATTGCCCTAGGACTCGACAGTAAGGAGGCCAATACATTTACATAACATCGTGATAACGTATTTTTCATGTATTTGACATTCAAACGGAACGAACACGACAAAGCGTATTTTGACTCACTTGACTCTGTAGTTGAAGGATTTGAACCCGAGTAATTTTTTCCCGACCTTTGCATTGGGTCACCCATAAATAGTGCTTCCAGTACGTAAATAGGATATCATTCGTTTTTTCGCGCGTGACCGTCGTCGGTCGTAGTTTTCACTGTCACGGTTGCTGATATTACCTACCGGCTATTCATTATAATATTTATGAAAAAAAAAAAATTTCAGGATCATTTTTAATCCATAGGTTTCTTTAATGTGATAGTTTTTTTCACTATAACGTGTTATCATCATTACAGATTATATCATATTATACTTATGACGAGATTTACAATTATCGTTTCGATAATAATACGTTTTTGCTCATAACGTTTGTCGTTCGTTATGTGTTTACTATATCTTTATCATTATCGTCCCACTGTGGTTCGACCGTTTTACATTAATTATACACATGAATTTTACAGTACGCGTACTGACTAATTTTTCGCCACTGCAGGCACGACTAGATGTATTTGTAAACATTAAGATATTTGATCTACTAAACATATTTCGGCCGTAGGTATTGGCCGCGTATATTTTTTAGATTTGTTTACCAAATAAGTAAACCGATGCGAACGTACGTGATTTGATTTATTAATGTGTGTGACTAATATTGTTAATAATTGTTCATTCTGACGAACTCGGTATACCCGCCGACAATGTCTATTTTCCTTAATAGTTTTTAAATAATCTTGAAATGCAATTTCAAACAGTTATTTGATAGTAACTGTTTTAAAGTATTCAATCTACCTATGATTATAATAAAATAAAAGGGTACGATGTAAAATTTAAAGAATCGATTGCCTATATTAAGTAGTTTAAAGCAGAACAATTACCATTTTGAAACCAATTAATTCAGCGAATCGTTCAAACTGTAAACTAACTATTTTCGATTATTGGACATTTTTTTTTTTTTGTCGTTGTTGTTGATATTGAGAGCATCGATTTTCTGAAAGAAAATAATAATTAAATAAACTAAATACATCCTCTTGAACTTGACCACGTTGCAATTTCGATTAATATAGCATGAAGTGATTTATACATATAACAAGTAGGTGAAAAATTATTCACGCGTAAACTCTTTTATTACAAAGACAAAAAAAGAGCAATCTCGAGACTAACTAATATTTAAACAATTTGTTTAATGTAACAATGGAATTTAATTTTAAACACTCGCTACTTTACTATTTTTTTCCTAGAAACTAATTTAAAACATACTTTGTGATTTTTTTTTTTTTTCCAAATATAATTGAAATTCTTTTGGCGATAAACACGCTTAAGAGATGACTTGGGAAAATACGTCATGTGCAGACATATTTTTTTCGTTTGAAAATGACATCGACATCCGCGTTCAAAGAAGACAGCCTTTACACGTTAGCCCACGTTTTTTAATCATATTTTGTTGACATTAATTTGATCATTTGTTTTTCTAAGTACGCATTCGTTGGCGAGTATATAATACAGCGGAACCTCGACCACTTGAAGTTGTTTTCTGCAGTGACGTTTACTATGTGTATATCCGATATTTTTGAAACGCGAAAATGGTTTGGTTTTTTTTTTATGTAATTCATAGGCGAATTGCTTGAAATCTGAGTGCACAAACGAGTTGTAGCCAGCACACATTTATGTTATATGTTGTAATATTATAATACTGTTTAAGTTTTAGCGCCACGTTTCGTGTCAACAGTAGAGACAAAAATATTCAAACCCACGCGTATAAATTATATAGACGTTTAACTGGGCCGAACGCCGTCGCCCACTTCTGGAATTGAACCGTTTCGTAACATCGATCGACATGATAACTCACGTTTATTATAATATATATAGCTGATAAGAGTTGTATAGCGTATTAAACAGGTATTAAAACGAAAGGGCAAAAGTAATGCGAGCAAAGGTATGAACTTTCGAGTGCAGAAACATTAATAACCAGATTGGTTTTCACTTTTACTACGACACGGTGTAGTACGAAACTATATATCATTACGTCGAGGGTAAATACGACGGCGTTAGAGACAAAAAAAATCAAACAAACAAAAAGTTCTAAATCGATCGTCGTCGGTGTCTGCGTAGATGATATGAGCGCGGAATTCGAACGGGCACAACGACCGAACCTCGGACGTACGAAGCGCACACTCGCGTGCTCCGCGGCCCGCGCACACTTTGCCATTAGCGTGAATATTAATTATTATAATCGAGGATCGTGCGAAAAACGACGATCGGCGCGGCCGCGGACACGTCATTAAGCCCCCCGAGAGAGTAACTAACAGACGTGTTCGGTGTCGAAAACACATTACGTTTACGGGTCACAAAACTATGTAATAAACAACGTGCGCGCGCGCGCGTACAGCTCCTTCCGGAAACAAACCGACGATCGGGCGCGTTTAATACTGGCGTATAAAATATTTAACAGCTATAATGATTGCGGCCGGGAAGCTCAGTGAAAACTTGACGATTATATGTGCCTAATGTACGCGACCACGTGAACGCGTCCTTCCTCGTCGTTTTACGTGTGCGCGTGTCTGAAGGTCTACGACTGCTATACCATACGTATATTATTGTTATGTACGTATACAGACTCGTATATTCGTATATATATATTAAGTTAATCGCGGTCTGCCCCGCCATGCGCGTTATAACGGTAAATGCATTCCTATTACGCGCGCGCGCGCGCGCGCCTATACTACCCACCGCCGCCGCCGTAAACGTAGACCATCACGAAAACGATTTTTTTTTTTTTTTACGAGTGCGTGTTTTTTTTTTTTCTTTCTTTCGGTGCTTCCAAATATGTTGTTACGTGTTGTTTTTTTTTTTTTCTTTCTTTCTAATATCCGTCCGTATTTATCCCCGAGAGAGATAGAGAGAGGGATGGGCAAAGAGGCAAAGAGATTTAAACGCACGCGAAGATAGTCTGCTGTCCGGTTTGCGATGTTACGTCGCATCGTCGCCGACTCCGGGACTCGATTACGCCGTTTCGACTTGACGACTCCGTTACTACAGAATTCGGTTTCGTTCGATTTACATAACCGGTGGTTGGTCGTGTGTGTGTGTATTTTGGTCGTTTCGATTGGACGACACGGGCCCGATACAATGAAAAATGTGTAAGACCTAACTGTCTTTTGGTAATAAAACCGTCACGATGCACCTGCATGCGTGTAGTGTCATTGTGCCATATACGTACACGTACAAACGCGTGCATAGTTCGGCGTCGACGCGTATAGTTCGTTCATACGACAGCGCTGGATGTGTATGTAATTCGTAAACATTGTCCGTTATTGTTGCTATAGTGCTTTGTGCACGGCTCCGCGTTTGTGCTCGACATACACAAAAGCCAACGGCGAAACCGTTGGCTGCGGTGCGTATATTTATTTTTAACGGTTTCGAGCACACGACGTACGGTACGGCGAACTTGAATTCCATCGTTATGTCATCCAGTTTACGAATTACTCGGAACAAATCCAAGCGAAACCAGAATTATTACACAGTGATTGTCCACCCACAGTGACGATTTCAAATAATGCACTTGCGTACATATACGAGTATTATATATGAAATAAGACTTCTTTTTTTTGTTCCCCATAAAACAATCTCATTTCGACGGTCGATCAAATTTAATCACAAGTAAACATCGCATATTCGTAATCTCGCGTATCAGACGCGTAACACAATCCCGACGCTAAAATATTATACGTTTTATTCTGCGATGACATATAATTTGTTGTTGATTTATACCAGCTTTCTCCATCGCGCACACACACGCCGGCTACCTATATCCCATATATTTTCTAGCGAGCGCGCCGACGAAACTTTTTTTACCGTTACAATACAGTGAAAACGTCGCTTTATTATTATTATTATTATCCGAAGAATAGTAAAAACATGACTCACAGCGTTTTCGTAGCTGATGTTGCCGAGGAGATTATTACTCTGACGGTGCACGGGAACACCTAGCCGTATTACCATTGAAATATCCGGCCGCATGTCCGTACGATTATGAATCGTGTGTGCTATTAACGCGCCGAGTGTATAATTAATTTTCGCAAATCATTAGTAAAAATTCCGAATCCGACTCGGACGTTTCCCGGAGCGAATATAGTCGTGTGCGCGCGCACAATACGTATTGTACGCACTCGGTTCCCACGCATAATTTAGTCGATTTACACGCAGTTGGTTTGGCCGTCGGTCGATGCGACGACGTCGGAAAGAAATTCACGGACGCGTCGAACAAACCACTCGATATTGACGATAATAAATTAATCGCGTAAACGTTTTCGCTGCGCGTGTAAAAAAAACGTGTGGCCGGAAATTTTTAATGCGCGTTCGTTTCGCGTGTAAAATATACGGCGCGCGAGTCAACGATCGCGTGAATTCAGCGCGATGCCACACGGACGCGTTAAAAACGCGATGGACGATTTGTTTATTTATCCATTTTACAATGACAAAAAGCTTGAAATTCCTAACGGTTCTTTAAAATATGCGGTACCTACGCGAATTCAAAATATCGTTTGAAATTAAGTAATACACGCGACGGTCACTTCGAGGCGCTTTTATCTAAACCAGTCGTAAATAATGTTCAAAAAAAAATATATAATAATAATAATAATAATAGCTGTTGGTATTATAACAACATGGTATAAAGAATAAAAAACCATCGCGTTTGAAATACGATTTGTTTTGCGCGCGGCTTGGATATTATTATGTTGGATTTTTAACAATACCACAACTCATCGAGAAAATATAATCGACGTTTGAAAAGTATTGACACGTTTTGTGTGTTGCTGTTTCGAAGACGTCGCGATAATATTCGTACACGGTGATTTCAAAATGTCGACCACACCAGAGTTGTGTGAACCAACGCGTTGTGAAACGTAACATTCTCGCACTCGGCGGTGTACACCTGCCCCGGCGTATTATTTCCCGTATCTGCGCGCTAATCCTCGATTTCATATTCTACGACGCGCGCGTTTACTGTTAGCAATTATTCGACTAGAGCCGAATTCCAGGGCCGACACTATTACTTCGGGAGTATTTAAAGTATTTCAATCCTTTCGTAAACGCTTGGCGCGCGTCCTCGGAGTAATGTACCGTAATGTGTGTTCTTTGTGCTGTGCGCATAAGAACGTCATAAATCATAATGGTTATTAGTAATAATAACTTATTACGATGCCCTACCCTCCCCCCCCCCAAACTACACGGTATTTAAGCTATACATACGACGACGATCGGACCGAGTTCCTGCGGTATAAATCGTTTGGACGAGTACAGTTCGAGTGAAGAAACCGACGACGACGACGGTTAGACATAATCATGTTTACGAATATAAACCTTGATTCCGCTAATCCCGCGAGAACGTTCCGTAATAAAACTCTCGGACCAGACACACCTATCTTGGAAACATAACAATAATAGAGAAAAAAAAACAATTATTATCGTTTGAGCCTCGTTCTAAAAATAATTTGACAAAAATGTCCTAATTGTACCGGTCGCAAAAATACGTAATACCGGTGTGTGTCCGACACAACAGTCCGAGTGGCCAAAAACAGGTTATCGCGTATAGTGTTCGCGGAATTCGAAATTATCTAATTAAAAAATACTCAAACGTAATTTTGTCGAAAACGGTTAATAAGTCTGTAATAATAATTGTGATACCCGCGCGGCGTACGATTTAAATTGATAAATTCGAGTAGAAAAAAAAAAACAAACAATAATAAAAAAATTTCAAACCGTTCGTGTCGGAGAATCGAAACGGAGTTCAATGAACTCTAAAAAATCGTCGTCCGATGTATGCATTTTAAGAGAGATTATTTTTCATTTCGGAAAATGATCTTATTTTAGTCTGTCGATTTAAAAATACCATCGGTTACTCATTAGTATAGACTTCGCGTCATAATTTATGCTAATTATTATCGAACCGACAGATAATCACGAGAGTTCAGGTCGTGTTTTTTAAATGTGCTTCACGACGACGACGACGACGTATCCGTTCGTCGTTGTCGTTAATATTAATATTTTTTATTTTTATTTTTTACCGACAAAAAAAAAAAACGACCGAGACGTCTTCAGCCGCGGTGGTCGCGTGTTTTTGGTTTTCGTTTCACCGCAATCGACACGCGATCGCGTTGCTGCCGTTACCACATCGACGACGGTACTATAATGTTATAATAATAACCACCCCGGGGAGCAGATCGCGCGTAGCCGCACAGGTGCGTAATATAACGGTCCGTCCGCAACTCCGTGACAATACGAACGTCGGCCGCGAAATCTTTATTTCGTCCTTATTGTCGTCTTCGTCGTGGCCGTCGTTATTATATATTCTTTTATTGTTATTAATATTATACTCGCGGACGAGAGAACGGTGGCTCTCCGTTAATAACTGTTTATCTGCGCGAAAAAGTCGCACCACGCCGCCGGTCCGTGCCGTCGTCAAACCCACTCGTTATAGGCTATTGAATAGCGATAATGGGCTCTAGCGGTGAGCCACACGACCCGTACAATTTACACACACATAAATCACGCGATACGGTACTTAGCGCCGCCAAGTCGAACGAATATACCGCCCCCCACCGAAGATGACAATATTCTCTGGATGTGAAAAGAGACGCGAGTTATTCTTTGTCGACGTATTGTTTTCAAAATTATCGACTTAATATTCGCGTGACGCGTCGTGAAATAATATGATGTTTACGATGTGCGTCGCGCAGAACGTCCAATAAATAACATCATTATTCGGCTGACCGCATTGTGACTTTGCGCCCAATAATAAAATAATTACGTACTTATTATAAATCGCTTTACGGTGTGCGTTATTCGAGTATTTTAATATTATTATACGCCGTGTCGCGCGCGTACTTTTAGCGACAGTAATTTAGTGTTTGTACGTCCCAGACGATCGCGCGGCAATAATATAATAATAACGCTAATTTTAAAAAATATTATGTTTAACCGTTTTTCGATTAACCGCCCGGACAAAACACGTCGTAACGGTTTGTTTTCTCTACTTACTCACACGACCGTTAACGCGCGCGCGCGCGCTCGAAACGAATACTTATACGTCGTCGTCGTCACACTGCGGGCGAACGTTTTGATAATAATCATTTGCGGCGGTACACACACACGGCAATCATAATATTGTTCTACGATTTTGAAAATTAGTCGAATTGCATTTTATCTAGTTCGCCACGAATTATTTGTTGTTCGGCTCTGGTTTACGCGCGGGGGTACACACACCTGTATAATTTAAAATCAAAATTTAATTTTCTCGAAAATTACGAATTCACTATTGAAAAACATTTCGCCTCACTTTTCTTCGTCTGAAAATCGCTGAAAAATTACTTCCCGTAATGATTATCGTTTCAATTCGTCGGCGGCGCGGCGTCGTAGAGAGCTTTCATGGAAAGAAATTCGATTTGCATTTAAATCCCCTGCGAAAATTTAATCACATCAGACTATTATAGCAAATCATATTCATTATAGTGGTTCTATATGTATTTTTCAGACGATTTCTTTAAGTGTTATTAATTTCGCGTCGAAATAACGGAGTCAATAAAAAAAAACATTGTCGTTACGAGTTACGTGACTTTCACAAGAAATTCGTCTCTACGGCTCGACTTTCAACGTCAAATTCTAACGATTTACTCGTGGCTGCGGCGTACATCACAACCGATTTATACTGTTGGTTTTAAAAATATAAGACAGATACTGAAACGCTTCAGAAACCAATACAAAAGTCACTCGGATTATTTGTCGAATTATTATTAAAATGTGAGCACAGTAAACGAAACGTGAAAATAAATATTATTCAATTGATCGCGATTGATAATCTTTTGAGAACATAAAATATTCTAACTTTTAGAAACATACTCAAACGACGTCGTTTATTAAAATAGCATGATAATGATTAGCGTATAAATAGGTAGAAAAATACAAAATCTACTATGAAGAATTTTGACGAAACCAATCATAAACACCATTAGAACCGAAAGAAAAAATGACTAGTTAATACGTCGGTACCTGTAATGTCCGTGAAAAATTTGTAATTTGATACTTCATCTGTCCTATTAACCTGATTTTACGGTGAGCCTAATAAAATTGGAAGGTAAAATGGAATTAGTGTATAGTATGTTACAAATGTTTAACTGTGCTATTAATAAAAAAAAAAAAACGTGATAATCTTTTATAAAATCGTCTTTTTTACTCGAAATTTCATAAAAAAAAAAAAAAGAGTTTGTTTTAAATATAAACGGTTTTTTTTTTAATTGATTTGATCGTTATTATTATAAATTCACATACACTGTATTATAATAGATATTGAAAAAAAATCTAATAGTTACGACTCACGAGTAGTAATTGATTTTCATACAAGTCGACTTCATCTTCATGATATCCCGTATCTACGAGGTCACAAAATAAAAAAACAAAAAATAAAAAATGATCGATCATTTTAAATAAACACTTATCGAATTTCAACAACAGTCCTTAGTCGTTAATACAAATATTAGAGATCTTTATTGTTATTTTTTACATTCCTTCTCTAAACTCTTTATGGTTTCGTCTTGAATAACAAATGCCGTGTCATCTTCAACTATCACGTTCGTAATTTAATATCTGTTTTCGATCTCTAGCTGATGTGTTATTCGTTAATTATTTACTTTGACGATTGGATTGATTGAGATGTGGTGATTTTATTGAAATCCGGAATTTTGTAGTCTTTATTTTTTACTAAAAATTAAAACAAAATATTATTAAATATATAAAATTATTTCAATACAAAGTATTAAATATATTTAAATAATAATAAAATAAAATAAAACAAAGGTCTTGCCTTGAGTATTATAATAAAGAGTGCAAAAAAGTCACGACTGGTTTCGATTAAAAATCATCATCGGGTGTGAAGAGCGCAATTGTTTTATTTATTTATTTTCTATTTTTTACTAAAAATTATGTCAATAATTGGTCAGCTCTTTTTAATTTTCGACAATTTTCACAACTTCAAAACGTTACTGTTTTATGTTCGCGAGTCGGACGCAACTTATTCGAAATTTCTAATTCCTCCGAATTGAACCAGATGATTTTAGAAATGAACTTCTCCCAAAATATTGGCGTTTCTTTGTCTCTGCACTCAATTTTCATTTTAGTTGATTATTTGTCGTATTGATTTCGTATAAATTAAATTCTGTCCAAATAAAATAGAGAAGAGTGTTCGACAATGTTTATATAACTTATTTCACGATTCGATTACGGTTGAAATAGAGTGTTTTCAAGTAATCCGCTTCGAGTTTTCTTTTTTTAACTTCGCAGAACCGTTTGATGTCGAACATTATACACTACGATCCACTAAAAACCATCGAGAAAAATATTTCCCGAAAACAATAATGCCTTAGCGTTTAGAGGTTGATATTATGTAAAAATAATTTCATCGGAAAAACGTATAAAATGTTTACTTTACTCACACCACCGTTATTCTACGGCATTTCGTCAGAGGCGATTTACTTAATAGAATTTAAGAAAAAAACATTATGAGAGCGTAATGTTATGCAGAATAACAAACGGCTTTCTTCTAACACGACACGACGTCTAATGTACACCGACGTTTGAGTTTTATCGGACGATAAAATTATAAAAGCGATCTACATATTACAATAATATAGTCACGACATCTAAAACTAAAAAATTCTGATTTTCATTTGACACGGGGGGACAATACGTAATCCTCAAGGTGTCCAGATAATACGAACCTGTTTACAATTTACACCGAGCACGCGCGCGCTCGATGTAATATTTACACCGCACGTAATAATATTGTTATGTTTACGACGTCGAATTTTCAAATATATATTTTATAAATGCTTTTTATGTATACAAAGTAAATTCGAATGGAAATTATAGATATATTTTAATTTATGATATCGTATAGGAAAACTAGAATGATTAAGTAGTAAATTATAACTAGTACTATTAAAAAATAGTACGATTCAATTCTACCGACAATGCTTTGACGTATTTATTTTTTTTGTTTTTCAGATCGGTGGCTTTACAATGAGAAGAATCAACCGTCGGTTGGTTTTATTATTTGTCGTGCTCGCGTGTGACGTAGTAAGTGTTTTCGGGCGGCCGCAAGAGTCGAACGTAGCTAGCAGCCAATTGAAAGGTAAAAAAACGAGCAAAACACAGGATTTTTAACGTGGACAACAAATGCGCGCGGAGTTTAGTAGTAGCTCGGCGGTTAATGTAAACGCAGAGTAGAAAATGTAAATATTTTGTCGTTCGATTCATCGAGTGACAGTTTGGATTTAGTTTAATCAATGTTCTTGGACACGTTTCACTCCTACGCTTCTTTCTGGAAACTTCTCGTCGAATTCTCATCTCGTAAATATCTAATTATATTGCGTCTAAATGATAAATTCAGTTTTATAAAAATACAAATCGAACGTTGTAAAATAGCGCCTGGAAATATTGAGGTTTACACGTCAGTTGTATATTTGCCTATCCGTTTCGCCGACGTTTTCAGCAAATAAAATTCATATTTTAAATATTTTTATACTAGTAATATACTTTTGTTGTTTGAAATATTATAAATCAATTCGAGAATCCAAATTCTCGAAGAAAAAGAAATTTACATTTTTTTTAAAATACATTTTTCGTTATCGTCGACTCTGTTAGCATTTGGTTGTACATGTTATGTATTTATAAGGTAAATCGATGAAATCGTTACAAATTCTAATGTTGTGTTTTTTTTTTTGTTTTTCTGTTACAGATGATCTTGTTAACAGGTATACAGCCTTTACTACGGGCACCCCGAGATCTTTGGAATCTGCGGAAAGCTACTTGAGCACATCTAAAAACCAATACGCATCGAATGTCATAAATAATAAAGACGACACCCGTCACGCCGAACCCAACCCGTCGCTAAGACCTTTTTTCCAATTCCTTTTGAACTCGAAAAAAAGGAAAAAACGAAATCTAACGAAATCGCCCGACAGCCGGATAGTAGAAGACTTCATCAATTATTCCATTACTAACCTTCGGAATCCCGTTCGCGCCGATTCGCTGGACTCGGTCATACTTTTGCACAGCGGCGGGTCGCACCCGTACGACAAACAGGAAACCCAATATTTGCCGGTGCCGATCTATACGAAAATTCCGAAACCCGAACCGATCGACTACGATTCATCCCCGTCCGACTACGTTTCCGGTTCTGTTTATCAAACTTCTACGGCCGACCCGTACTCACATTGGCAGGAAACGCCGTTGATTTTCCCGGACGGTAACAGAAAACCGTTCACCACTCGTCCGCCGTTCATGTCGTCCAACTATTATCCGCCCGAGTACAACAACGTCCCCGCTCTGACCGCCGCCGACGACGGTCAGTCCCCGACGTTTATCACACCCGTTCAACTGCAATCGCCCACGTTTATTACGCCCGTAGAGTATCATCAAGGCCCGACGTTCGTCGAGCCGATATCCGTCACGCAAAGGCCGCTGTCGGACGGCAACCCGCCGCCGACAATAGTCATATTGGAAGACATCGACACGGCCACGGAAGTTGCGCAAAACGACCCGACGGTCGAACAAGATCCGGCCGGTGCGGGAGGGGGTAGTTCCGGGGCGAGCGGTGCCGGAAGCGTGGCCGCGGCCGTGGCCGTGGCCGGGGCTGCGGCCGGAGCGGGAGCCGGTGTAGCCGGGATCGCCGGGGGAGCGGCGGCCGCTTCGATCGCCGCGGGAGGATCGGTGGTAGTCGGGGCAGCCGGGGGGGGCGGCGCAGGACCGTTGGCGCCCGCGGACGCGGCGCAGTGCCGGTCAGGCGTATCGAAAGTTTGTTCCGAATTGATTACCACTTCGTCTACGAGCGATTCCGGTTCGCTTTTAGACGGTGTCGCCGCGACCTTGTTCAGCTCTTTCAATTTCATCGGGCCGCTCATGTTGACTTTCTGGTCCATGGTTTTCCCGCCCATGTCCATAATCCTGACCAGCGGCATCGGCGTTGTGTCGTTTTTATTTCCTTGGCTGTTGCCCCGGCTGTGGTTCGGCCGCGAGCTAAACAAACACACCCGTAACCGTATAAACCCGTTCGAACGACGATTCGACAGTACAAATTATTACCATCGGCCATATTATTACTAATACTACCGTTTAGAGCGTTTCCGTGTGTGAAATATTTGAAATAGTTTTGTCGTCTATTTATTACTTTCCACCCCTCCCCTTTTACTTCCATCTCGGGTTTGGCGATCACGGGTGTACGTCTTAATCACTGTATTCACGTTTCTTATTTTAAAATTAAATTATTTTAGTCGATATTTTAATATTTACCTATTATTAAAAGTTAGTTTTAATTTTCAGGCTGTGACGCGTCGTTATTGCGATAACTATGTACAAATAATTAATATAACATTGAATTACGATTTAAGACAATTACTTACACGTATGACTGTATTATACGTGACAACTAAATCAATAAAATATTATCACACTGCAATCTGACTTTTTTTCATTAAAATCCAACATTGTGAATTATCTTGAATGTTATACTGAATTCGATTTATTCGTTTTTCTAGGAAAGAGGATTCGGCGAAGCCGATCGTTGTGTTTGCGGAGACGTCTGTCCACACGGGCGATGCCCGTTCTCACACTACAAAAGCTCCGTTGATGGGCGATTCCGTCAAGTCCGTCAGCGATCAACTTCTCCAAACGTCCACGTCCACCAACGTGATCGTCTCGTCGGATATTCGAACTATTCAGAAAAACGATTCGCCTTTGAAAGGAGAAGCGGTGCCAGTGCTCACCGATGAAGACGTGCACGCTGTCGGTCCGTACAGTTATAAAATCTCATCCGATGGCTCGACAAGGCCGACGGGAGACCTGTCTACTTGGATTTTGTTGGGCGGAGAATCTTCTCCGGCTCCTATGAACATGGCTACAATTAAGAAAGTACCTAAGCCCGCCGACACGACTGCGTCTTCGTTTGTTCAGACGTACGAAAGCACTACGACTAGAAAAAGGAAACCCACTACTGAAAAAATGACCACCGCTCATTCTTCCGTAACCGAGTCTCCGATAAAATTACAAGATTCTAAATTCAAAAATAAGACTCCGGTCATTGTTGGAAAAATACCGACTACGACTACGGTGAAAGATAAAGTTGAAGAACCGACCACAGCTTTACCCGAATTACCTCCACTTGATAATAATACCAGGTTCGGAACTCCTGTCGTCACTTTCCCACACGTGCCGCCTAGACAGAGGCCGTCTGCAAATAATACCAAAAAACAAGAAAAACCATTGACAACTAAAATAACCTCTACTGCCGTTGTAATTTCTAAGCCTTTAAATAATACGTCGTCGGTTTCTTCCACTGCCGCGCCTACGATTTCCACCTCGCCCTCTTCGACGAGTTCTACGACGGTCGCGGTTCAAAATTCTACCGAAATCGCACAAAACACCACAGAATCAAACAATACACCTGTGAAAAATACTTCGTTGAAAAAGAAGAAGAAGAAGAAGAATAAGAATAAACGTAGACCGGTGAAAACTTCAAACGACGATGCTCAAAGTAAAATCGACGAACAGAGTACTAAAATTACACCCGGTCGACCACTATCGACACGAATCTATAATTATTTAGCTCGCGAAGTCATGCCGAACGTAGGGGTTGGTCTGGTAGGATTGATGTTGACAGCTGGTTTAGCCGGTCTACTGTTGTATTCGCCATTGGGAGGAGCTGCTATACCTTTGGTACCACTAAGACGTACGGATCCTCACGTTCACGGCCATAGTCATGGTCACGGTCCCGGATACGTACCACCCGAAACTGATAATTCTCAACCGGAAGAACAAGTATTCGGTCAAGTTTTGTCCGGAATGTCTTACGGTCATAACCCGTACGGTAGAGAGCGCCCCGACGCAGTTCCTAAATACAAGCCGTCGTATCAACCGGCTGAATATTCTGCCGTTCACGATGTACCTAAATATAATAACGCTCACGACACAACTAAATATTCCGCGCACGACGCAACTAAATTCGCAGCCGCCGACACTACTAAATATACGACCCACGATGGCACCAAGTTTGCAGTGGTCGAAAGTACCAAGTATTCCGCTCCGGACACTAGTAATAAATACTCTGCTCCGGACACGTCGAAGTATTCGACAATCGACGTGAGTGTTCCGCAAGAGAAAGTATCGTATCCCTCATTAGACACGTCGCAAGAACCGACGTTCGAACAGACCCAAGACAGCCAGGATCAGACTTACCAAAATCACCATTACGACCAACTCAAGTTTGACTCGTCCAACGCTTACGAACAGCCTAAATATCAGAGCACTTCGCAAGTAAAAGCGACCTACCCGGAAGAACAGTCTTCTTTCGAAGTACCCAAATATCCGGGTTACGTTCAAGACGTACCGAAAGAAGATGCCGTGGCTGTAAACTATAATTTCGATAATCACCGGACGGACGAAAAAGAAAGTTCTACGACGGCGTCGTCCGACGACCCTACGTACTCTGCACTCCAGGGCGTGCCCAAATTCTACGACCCGAGTATAAATGCAGAACAAATATCTGTCAACGTACATCAAACTATGAAAATGGAACACGGACCTCGAAGTCTGAGAATAAGACGTCAAGTAGACGAACACAACGAGATCGATGCTCAATTGCCGGAAGAAACCACGCCCAAGCCCGCCGACGACAACGACGTGAAAGACGTGACCGAAAACCAAACGGAAACTATGACTACGACGACGACGACATACACGACAACGTCCACGACGACCAAAACGCCTTCGTCGTCCGAATCTCCCGCCGTCAACAACAATCAGTTCTCGCTCGTCGACCTTTTGAGAAGAGTGGCCGAGGTGAAATTGAAAATGGGAATCGAGATCTTGAGGAACACGGCCGCCAGTTTCACACAATACGTAAACGCCATACAAAGGAGGATGACGCATATGGTTAGAAATTTACAAAAGTCAAACGACCGGCAACAAACCGAAAACAAAGAGGAACAAACCACCAAGTCGACTCAGTCGGCCGACGAGAAACGGCAACGGAGGTCAATAAGATATAGGATTTATTCGAATTAGATTAGTTTAAGCGGAGTAAAATTAAGTTTGGTGAATTGATGGGAATGTACAATTGAACTGGGGAATTTCTCTTATAATAATTTCAAGACTAAAAACTTAACCTAAAAATGTTCCATACGATGTTTTATGTAAATTTTTTTTAGGCTCAAGTTTTGGGATCTGCAAACATATTGTAAATCAAATCGATTTGTAATATGTTTTTGAGAGAAAATAATAATATGTGTTATCAATATTATGTATAAAATATTTAACTACATATTATAATATAAACTTAAGTACTCGATACGTAGCTAATAAAATAAATCGAATGTCTACGTGTAATTCGTCCGTGTAAATAGTAATTTAAATTTTATATTTTTATACGTAAAACAATATACAGTGTTTTTTTTTTTTTTTCGTTTTGTTTTTTTTTTAATCGAATAAATAAATTATGTGTTTATTTCTAATTCACTTTTACCCAAAATATTCACTTAATACTAACATCGAATGTTTCGCGGTGTAATCTCTCGATTACAACGATCGGTGTTAAAAGTACTTATAATAAATTAATGAAAAATACACACAACTGAAATAAAATTATTATTACATAAAATAAATAAATAATTAATTATTATCGTGTAGTTACATAACAGTGCTCGGAAGGTACTTAGGATATTGGCAACGACATCAAATAAAACATTGAGCGGAACGCGTAAACGTGACGCTGAAGAAAAGCGATTGCGAGTTATTTAATGCCGAGGATTATCTAGGATATACGTGGTGATGCAGGACCACTTGGGGTCTGGCGGCGAGGTCCCTGCGTTTTCTGCCCACCATCATCGGCAAGAACATCGCCATGGTCGCCGCCGGTAATATGCCCGCGCCCACCGTGGTCAGAACTGCCCTGCGGCCGTCGTTGGCTTTTGCCGGCGGTCCGTCGGAAAACACCTGTACGTCGTTCTCGTTTTCCTTCAGCGCTCTGGCCGCGAACTCCCGTTGCTCTTGGTCCACCGATTTTCTCGACACGTCCACCTCTATCATGCCGTTATGCGACGTAGTCGTATTTTGCGAATCCTTGTCCGGCGGCAAGACCATCAGCCGCACGGTCCTCTTGGACGACATCGTCCGGTCGACCGGTTCCGCCGACCTGCCCGCCATCTCTTCCGGCCTGCTCACGGTTTCTACCGGCCTGTTGACCGTGTCGATGGATATCGACCTGGCCTGGAGGCTGCGATTCGGCCGGTGCGGGATCGAATAGCCCTTGGTGCTGGATAAAAGCACCCATTGGCCGTCTCCTTCGGCTTCCGTAGGTCTCGGTCCGCCGCCGCCACCGCCGCCGCCGCCGCCATAGGACGTCTGTCCGTAGTCGCCGTTCCACGGCTTGTGGTACGCGTCCGCGGGAAACTGACCGGGCTTGCCGTCCGTGATTATGTCTTGTTCCGCGTTGTTCCATCCGTAGAAACTCTGCGAGCTTTGCGGGGCCGGCGACGGTTTTTGATAGTTAGAAGCGTGCTGCGGCTTGGCCGAATAATCGTAAGTGGGCCGAATCCAAGGGCGCTCGGTGGTCCAGTCGGACGGCTGCTGCTGCTGCTGCTGCGGCTGGTGATAATTGTTGCTGGGACGTTGTACGGGCCTGTTGCTAGCCCACGGCGAGTAACTCGGTTGACTGTGGTCCTGAGGTGGAGGTGGCCACGTCGGGCGATTGTTGGGTTCCCATTTCTGAATGTGCGACGACGACCACGCCATGGGCTCCAAGGTGACCCAGCCGCGCCGATCGTCGTACGGATTTTTCGGGCTCTGTTGTTGTTGTTGCTGTTGTGGTTCCACTAAATTCCACGACGCCTTGGACTTGTCCTGGTTCCCGCTGTCGTCGTAGGACAATATTTTGTCGGACGACTCGGACTCGCTGTCCGCCTCGCCGTAACGTTTAAGTATTCTGTTCAACTCGTCCTGCGTGTACGGTTTGAACGTGGCGTCGGACCCTCCCAATTCGATACCCGCACATTCGTTGTTGTCTGTACACTCGATCGAATACTTCATTTTCGCCGGGTCCGATGCTCCGATAAGCGATGCTCCGGTTATGGTGTCGCGTCTCCATTTTATCGTGCCCGCGTTCGCCTCGTCCCTCACGGTAAACGGCTTCGACGTTATTATATAATTCGATTGTGTATTCGGTGCCGAGTGGTAAGCCCGCGGTTCTGTGTTGGCTGACACCTGCAAGAGCGCCTGCAAAACGGCGGCAACCCAGATGAACATTTTAGACATTTTCTTATTACACCGGAATGTGATGGAAAATTGTTGACATCCTTTGAAACCAATTCTTTTTTGTTCTGCTAAAACAAATCAACGCAATAATATTTTAAACATTTATATCGATATTGTTTTGTAGAAAAAATGTCAAATATCTTTACGATAATCGATAGTGGAATTTAAAACATCGATCCGCGATCGTTAATATGATATGTCAAGTATAATATCAGATGGGTATAAGAATATAAAATAAAAATAAAACGTTTTCACTTTCCATTTCACCGTTCATAATTATTACGACGCTAACGACTATCTCTGGGCCGTTTAATAATTTTCACTTTTATAAAGTTGTTTTTATTTCGTTACGGATATTTTTCAGAAGTACATTAAAATGTCTTAATTACCTTTATGTCCGTCCAATACGAAGTATCAATTGACTACCAATGTAAACGTAATTGAAATAAACGAATAATTTGAAATAAAAAAAGAAAGAACTATAATTTATAACGTATGTATGTAATGGATGTTCAATGTGAAATACGACAATGAAAAAAATAAAATAAAAAACCGTTTCTCAACACCGATAAAACTCCGGTACTGTTCACGAACCACGTGTCACTGTGGAAGACAACACTCGAACGTCTCGAGAAAGGATACAGTGCAATGAAAATTCGTTGGTGGGTTCGCGCCGCGGTTATTGAAGCGCGGAAACGGTGAAAGTACTTTCTATTTCTGTAACTGTAACGTATTTATTCCCAGAGAAAAAAAAAAAGAAAAAGAATTCTCGATCTCGTTGACTTTGGAAATTTCCAGGTTACGCCAATTAGAGGGGTTCGCTTTTTGTGTGTTGATTTAATTTGTTTCGTGCGCATACGTTTCCGATGGTAGATTTAACGCCGGACAATACAGGTGAAAATCAACCGTGAGTGTTAACTGTCATGTATCTGCGGAGGAATCTTCATGACAATGGACTTCGGGATTTCACAAACGAACGTCCGACCCTACGAGAAGTCGACGGTCATACTGTTACACGCTCATACAAATGAAAATCCCACACGAGTCTTTTTTTTTCACCGTCCATAGCCTATTTAAAACGTTATGACCGTGCGCACAACAAAACTCCGCGATAAATCATAATATTACCGTACGCGTCCACTGTGTTGGTCGTTTATAACCCGAACGATTTGAATGAAAGTCGAACGATTGTTTTCTTTTATTTGAGAAAAAGTTTCGCGTCTGTTTATAGAATAATATGAAACATAATAATTCGACAACAACAGCGTTGTAATACGTATTTACCTACGCTAATTTCTTATTGTTAAAAAAAAGATTTTCTCGTTTCACTCGGAATCTAGAAAAAAAAAAATATAAACATCGATCGTAAATTTTTCGTTTTATTAGTTAACCACGCGATCCGTTGGAGGAAACATAATATAGATATATTATTATTATTTCATACGTCGTCGATTGCATAAAATAAACAAACGCGTATCGAAATAATTCGCTGCCGTAGTCGTCGTCATCGATAAACTTGAATTTCTTTGAATTGCGTAACTGATCATGACATTAACACCGTAAACGAGAATAATTTTCTTCTACGGTGTTGTAATGAACGCGCGAGTTTTTTTTCGATCGTCGAATATTTACGGAGATAGATTCCAAAGAAATACAAAAAAACGTCCGAATCTATCGATTGATCTACATTCGTCCTTTCAAAAGCGTATGAATAATAAGTGCGTGCCCTTAAATCGCGCTCGCCCCGGTACGCCATTGATGCAAACCCGACTTTTTTTTCCATCACGAAAAAACTAATATGCAACCCGAATCGTAAATACAGTAGAGTCTCGCTAATCCGGACACATTATGTATACCTTTACGTATAACATACATATATAAAAATTATTTATATCAATGCCGATTGTATAGCATAATTGTAGGTACATATATATATAGGTACCTCTACGAAATATTCGGGAAGTACCCATGATTAAGATTTGTGTTTTTTTTTGAAAAATATTTATTAGTAAGTTTAAAAAAAAAAACACCATTCCGTTTAATCCGGATAGAGTCCGGTCCCATCTAGTCCGGATTAGCGAGACTCTACTTTATGTGCAAGCGGGGCTTGTGTAAGCACCCCGGTCGACGGCGCGTAAATGAGAAGAAAAAAAGCGCACTCGCTGTGCGTTTATCTAGCGTTGATAACAAACATCGGATTCGAGTAGAGATATACGTAATAAAATAACAATGTACGCTGCAATAATGACAACGGATCGCGATCGAACGAGTGGAAACTCTGTAAAGAACGAAATATTTCGACGTCTCCGTCGGATACGTAGAAGTGTACGCAGTGGCGTAGAAAGACTTGTTAGCGCCCCCGGCCAACCTAGGAAAATGCGCCTTTTAAGCGATTAAAAAATTGACGAAAAGTAGTGAAACGCGAATTTAACGATAAACAAGATAAACAAAATCATATACATTTCAAAATGTATAACCGTATGGGTAATAAAAAAATTTCGTTTTAAAGGTCGAATAAAAATAAGTACCAATTTTAAAGCACAAATTTGCGCCCCTTCATTATTTGCGCCCCTGGCGTGTAGGCACAGTTCGCCATACCCTTGCTACGCCACTGAGTGTACGTATTGAAATGACGAGAAAACGAATGCCAGACGGTATTTGTCTCGTCTCGTCCGAAGACACGTGCGCGCGCGTGTGTTACCTGTGTCGCGGCGGCGCTGCACACACAGGTGCTCGTCGGCGGCGGCGGCGGCTGTTGGGGCCGGAGGAAGTCCGTCTGCCCCGGCGGGATGTGACGGCTCTGCGTGCGGGGCCCGTACGGTCCGGACTTTGGGTAGAGATGAAACGAACGGGGAAAAAAATCCAAACGAATCGCGAACGGTTTACGGCGTTGCGGGACGACTGGGCGTCGAGGAACCGCGGGCGCGCGTGATCGAGAGCGAATGCGAAAACGGCGGCGGCGGCGTCGTCGTCAGTCCCGGTGTGGCGTGGTGGTGTGCGCGCGTGCGTGGTGCCACGGCGGCGGATCGCTTAGTAGCCGTTTAATGACGCACGTCCGAGGTTTTATTCTTCACTGAACGGGCGTCGGGATCGCGGACTCTCGCGGGAGAGAACCGCCGCGCCCGGGCCGGTGTGGAACGGAAAACGCGCGCGTCCGCGGCGGCCAAACGGGAAAACCCCTCCCCCGGGACCGTCTCCCACCGCGGCGCCGGACGAGAGACACGGCCACCGGACCAGAACCGCAGGAAAGTTTCGACGCCGTCTCTCGACTGGCGGCGGCGGCGGCGGCGGCGTCGTCGTCGTCGTCGTCTTAGTTCGTCGTCGTCGTTTTTTTTTTTCGTTTCCACGCCGTTCTCTCCTTACTTCGACCACTCGTCGTCGTCATACCTGCCGTATTATTATTATTATTATTACCGCCGCGTGTTTTTTTTTTTTTTCTTCTACGCGCTATTTTCTTATTTTGACAGTTTTCACTCGTCCGGATTGTCTGCGCGTCGACGATGACGATTGTACGCGGTGCGTGTGTTTTTTTTTTTCTCTCAGACGTGTTGTTTGTGTTTGCGACGCCGCTCTCTCTCTCTCTCCCTCTGTCTATCTATCTCCGTTCGCGCGCACTTTCCGTCTCCGTCGCGGCTGCGGTCTCCGGCCGGGCCGCTTTCTATCATCTCCGCACGACGTCTTTTGTGTAGCGTATTTATCGTCTCTTGCCCGGGCCGTCCTGCGCGGCCGCGCGTCCCGTCGCGTTTAGTCTTCCGTGTCCGCCGCGCGACACTCGCACTTTTTCGATTTCGTCCTTCCCTCCTCCTCCTCCTCCTCCTCCTCCACCGGCCGATCCGCGCGCGGGCTTTTCTCTCGGTTTTGGGTTTTTTTTTCTCAAACGGTCCACCGATTATTTTCGATGAACGCGCGTTTTCGCGCGTTTTGTTTGTTTTCGGTTTTCGGTTTTTTTTGTTCTTTCACGCGCCGGTAAAACTTTCGGCTCAGTAAATCCGTGTGTTTTTTTACAAACTGAAAGCGGTCCTAAATGATAACCCCGAGAGGTCGGTTTTCAGGAAAAAAAAATACTCCGAAATGGCTTTCAGTCCATCGGCTTTCTTGATGAAATAGGAAATTTTCGATTTAAAAGCTTGAAAGTAGTACGCAGCGAAACCTTTGTATTGAAAAACCCGGAATATTTCACTGGGAAAATCTATCGAGTACTTTTATTGACCTGTTGAGATTTGACTGCGACGCGATTGATCATTTTCACCCACTAGCGTCGACAATGACTTGTCTGTATGTAAAACTCTACGATTAAGATAATAATAATATATTCTTACATAAATTTATATTTAATGTCGTACTGCTAGTTTATCGAGTGTTTCAAATAAAACATTCCGCAGTCTTTTTAATATTAGACTATAATTATTGTTGATATTTAATAATTTTTCGACGGACATCGCGATGATTGATCATCGTCTTCGAATAATGTATATGTATATATAAATAACGCGACTACGATTATTCCGGAACCGTGATTTTTCTAGACACGTATTATTAAATTTTGTTTTCATAAATTTATTGCCGACAGAAATGATCCGCCGCTGACAACCTGCTCATTATTACTATATTACCTAACCACGCCGGGAGAGCCAGTGTGTGATTTCATCGAATTTCGCCGGCCGTCGCGTGTTACAGTAACGTTAGAAATTTACACGTCACACGTGATCATCGGTAGGAGATACCCGCCGCGGTCCAGCGTCGTTAACACGGTGTGTATATCATTGCCGATGGAAAACAGACCGGTTCGTCCGTATAATATAGTTATTGAAGATAATCATTATAATAATAAACGCGGACGCGATCGAAATTTCAACGGTCCGACAAAACTTTTTAATCGCTCCATGTACATCTTGCGCGCTCGGCGTGGGGGTCTTAAACGATGAAAGTCTAGCTAACGATCGATTGCTGTTCATTTTTACCGTTGAATATTTTACGTACGTTTTATTTTTTATTTTGTCTATTGACCTAGGGCATATGTGTTTACGTTTCTATTCTCGAAATATCAAACGGAAATCGAGATTATGTACCGGACCGTGACGAATTCCCCGAGTTCATCGAGGAGAGTACATGGTTTTTTAACTGCGTAAAAGTTTACGTTACGATTTCGCGTTCGTTTTTATTGCGATTCGAATACGTCGGGACAATGAAAAAGTTTTCTATTAAACCGGATTAATTCAATATAAATTGAACAGTTTCCCAAACAATTCTGTCAATAATTAGTCGTTGTAACAACACAATAACAATACAAAAAGCGATTCTACCAATCTTGTAATTATCAAAGATAAAATGTGATTATAATGTATCAAAAGAAGTTTCTAAACGATTGTTTTTTTTTTTTTGTTTTTGTTTCGTAATCTATGGACAAAAATTACTTTATATTTGATCTTATCGATGATACTAAAAATATGTAATCAAACATCTTCCTCGTATCTCATTCATGCAACTATAATGGTAATTACTACAATTATTCGTTTTCACCCTGTCGAAACGTTAGGATAATTGATTATATTCTTGAGATACGATAAACGTCAAACAATAGACGGTAAACAAATTTAATATTTTTAATGTTGATTTGAAAATGTTATTTGTTTTTAGTTGAAGAAATTAACTATAATATAAATGCGTTTTAAATGATATTATATTTATTTGCGATTTGATCGTGTAAATAGGTCCCAGCGAATAGTCGATTCTAATATTTATTTTTCGAATTGGTATTTTATGTATTATGTCATATATTTTTTGTGTAATCGATTAAAATATCTGAAAATTCCGTCAATAAGTCAATATGCCAAATCCCTCTACTTTTCCTTTTGTCTTTGAAAAAATGTCAATAATATCCCTCGATCTATTCTCTCTCAATGTCAATTCAAAAGTTTCAAACGCAACCGACCAAAAAAATATAATAATATTATACTTAAAGAGGATCAACTGTAATTTTTTTATTGCGAGTACAGTAAATAAAAAACCGAGATAATCTACTCTCGACTCACTGGTCGATTAAAAATAGTATGATAGGAAAATCTAAAACGAATTTAAATTCATAGAAACGAGCAAACGTCAACTCAAAAGTTCGTCGTTTTTAATTTATTTAAATTATTTACCTGGTAAAGTTTGGGGCGGTGATTGGATGTAAACATTTTGAATTTGATTTCGGTGGACTTCGAAATTTATTAAGTGAAGTGGTTTGTTTCAGTAAAAATGACACGTCAACATAAAGGGGGTTTAAACATGTTATCTTCGATGCGAACGGCGTCGATTCTCGCTGACTTGAGCTTGAAAAATTACGCGATTTTAATAAATGGAAAAAAAAAAACGACACAATAGGTTTACTTGCTTTGAGAGGTGGTTCGTTTCTATCACTGGACTTTCAACGTCAATGAGGCGTTTGCAAAAATACAACTGTAACGTCCACCACAACTGGATTCATAATGACAATTTCATGTATCTTTAAATTTCGCAAATCAATCGGTTAAACTTGAGCAAAAAAAAAGTGTTGTGAACGAATAAAAATGTGAGCAAATTAACAAAATATAATTGATCGGATGACTTTTATCCGACGATTCGAACAAGACTGAAACGTCAACGATCGATCGGAGGAAATCGATGATTTTCATCCGGGTCGATTTCGTCCCACTGTCCCTATTTACGATACCGTTGTGTTGCCGGGTAGTAACCGCTGTAACGCGATAAAAATCGGATTAATCTTTTCTTTCGTTTGAACTTTGAACCCCGCCCACGTAGATACCGTTGTCTTGCCATGATGTGACGCAATAACAACCGTTTTACTCGTTCAGTTGGACTTTAATTTTACCTAAACAAATTCCAAGCTTTTAAATCTATAAACCTTAGACTTCTAACGAATTCATTCCGGCATGTCGGTAATCTCACGCTCCATAATAATTTAAAAATTCCACTCACTATTGTAACAAAAAAATACCAATAATCACCGAAATTCTCTCATCTCTAATCTCTCCTCCCTCACACTTCCTATAATAACACACGCCGTCGTTTAAAACGAAACTGTATATAGTAAATAAAAATAAATACTTATATATATATATATTCATATTTACTTGAATACATTCAAAGGATTCTAGAATATTTATTCTAATCGTTTCCATCTATATGTATATATTATGTGTGTGTGTGTGTTATATTTATAAATATGAGACCGTTATTCTTTCTCCTGTGCCCATAGTGAAACTACTTTGGTCAATTAACTTGTTTTCATTCGGACGGTACTGAAAAATAAAACCAAGCAATGTGAATATTACACTCAACGAAATTATCCGTGCATAATTATTATCTGTGGTTGTAGTGTCATATACACTCGTAACAATCAGAACGTGACTTTTTTTTTTTTTACCCAAAATATTGCCTACAAAGAAAAACATAATGTCAGTCAGTGGTGACTAGGTGACAGTAACTAAACAAAGATTATAATAAATTATAAACAGTGTTTAATGTGACAGAATTGTTGGTTTTGTATTTTTATTTGCATTTTTATTTTTATATTTTTAATTTTATTCGGGCAACTATAGAAGTTAATTTTTGCGTTACAGTATTGAACATTGAAATATCAATTTTGTAAATTCGTGTACATTTATATAGATCGATCATTACAACATTTATATGAAAATATGAACTTTATGGATTACGAATTTATGAATGATATTTTCATATTATAACTAACCATAATTGTATCAATGCAGATATTTAAGATGACAACTTTTATAAGACAAACTACTAGTAAGATTTAAAAATCAAAGTAATTTTTTTTTTCTACGGTTCTTATTATCCGTTAAACTTAACGGACTCTCCAACGACTATCGGTAGTAGTCACTCTCGTTTTTATTAGCATCGACATTGTAATACGCACGATTAATCGATTTTCACCACAGTATTTTTTTTTCATTTCAGGAAAAACATTGATTTCTTTTAGTAGGTGGTACCTATTGTGAATGTTTTCGTCTTCAAGTGGTCACAAAATTACAATCGTCCAATTGCCAAATCTATTAATATATAATGAAACGTTTATTAAAATAAATTATAGTACTCATAATCTTCTTACCGTTTGTACTTTTCTATATTTTTTTATATTTTTTCTAATGTCGTATAGAACTGACTACACGATCTTAAATAATATTACAATACGATATATTTAATTGAGTATAGGAATACTGTTTTAGTTACATTTTAAAGCGCATTGAAAATGTAATTTTTATACGAGAAGTTTTCGTTAATAATTTATTAAAATTTTGAATTAAGTAAATTCGCTAATGGGAAATTAACAATATTATTGGAATGTCGATGAGTTCAAATTACTACGAGTTCCTCGAATTACTTTTTACCAAATGTTATCTAACCTAGCCACACTATTACCTATACGCCGGTCGTCACGTACGCGAAAATATATAAATGACTTTTGAGCATATCGTAAATAGCTATACAATATCTAAATGACTACGGATAATAATAGTAATAATAATAATATTCGCTAACAAAACGATAATATAGAAATCATCCAATTACGATGACAATAAGTAATGGGAAACAAATATACGGCGGCAGGAGCCCTTTGTGCACTTGGACGACGAACAACAACAATGACGATAATGAAAAAAAAAAATATATATATACGTATATATAATGAAATAAAAACAACAATTTCTCTGATTCACATAGAGCGTCGTGGTGTTGTATAGTTGATGATCGATTCGATAACCCTTTTTTTCGACAACAACCGTTTCTCTAGGAACGCGCCACCAACACCGCTGCCGCCGTGTGGTCGCGCTAACTCGATCATTACGTCCTACAATTAGAAAGAGAGAGTGATTCTTTTTTACTAATGTTTTTTTTTTCTTTTTTCAATAATGATAATAATTATAATGTATGCGCTGTAACATTGAACAAAAAGATAAAAAAAAAAAAATCAAAACAAAAACTTGATGGATGGCGAAAGTCATACGTTGTGTGTGTGTGTTGATATTATAATAATATATAATATAACGTTTTTCGCACGTGTCGATTATTGCGTTATTACGGCGTACGCCAAATGGACGCGCGCGCACAGTAACTATATTTTATAACGGTGTTTGACGTGGTTGGAGATTATAAAAAAAAAAAAAAACACGCACACACATAGGCGCCTCGTCACTTACGCATAAACGCGATTAAATGCCTGTCAATAAGTATAATGCACGCGTAATCGAAAACTATAGAGATGCGAGTTTGAAAAAAATTGTTAGAGACGTATCGTTAACTTTTGGTCAAACGATTAAATTATATTAAACTTGCAATAAACTGCGAGGATAATTTTTCACTACTGCATAAACCGGACTTGCAATATTGTTTGAAAACTTTCAGTGGATATTTTATCAACTATTACTAAAAGATACTTCTTTGATTTAAATTTAAAAAAAAAGACAATATTCCAAATGCTATTCGTATTGAAAAGTATAACACGAAATAAGTGTCTAGGTAAATGACTGATTAGTAAGTCACCGAACCCGAGGACTCGTTGAGTCGTTTTAGACGAAAAACTAACTCAGAAAATACACAATAATTAGAAAAAAATGTAATCACAGAGACGAAAATGAAAATCCGGTACTTTTTAAAAGATAACGCTATAGATTAATGAATTATCTCTACAACTATATTATATACGTACTTACTTCGAACCGCTTTTAGCTTGCATTCATCCATTGCAGTGAGCCGCACCATCTCGAATGATAAGTTCAATATTCTTATAAAAACTGAAAAATGAATAATCTATATGAAATTAATTATTCTCATCAATTTTGTTTTTTTAAATAATTTGGTTTGTGTGAAATAGACAATTACATAATAAGGCAAATAATTTAAAACAGAACGCTATGCAAGATAAATAAGAAATGTTTAAACAAATCAAAACAGTAGGTAAAGAAAACTGAAAAACAAGAAAAAACACAATAAAATTATGAATTATGATATACGAGCAACGAATATAATAACAATATTATTATAGTTTACGGTATTATTTAAATCGTACACGTGTAATGTAGGCAATAAAGCTGTTTACTGATAAATATATATAAAGGCAATATTTACTATTTCGGTAAGTTAACCGGTCAAAATCCTCAGTCAATTATTGCCATATAATATACCACGTGAAATTCGCATATTAATCTAATTAGAAAACACGTCCCTATTGTAATATGTATCATAATAATTGCTGTGGAAAATTGTTTTCGCAAAAATTGTTTTGGATCTCCAATGTTCGATTTGATTTTACTATTACTTTTCAATCGATCACAGGCGTCTGTATGTGATACCTACCTGCTATTTATAATAAACACACGCGGGCGACTATAAACGCGTTTACCGTGAATTGTAATTATCGCGGCAGCATATATGCGTATATTTTCATTTATAATACAACAATCGGCGATCGATTATCATCGCGACGACGTATAACTCTACTCTCGGTCGACACTTTCTGGAGACCAGACCGCGCGCGCGTATAGAGGTACGACGTCATCGTCGAGTATGCGCCAGATGTGGCACGCGCTCGCGCGTGCGCGTTCGAGGAAGAATGAAACAAAACAAAACGTAAAAATCGCTAATCAAAAACCGCCGTTTTGTTTGCTCTAAATCGAACAATATAAATATGCGATCGCGCCGCGTACGAATCGCGATAAACTTTGAACGACCACGGCGGAAACCGACTATAATAGGTTCATCGTAAAAGTAGACGCTTGTGTCGTCGTTTTCACTTTTTTTTTTATTTATTTTAACGACAATTATTATGATCGTCTGCGCCCTAGTCATCATCTCTCGGCCCGAGAACAACAAATGCGTTCACAAATTATTATCATCAGCACAATGAACTTTACACGTTTCTCTTCGCCGCCGCGCTTGTTGCGCGAGACTTTTCTTCGTTCGGGTGGCCCATATTTTTTCACACGACTCGAAAACGCCGTTTGTCCGCCATGTGCGCGCGGCGCGATCCCGGGATTGACCTCGCGGGTCATTCAATGTTTCACGTTATTCTCGGCCGTATCTATTTTCACATGTTCACACTCTCGGGGTGACCACCACTTAGCAGTTGTCTGACGGCGCACGGTAATGTTTACACTGGACCGTGATTGTTGTCCGCGTTGGTAATTTGAAAAAAACATTTTTCGTATCCGAAATCATACTACCAAAATAAGTATTTGGTAAGATTAACGTTCCATAACTTCACAGACGCATTTTTGTTTGACCTCGACGAACTCAAGCCGGTACACCTATTATTCTAAATATCCTGGTATTTTCCTTTATGAGCAAACGATTTTAGTTTCCTACCGGCTCTGCCTTCGCCACACTTCGAACGTCATAAGTTGTTTCTTATTTTCAAAGTCTCTTCTCTACTGCACATTTCTTTACGAGAGTTTACTTGAACAGATGTACATTTATGGCGGCATGATGTTCATAAAATAGTACATGGCTTAGCTTTGAGGCTATTGGATATACCGCTGTTGACTGTCTTCGTTGATCACTGGCGCGACATTAATTTAGACGTATATTACATTAAATTAATTCGTTATTAAATTATGTTTCGCATCATATTCATATAAATATTATGGCTATAGTTGATACATAATATTAGAAACGACTTTTTCATCATTGTTCAATTAAATTGTTGTTTTTCAACCTACCACAAGGAGCAATTATAATTATCAATAGTAAACTTGCCATCATCATTATTTTTTGGGGAAATTTTCATTGCGAGTAAAACTATCAAATCAACCATTTCAAAACCACATTTCTTATGCGCATGTTCGTATTTTTCTTTTAGCCATAAAGATAGTAACAAGTAGGTCAGCGCGTTTTGAACCTTGTCCTATGATTCCGTGTAAACGAACACTAGTTATTATCATCGGAAGATTAATCAATTTGAAAGTGAACATTACCCGGTTACCACTTAACTGGGCACCAGAAAATGTCAGCGCAACAACGATTTTCTACTGAAAAAATCATCTTTGTTTTTCAGCCGTGGCAAGTCAATGGATTTCCCTAGAGTTACAATAACAATAAATTTCCATTGGTTTGTTTTTTATATCCTTTATTTCGACAGAAATAAAATAAAAATAATTGTATTTAATGGTTGTAATTCGCTTAGGTTTTGTCTATTTATTTTGATTGATCACTTTGTTTCACTTTTTAACAAATTATTTTGAAATAATTAACAAACCATAACAACTAACCAAAAGATTTATTTTTTTTTTAAACATTGAGCATAAAAATAGTTTTACTTTCGTAGATTCATAAGTTAATTATTTTTAAACTGTAATTATAAAATATAGGACTATTTTTATACTTACTATTTATAATTATTTTCATTTGAATAAAATATGTTTTATTCAAATTTCGATTGTTATTTTAAAAAAATAAATTTTTTGTTTTAAGAACGTATACATTTTTGTTCTAAATATAATTAAGTGAATATTTTTATTCAATTTTTAAATTATATTTTATGATTATATTTACCTCTCTTGACTTAACATTTTTCCTGTGGTATGACAATAATTGACAGTACTCTTTATATTTCATTCACTGAAACAAATCATGAAAATTCATATTTTAAATTGTCACTTTTCTTATGCAAACCTTCACATTTAAGAATTTATTCAACAGTTTATTTCATTATTTGAGCAAAATTTTGTTTTGTAAATTTGAGCACTACATTTGATTTTAAAAAATGTATTCATAACGTTTTTTTATAGATTTATTTGAATGACTATTTCAAATACAAAATTAATATATATTATTTATAAGTCGTTATAGGTAATTATTATTATCATATCGATAGTTGCTTAAATTAATATGATGCCAAGTAAAAACTAAACAATTTATTTGATTTTTAAACAGGCAGTGTTTCGTATTTTTAAGTTCCGTGCCGTGGTAAAATTAATTAATATCTTAAATAGGAGTTAACCTCATAACAATAATTGTACCTGCAAAAAACCAATTATTAAAGCCATGTAATTATTCTATATAAACATATAGTATTTAGACCATCCTACAAAATTATTATATTCGGTAATTTTAATGACTGCAAACGTTTAGTTGACATGCCTGGAAACTGACGGTACATAATTCAAGCAAAATTCTAGTCTGATTATTCTACGAGCATCTTACTTACCTAGTGGTAACACATTTGCGGAAACAAAATAATTACACTAGGGGTATTACATGTCTAATGAATGCACTCGGTGTAGATTTTGTAGAAATGTTCAGCGTAAATACGTCTACCGTCATAAGTAAAACAAATAGTACTACCTTCACTGTATATTATAATATGCGTTTGGGATTTCGTTTTTTACCCCGTATTTTGTCATTGTTAAAATTTCCGGATAGCTCGAATATTCATTGATACTCCATCGTTGTACTAGCTTATGGATTGATTTGAACGAAATGGACTCGTAAATCCCATACAGATGACTCGCAAAACTACATACCATGACGTATAAGATTACACGTCCGTAGCAAACCGTATATTGTTGTTTTTATTGTTTACTGGTAGATAAACAACGTATTGATTTAACGTTACTCCATTTCCTCTTTACCTTCGAATTTATTCGAATCATGCTAACGAAAATCAAAGTGACAATACCGATTTGTATAGTTCAAAGCAGAAAGGGAGAGTATACTATTATTATCATACATTTGCTAGTTGTGTTTATGTAATGTGCCGCTGCCTTTCAATGCATGTACCACACTATAGTATAAACCACACATATTTACTATACCAACCTACAACATCGTACTGTATAACTACTATAACTTATTGATATTCTGTGTGAGGAAAAATTATTTTATTATTATTATTTTAATTTTCACTACCTACTAAATTCATCTGTTTCCAAAATGCTGACTGTAGAAAAAAATAAACGTTAAAACGTACTTTTTATTTCCAAATCATAGATTTAAAATATTTTTTTAATACACGTAGAAACAGACAAATTTTATCTAACATAACGGAATATTTTTTCTATGAATAAATTTAATTTTCAAATTGATAATTGTTATTTTAAATCCCAATATACTGACAGTAAAATAGTTATTTGAATTGTTGGTACTGTAAAGCAATGCTTCAATAAACTTTAAATAGTAAATGTTTTTGCAATTTTAACAAATTTACAACTATATTTTAATCAAAATTAGAGGTTGATGTTAAATACTAAATAGTAAACCAATCAAGGTTCGATTAATTTGAAAAAAGTAAGGTACTTTTATTTATTTTTTTATGTAGTAATTATCTATGGATTAAAAGAATTATGTTTTTTATATGTGAAATATTTTGAAAAATTGTATCACATGAATTACATGAAAGGTATATACTTTTTTCATACATACCTATAGGGGCTTTGTTTGGACTATATAAAATAAACTTTCGCTACAGATATAATTTAATATACCCTAGGTATTATACCTAACTATTTTGTTTTTTCATTTTAAATATACTAGCAAATTACAAATGAATATATTTGCAAAATATTTAATGATATTTTTTTCTAAAAAAATCAAAAAGCAACTAAAAATATTTAACAACTCATTTAATTATTTTTAAATAGAATATTAATTACTTTCAAAAATAAAAGAAATTGTTAAAAGGTGATTTCCGACTCATTTATATCCAAAAAAAAGTCATTGTTAATGTGAGAAGAATGTCTGCCTCTTAAATGTTCGGTGGAAATTTAAATTCCATTTTTTACTTTCTATCTAGTTTTAATGTTAAATAATAGCTCAATGTGTATTGTTTTAGGTAATGGAACATTTAATTAACTAAAAACTATTTATAAAACTTTCACATTTGATCTGAAATCTGAATAGAAGTTTTTTTTACAAACATTTTTTTAACTTACAGTTATTAATATTTTTGATAGTAGCCTATCATAAGTATATATTTAGTTTCTAATTTTTATTATACAGAAAAAAAATGTTTAATAAAAAAGATGTTATATGTTAATTTAAGTACCTGCCTAGTACACGGATATCATAGCTACAATAGGTAATGTATTGTAAAAAAGAATTGTCGGTTTGATATTTTAAGAGCTTCATTTATTTATTCGTTGAAAAAAAAAATTTAATTGAGAATTGGTAATTATTTTTAAGTAAAGAAATAATAGTCATAATATAATGTGGTTAATATAATTTAGAAATAATTTTTATTAATAATATTTTTAATAATTAAGTAATATCTGGCCAATGAAGTTGTTGTTTATATTAAAGATTTTTAAGCAACATTTGGAATGAAATAAAAATTTACTAATAACACTATCAATTATTTGTGTAACACAGCTGCACGTTCATAAAAACGTCTATTAGAATATAAAATTACAATTTTAGTCTAGGCTTATAGCGTATTCGGCTCATTTAGAGACATTAATAGTCTTTCAACCGAAACGACATTTCCCCTATTAAAATGTCACTTTCGCTCCCGTTTATCTGATTGCTAACGTTACCGACAAGACCGTGATTACACACATAATTGAACGGCGCCTATCTCTAGCTCTCAGCATAAAAATACACAGTATACTCAATGTCAATCAAACAATTATTCGAGAAAGGTACACTGTTTTTTTTTTTTTTTATTCTTCGCTTATCCGACACCCACTCTAAATGCACGATTAAAATTTATGGTGCCAAAATGTATCTACTGACAACCAATTTTTTTCGTTTATAATTTAACCACGACATCTACGAATGAAAATGTTGATATAAATATTACGATTTATACGTTTTAACTCTAGCGAATATCTTATATCCGTTTCATTGAAATAGAACAGATACAAAATCAAGGTCTGACGACGATCGTCAAAAAAGAAAAAACATGATGGTTTTTATTATTCTTAATATGTTTTTTGAAATTTTCCTTTTATTAAATTTATATTGGAATTTTAGAAAATTATTGTTTAAAGTGTATTTACTACTTTATTACTAATTCATTACTTTATAATATAATTAATTAATTAAAATTGTTATTGATAATATTTGACTGCACTGTAATATTTTATTTTATATTTCAAATGTTTTTAACACATGTTTTAAACATAAATATTTAAAACGATTATAAGAGACTTGTCTTACACATTTAGAACTTAAACTAGTAACTTATATTTCTAAAACTCAATACCAAAGTAAATGTACTTACTTAGTCCTAATGGTATGGCCAAAATGTTGGATTACTTTGGAACACATTTTTTCCAATTCTTACAATTTTGACAAAATACTCTGAAAATTGATAAATTATAATTATTTTTAAGAAATATTAAGACTTGGGTTTTATTGAATTTAAATTAATTTTATTTCAATACTAATGTACTACTTTTAAGTAGAAAATTCAATTGTTTCAATATACTTTGTTGGCGTATTTAAATGTATTTACATTTTTGTTATTTTTTACTGTCTATCAATTTAAAAACGAACATTCTTTAGATGAAAAATATAAGTTATATACTGTTCAATGTTCCTATATTTTATTGAATTATATCTGGTTTTAATTGATACATAAATAGCATCAATAATTTCCTATCTTATTGAAACACTGATTTAAAAACAAAAAGACACATCAAACAAAAAACTTTTTGTATTGAGAGTGTACCTTAATTTTAATAGCCATCGTTCATATTTATTTTCTGTAGGTACTTATATACTTAAATCTGTAATAGCGTAATATTTATTGCCTATAATATTATCATATTTTATTTTACGTCTGTCAGTAACTAACACTCTGTAATTGCAGCTGGTTTCCGGTGTTCGCCCTCTAGGAGACTACACAATGGGTAATTTATACATATATATGTATATAAAGAAATCATTTACATAATAACAATAGGTATAAAAAATTGACAATAAATTAATAACTGAATTATTTTATACCAGCTGCTTGCTGGTAGGTACAATATACATAAAAAAGAAAATGAAATACAAATTTAACGCTATGAGAGGGAAACACGATGTAGGGAGATCACACGAGTGCTACTACATTTGAAATCAGTATTTGGAAAGTAAATCCCTCAAACTAGAAAAAATAAATAAAAAAGTCAATTTTATACTCTTATCATGTATGTGTAGGATGGCTAAACATCTTAAATTTAGAAGTATTTTATGTAAACAAAATGCATTTATGAATTTTTGATTATGTTCATTTTGTTTAAAATTCTATGATAAATAAATTGTACCTATGTGAAACGAATTTTGTGTTTGAAAACCATTGTTTAAGAGCTCCTATATAAATAAATTAAATTTGCATTTAAATCATTAAATCCTCTAGCTGCATTACAGTTATAACTTATGAGTTAAAAATAACTGATTATTTACAAAAAAATTGAATTCACGCATATTTAATGTTGATTATTTTGTATTAAAAAGGAAAAAAAACTTGATTTATTAATCTACAGTTAAATACTAGAAAGTCCACGGTTTATAATCGTCCCACCCTACTGAACATTAGTGACGGTATCAATTTTTAACTTTTTTTCTTAATTTTCTTCTTTTTTACTTTTAGTGAGAAATGAAATGCGTTGAATAAGGTACATAAGATTGAATCGAGGGTTAAAAACTATTTTTATTTAAATTCTCATTGTGAAACAAATTAGAAATTATTTCTAATACATACTCCTATGATGTAGATAATAAATAATTTTAAGAAATGGAAATCGCGGAAAACTTAAAATTGTATTTTACTATAATTATTCAAACTAAATTAAGTCAAATTAACCATTTTACTCCTTTTAAATGTTTCATCTATCAATGAAAAAAAACCACCGCTTAAGACTCAAACACTAAATAGAATCATACTTACAGGAGACCGGACGCGCTCAGTAGTAGGTTAGGTATACTTGATTTGCGGCCGGTTTCTACAACGATCGTTTTCGGGCGTATGAACATATGCAGTAAACGATCGAGCGTACCTAATGAAAAAAAAATGTAAGTCAAAAAAATCAAAACTTCCACGCACTACCTATTATTCGTTATTGCCAAAATAGATTAGATATGATCAACATTCATAATGATTTCTCTTCGTGAGCTGCAGTCGCCAGAATATTATGCAGTGGCACTTCGGTGCGTATTTACCGTGCGTACTATACTATAGTTATGAAATTTTATTATAATAATATGTTATTGTTAAAAATCATCACTATAAACTCGCCGGGGGTGCAATCGCACGCCCTGCACCCCCCGCGCGCCGCCCGGCCGTGTGAATAATAACGAAAAAAAAACCATACTTTACTCGATGTCTGCGCTGTCGTCTTATACGGCACTCCGTGGATTTTAATTTACTATTTGTGGCGCTCGACGATGGACGACTACTCGGGCTTTCGTTTGAAACTAATGTATAATACAATATCGTGAGAGTGACTTGTACATTTTTTCGACTTGTGAAAACCTGAAAACCATGGGGATTTCCCTGGAAATTATTTAATCTCGTGGATGAAAAACGCCACCGCCGCTTCCTAACCGCGGTAGATAACACTATTGTTGTATTTGTCAACTGGTTAATGGTAGAAACCGACAAAATACAATAATAGTCATCCACCGCTGTTAGGAAGCAGTATTTTGGCGGTTGTTTGAAGTATTAACTTACAATAGGTGTCGGATTAAATATTTGTGACGGAATTTAATTGTAAAATTCGCAGTTTGGCCGTTGAAAAAATGTATACAAGTACGATTTCTACCATTTTATTTCAAAACAGATAATATCTATGCTGACTTTTTTATAGTAGATACTATAAAAAGAAGTTAAACTACTATTAAATTACACCTACTGGCTACTATAAAAAAAGAAGTTAATGATATACAGTACGAGATTCGATATTTAGTGTTGTCAACAAAATATGACGAATCAAAATTGTACATCGGAAAGTATAAGAAAAAAAATTTATCTAGAACAAGTAAAAGTCTACACAGATTCTTTGAAAAAGCAACACTTTGAAGTAGAACACTGGAAAATGAAAATCGAAATGATTACAAACATGAAAGACAAGGAAATACAGAAAAGAAATGAACAAATCGACGAAATGGTCAGTTTCATATTATCCGTTAATTCTTACATTGAGTTTAAAATGTTTATATCGTTCAGGTTAAATGCTTATGTAATTATTTTATAATTTATTCTACTTATGTCACTTATACCTCAATCTAATTATTATTATGATTCTGTAATATCAGCTTATATTCATCCGGTTCATCAGTGACATCATAGAGCACGTAGCACTCAATATTCAAATGGGAATAAACATAGATTAAATATACTAATAATAATATACTAATTAAGTATACTTAATCTATGGAATAAATTATAATGACCATACTCATACATACACACGTCCCACATACTTACTAATATTTGTATAGTCTAGGAGGTACTAATCTATGAATTTATTTTCATTTTAAGTTTAAAAATACTTGTATAGGTACCTAAACCTCCACAATGATTCTATCTTGTGACAAGTACTGGGTATTAATCAATATTTATTTCCTAGTGTAACATCATTAATTAGGTATCTAATTTATAACTATAACTATAGTTGTAAAAACACATAATTCAACTAAAATATTAATCTAACTTATATATTTTAGATGTCAAACCACCTATTTTAATCAGTATTATTATTTTATTAACTATTTTCATACTTATATAATATTTAACTATGTATTCGTCCAATTTTTGACGGTACCTATCTACTTACAGAAAATACTCAAAGATAAAATTAATGAAAAAAGAATAGAAAACTGTGATTATGCACATACTTGTATTAAAAACAGTTGGTTAGCAAATTTAGAAAATAATTTTGAAAGTCTAACAGAAGAAAAAGGTAAATAACTGCTTCATTTTTTACTACAAATAGAGCTACTTATTAATGGGAATGTTTAGGGAATTAAAATGTAATCATTTTATTTAATATTAAATTATTATTGACATTTTATTTTTACTAATTGTTTGTGAGGTTTTATAAATTATTCTTTTGCAAAACTTCAATAAATTAGTCAAAATAATAATTTGTTTTAAAATTATACTTTAAGAATTTGAAAAAAGTAATTCAAGTATTTCATCCATTTGTCACAAACTAGAGACTGAATTAAATGAAATTAAAAATATTCTTGAAGGATTACATTTGAAAAAGCGTCAAGAAAAAATATTAACTGAGTAAGTTATTAAAATTATGTTTTATAACTGTATTATCTTAAAATGTATGTTCAATTTGAAAAAAGCTATTTATATTTACAAAATGGGTGAAAATTAATTACCCAGTAATTTATATTACCTTTTGATTTACATAACTAAGTTATATAGTATAATATATTTATATTATTACTTATTATTAATTAGTAATTACTAATTAGTAATTTACCATTGATTATTGAATAGTAATCAATTTATTTTATAGCCATTGCTATATTTATTTTTCCAGAAAGTTATTACAAATAAGTATTTTAATTTCTGAACCGAATGGAACCAAAATTTATAATTTAGCTACTAAATTACCACAAGTATAATTTAATTTTGGCTTTAAAGGGTTTTATAAAACAGGATTAAACAATATAACATACTCTATACAATGTATAAAGGTAGTTCCTAAGGAGTCCTATAAGTATCAACATTTGGAATAATCTTTTATTAATTAGTCCTAACTCTCCAAATAATAAATTAAAAGATTATTTTCAAAACATCTGCTCAGTTGTATGAAGTACTCTTTTATTAATTAATTTCAAAACTATTATAATTTTGTAGGTATACGAATAAAATCAATAATATTGAAAAATCAATTTCTATATGGAATGATCAGATTTTGAAGATTGAAAAGGAATATCAATGTAATAGAGAAAATTAATTTTACAGTACCATAACACAACATAACGTTGTTCCTTGTTAGGTATTTTTAATGAACTCAACAATTGTATTTTAAATTTACATTGGTAAATTAGTTTAATTATGACTCAGTCTTAAAAATGAAAAATATTAAGTTAAAGAAAAACTAATATAACAATAAATATTATTATTAAATAAAATGCTTAATATTATGTATGCTACATGATTTATATGCAACACGTATGTATAGTTTTTTAAAGATAAATTATACGATAATTAATTAAGAAAGTAATAGTATCACAAGGCTTACAAATTGGTTTCATTTTTCAAGTATGTTGTAATTATGTTAAGTAATTAGTTGTTAAGTTGTTTAGCTTCAGGTTGATTAAATTTGTGAATAAAGGTTTTCAACTCGACTAAAATAGCAAAAGGATTGGGAGAACTGATCCGCTTGTTTTCAAATTCCGAGACAATGTTTTCTAGTTCTTTCTTCTTTGATGCTTCAAATTCTAAATGAGCAACATGTTTGACTGTCGGCTGGTCACTTAAAAATTCATTGAATATTTCCAACTCCAATTTTAAGTCCTGACAAAATTGATACAATATTTTTTTACATTTTACTCTTTCAATTTCAACTGTTTCATTGGACTTCAACAAATGTCCGTTTTCTTCTGATGAATTTATAGCGGGATTCAATATTTCCGGTGTTTCTGTTGAATTACCATTTGTACAAACTATATCACAGTTTTTATTAGTGTTGTTATTTTGGCAGCTATCCAATTCTTTATTTTGAGGAGAATCACAAGAATTAGTTGTTTCATCTTGTTCATCGCCATTGGCATTATTAACAATATTGCATTCTTTTAAATTTACAGTTAAACATTTAACGCTATTTTCATCGACTTCTGAAATTGAATCCAGTTTGGTATCAGAAATCGCAGTACTTTCTGTTACAGTTTCATTATCTTCAGTATGACCGTTCGACTCTACTTTCATTGCATCTAAAATCATAAACGAGTATAGTAAGAATCATAGCTTGAAAACGATAAAAATTAAAATGAGAAACTTACATCCGGTGCTAGTTGAAGAAGAACCCGTAGTAAGTAATAGATTGATGCGTTCAATCTCACCTTTTGCTCTAAAATAGTTTACAGTTTCAGAGTCCATTAAATCATGTATGTAGTTTTTAAATATTTCTTGAAATTGACGAGTTAAAACAACGACTTCATCAAAAGTTTGATTTTGAAGTTTTTCAGCGTCAATATTTTCTTTGGCCGTCGAGTTTACTTTTTTCATGATACTATTAAATAAAGGTTGTAACCACGATAAACAAGTAAAACACAAATAAGCTCGAATAGTTTTCATCAGGTTTTCATTTGATTTGAAATTTGCAAATAAATCCAATGCCAATGGTCCTAAAATAAAAATTTTTAATTAAATATAAATCAGATTTTAAAGCCAAGTCAGTTTACCTCGAGGAAAAATCCACATAATCAATCTCGAAAGAAGCTTATTAAACTTTGATTTAGAATCAGAGTAAATTGATTCATAGTCATATGCAACTGAAAAACATCTTATTAAACACTTTTGAGCATCGTCAGTTAATATTCCAGTTTTTTGGTATTCCAAGGCTATTAAACAAAACTGCGCTGCTATGAACACAGTCATCTATAAAAAAAAAAGAAAAAAAAACCATTTAATAAATAGATATAAGAACATTTAAATTATAAATAATCTTAGATAAATATAATGGTCTAACTATGGTATGATGTGCTTTTCCCATAATTCCATGTTAATCAATATCTAATTAAACCTAATTTAATTTAGGTAAACATAAGTTTTCAAAAACTATAAATCTGGTTTCACGTTACACGGTTTAAATCCCTTAAATTAAACAAATGCATTGAGTAGCATCTACTGGCTTTAGTGCCGCAGTTGTATGCATGTAAACCGCACTGTTTTATCTTGAACGTCAAAAAGGAAAACGCAAGCCATTAAAACACGTTGTGTGAAACCAGTTCGATAGATTGTTTCTTCCATTTTAATTAAATTAAATGCACAACCTAAAATATCTTTATGACTAAAAACATTAAATACTATACACGTTCTTCAATCAATTTGTCTCACCTTAGGCAACAAAAGCGTGGTATCCGATATGAATTCCGATTCCACTGTATTCACCAACTTATCATAATAATCGGGTTTGTATTCAACATGCTCAAGAACATAATCTAACATCGAAGAAGTTTTTTCTTCGAGCGTAGAGCTAATCCAATTTTTAACTATGACATAAGTGACTTGGGGATCCAATTCAAACATTGCTTCGTGAACTCCAATCCACATATTTAAATACTAAAAACAAAATTAATTTCAAAGAAAATTGAAAACATTCAAATTAAAAAAATACTCTTATACATACATCAAGTTTAGGATGGATTTTTAAAAGTTCTCTAGCTTCATTCCATTTATGATGCTTAAAGTGTTCTGTTTTCAGTATGTTAACAATCAATGATTTTTCGATATCTTCGTCTACATATCTGGCTAACTTGGCAGCCAATGTCAACTCTCTGATTTGTTTGACTTTTGTAAGACAAGAAATAGCATTTCTCGAGTCACCTATACTTAAATAGCTGAAAAATAAATAACAACCAATTCAGTTTAATAATATTAACCTCCTAAATAGTAAATGAATAATTCTGAATCCTAACCAATGAGCAGCCTCCTTGGAATGTCCGTGGTAAAAATTATATTCGGCCCACTTTCTGGTTATTTCTAATATAATTTCTTCATCCTGAATTTCTTGGCTCTTGACGACCGCCAAAGCTTCACGGAAGTAATTGTTTTTGAGTAACATCATTGCTGCTTCCTTAATTTTTTTTATAGCTACTAAATAAGTTGATGCTTTTGTAATTTCTCTGTCATCTTCTAACTGTACAGCATATGCATCACACATCTTTATCCATAATCTAAACATCAAATAATAAATACATTTTAGAAATACAAAAGCTAAATTAAAAATAAAACAAAACATACTCATAATTAATACTTGGGGCTACAGCTATCATCCAATCGTTTATGGTTTTTGTTTTAATTGCATCCTTAAAATAACTTTCTAAATTTTGACCCCACATATTCATATTGTTTATACACGGAGTTGCTTGACTTGAAGACTTCTTTTTTAATGCATTATCTAAAGAGGTAAAAAAATATTTTTATTTAACATGAATTACGTTCCACATGATTTTATATATTTCTAGAATCCATAAAGATTTTAATTAAATTTACGTTTAAAAGCGTATTTAATTCTTAACTTAAATCAAGTCAATTCTGTATTTACTTGAGAAATCAATGTTAATCAATAAAAAAAAAAAATGTATTAAAAAGATAGTATTATTGTTAAACGAATAATAAAAATATATTATTAATAATAAATAATTACTATACTAAAATTTTAAGGCAAATTATAATTTAAAAACAATGGATTCTATTTATTTTTTGATTTTATGATTCATTTACTTACATTCTTCAACTAATAATTGTTTCATTTGTTCAGATGTACCAAAAAATGCTAAATAATTAATATCTTTATCGTCCACTGGCAAAGTATTATTTTCTAAATAATTAGAATTAATGAATTGATCTACAGATTTTTCCAAATGTTTTCCAATAAAAAATTCATGACTGGACACGGGAAACTGTTGAATTTTGTTTGGAAGGTTTGAATCGTCTGAAAATATAAAAATAAATAGATAAAATCTAAAATATGCTTTTATAAAAAAAAAAGAAAAAAGTAGTTAGGTTAGTGATAGGTAATACATGAACAAAAAATAAATTTTTATTTAGAATTTCTAGTTAAATAATCTATTATTGTCTGTTTAAATATTAAAGAAAATGTTATGTTATTAAAAATATATTAATCTTGTTTCTGTTTGATGCATGTTTTCCAATATCAAAGAGCAATAATTGACAATAAATATTTGCTCAACCTCAACTGAGTTTATACAAATTTGACTATAGAAAGTTTATAAAAGTAAAAAAATTTAATTTTTGAAGTATCGTGATTGGTAATAAAATGTAAAAAAAAAAACAATAAAATATTTATTTTTTTAATTTACCTGTTTTAGAATTGTCCGTATCTTTAGTAACAATTTTTTCTTTGACAATATTAGGAACGTCTTGGTTTTCTATAAAACAAAAAATATTAAAACATAAGTGAATATTCACGTGTTATTTTTAGAAATAGAAAATTTGCATTAATATACTTTTGAAATCCACCGTTTCAGTATGTAAATCTTTTGACATACGCCATGCATGTACAGAGTGATCAGCAGAGCCAGTAAATACTATATCAGAATCTACTGGTGAAAACATGCCACATAAGATAGTGCATAAATGTTTCGAATAAATTCCAATAAGCGTACATTTTTTTACATCCCAAACCTAAAATATTAAGCAATTATTACTTATTAATTATATATATTTTCTTACTTATTATTTATATTTTAGTTTAGTTGAAAATCATTCAAGATGTAAAAATATCAAACAATATATATATTTATTCTAAAAAAATATAAACTTAAAAAGTTTGTATAATCTCTATAAAGGTCTTATACTCATATTATATATTTTCATATATATTAAAATAATTAAGATTAAAAAGTTAAAAGTTAAAATTTTCAGAAAGAGTTTTAAAATGAGTAACAAAATTATATTGTTATTTGAAAATTAGGTTTGAAGTGGTCTCTACAAATATTAGATGAAAAATATAATGAATTACGAATGTAATTGAAAATATAAATGGTTAACTGTTTTAGATAATGAATATAACATAATATTATTAAATTTCTAATTTCATTCACATTGCATTGATTAAATTTAACATACTTTAGCAGTGAAATCATTTGAACAACTTAAGAGCATTAAATTCCTATGAGGACTCCAAGCTAACTCGTTGATTTTTTCTTTGTGCCCTTTGAATTCTACTACCAACAATGGTTTACCATCTAAAAAAAGAATAAATTAATAATTTAGAATTTAAATTTAGAATATAAATTTAATACCTTCATCTAATTGATGTACTCTTATACTGTGTGAACTTGATGCAAAATAATTTTTATACTTGGACTCTTCACTGTAATCACAAGTTACATGTGTTGGATGCCAAATAATACATTCTACAGTTTGGTCATGGCCATAAATTACATGTTTAAATTTTAATGTATCTCCGTCTAATAAATAAATGCTCCTAGAATAATTAATGAAGTTAATAAAAAAAAAAATAGTTAGAAAATAATTTATATAAATTTTGGTACCCATTTGAATTTCCTAAGGCAACAACATCATAATCAGGTTTCCAAGCCATTTCAATGCGTCTAACAGGTGTTGTAAGTTTCTCTTCAATTGCAGTAAATTGTACATATTCTTTAATATTATGTGGATCTAAAATGTTAAATGGTTATTGATATTTTATAAAAACCAAGAAATTATGTATTACATATAATATAATAACTTCTTTACGTTTTTTATTTGTTATTCAATAATAAATATTGATAAGAAACACAATTAATTAGTTCACACAAACTATTTATACTTAACTAAAATTTAAAATGTTCTTAAATCATAAATTGGTATAGTTTTAAATCAGAGAAAAATAAAAAAATACTTATTTATATATTTAATATTTTATGGCTAAAGTTTGATTTTGTTATTTAAAAAATTGAAATAGCTACTTTATGGTTTTTATAGTATCTTATTTAATATTTAATCACCTTAAAACGTATAACATTGACCAATTATACATTTTACAGTAAATTTAATGAAAACAGAGACTCATACAAATATCTTTATCAATCATATAGACTTGTGTTTTAGATCACATTCAATACATTCAAGTTGATTATTCAATCTGTTTTATTCCTAAATTATCTCATTATATTTGCATTTCAACTAGTTTTTAGAGTACTGAAAATATTTTAGGATGAAATAAAAACCTACTACCATATAAGTATTTTCAAAATATTTGATTAAAAATTATTAGAAATTACAAAAAAACATTTTTAAGTTTAATAATATATGAGATAAGCTTTTAATTGAATTTACCTTTCCAAATACTCATTTCATGATATATTAAAATTTGTCCATTACCAACTGCATATAAAGCAAGCTTGGAATTATTGATATTTTTAGTATTTGGCATTGGTGCCCAACATAAACGATAAATTGGATGAGAAAGCATAGTTTTCAACAAATTTACATTGTTCTTTTTTCTTGTTAAATTAAAGATTCCAACACGTCCATCACCCGTACTAAATGCTAATAAACCTTCATCTTGTGGGTGAAATGCTAACTAAATGGTGATTTTAATATTAGACATTTGCACGACTATTAATTCTTTTTTAACTTACGGATAAAACTTTTGAGTCAATAGTATAACCCAATGCAATCAATTCTAACTGTCGTTTGTTAGATACATTCCAATAGTAAATTCTTCCATCACCGAGACCAAATGCAAAACTAATTTTAACAATAACAAATTACAATTAATATAGATACACATATCACTAGAAGATATATACTACACATAGTGTAGAACAAAATTTAAAATTTTTTTAATGAAACGTATCACACTTTACAAATACATTCTACATTATAGTTGGTACATAATATTATACAATACAAATATGCGTAATTTACATTTACATTTTTATAATTTAAAAACATATAGATTATACTATACTCGCATAGCGTTATATAAGGTTTATTATATACTTACTCAGCAGAATTAACTGGAGAAAGAGCAAAACAATATACAAAGCCACCAAGTGTTGATACTTCTAATGGTAATTCACTAGTTTCAGCAGTATCAAATAATGGTGTTCGAATTAATTTTCTTCCCATACAAGACGACCATATATAAGGTTTAGATGAATCACTATTTAAACAAAATTTGGTCCAATTAGAAGAAGAAAAAAAAATTAATAATGTTTTAATTGTACATACGAAGAACAAGCCATAGAAAAAATTACATCCTTGTGAATATCACTTATTAGAGTCAACATGTGATCAGTAGTCTTTTCTTGTTGTAATTCTACTTTGAGAATTTCACCAAAAGCTGTTGTAACAATAATTACAGTAGGCTTTACCCATTTAATACAACTCCAAATTAAATTTGTTTTATTTCTGAAAACAAAGAATTCAATATTTAAAATATTATTACTTTTATGAAGTACAAATATTATACATACAATATATATTATAAAAATGTAGTAATGACTATTTAGAATGAAATTTTCAAATGAATAAAAATGTTAAATTATAAATTTGTTTGAGATTTCAAAGAACAGGTAAAGAACTCAAGAAAGTTACATAGTTAAACACTAACATTTCTAATATCAAAATTAAACAAACTAGTATTATATTTTATTTACTTGAAAATAGTTTTTCTTAAAGGCCGCATAGGTAATGTTACTGTAGTTTCCCTGTACATATCTAGACCAGCGCGGCATATATATATACCAGTTCTATCACATGCGGTCGATGCTAGTAATAATGGTTGAGAAGATTGATCAGAGCTAAGTGGATTATAAGGAACTGGACACCAAGCAAGTGAGACAATATTTCTTTCGTGATAATGTAGTTTATGTAAAATACGGCCATCACCTGCAAATAAATCATAACTAAAATTTCTGAACAATTTTAAAAACATTTATTCATACCAGTTAAGTCATAGACAATCGTGTGGCCATTTTTACATCCAATAGCAATTAAATTTGTTTTATGGGGACAAACAGCTAATGTTAAAGGTGATACTTTAACATCTAGTGTATAATTACGCATTGTTAATGCTTGAATATCCCATTTATGTAAAGTTCCAGCATCAGACATTGCTATTACAGTTGAACTTCCATACAACCATGCAACATCTAACAAAACAATGTTCTTACTTTTTTTATTCTAAAATAAAAGAGAAAACAAGATATTGGATTAATTTAATTATTTTAAATTTGTTGCAACACCAAAGAATACATATAAATAACATTTTATTTCTGTTGTGATACTACAGGTAATACACATCTTTACGATACAACTAATAAGTTTAAAGTATTATCTGAAATTTGATAAATATAAACATCGAATAGAACGTATCAACTTAAGTCACTAAAGAACTTAAGTATAAAAATAAAAAATATTATACTTCATTACTATTCTAACAATTCAGATGTATAATTTATATAATAAAATTAGACAACTTACCCCAAATGAATGTATATGTTCACAGATCATAGTTTTGACATTCCAAATGTAAATATTAACTTCGTCTATGGAAGCCAGATAACAAGCATCGTCTTGTGAATCTATCTGATGAGAAAATGATACAGCTCCAATTCGGCCACACGCCAATTTTGTATTCAATCTGAGACGATTGAATTGCAGATCATAGACACTTTTCCCATCCAAACCCTTAACTAGGACTATAATAGACCTAGATCCATATGCAACCAAGTCTCCACGTCTGTTCATGGTCATGACATTTGATTTATACCAGTTCAGCGACTGGGTTATCTCAAAAGTACTCATGGTTCTGAAATCAAACAATATTATTTTCGTTAAATGGAAAGAGCTGATAAAATATTTATAGCTGCTCAACTGTACAATAAAAATTGTGAGAGAGCCACAAGAAAACGAAAGTATTCAATGAGGAGTAGTTGAATAAAAATTAAATGGTGAGCATGTGGTATAAAATCGAAAGGGCATAGAGTTAAAAAAAACTACACATCATTCGAACTCGATGCACGACGATATGCGACGACCGCGGACGAATCAGTGAGTGAAACAGAATCGTTTACGTCCATTTCGCACAAAGCAAGGACAAAACAGTGAGGTATTTCGATAATGTCACTTTGGCAAATGAAACGGGGCAAAAACGAGAGAAAACTACCAAAAACAAACCTTCAGAGGACACGGTCGCCGGCGAATCGGGAAAAACGAAAAAGTGCGGTCCGCGTCGTCGCGGTCGTACACAAATGACGACGATAAATCACACGGAAACACGATTAATGAGTATTATTTTTCTTGCTTTATAATTAGCACGAAACAACGAAACGAAACGATCGGGTAGAGAACCGTCGCGACGCACGCGGCACACGAAGATAAAATTTAAAACGAGTTCGCCGCGACTGTGATAATATTCGCGCGATACGGTGGTGAAAAACAATATTACAATGATGGCCAACGACCGGCACACGGGGTATCACGCGGGAACGAAAATATTATTATATGACAACAACCACCAGTTCGTTATCATTGGTCGCCGCCGCCGCCGCCGCGAATCCACGGCCGCCACACGAGGGGAACGTTAAAGTTTCCGATACCGCGGTAACACTCGCTCCGCGGCCGTCACGTTGTCGCCCCTGCCGTTTGCGCCTGCCACCTTTTGTTCAGTGCGCCATCTTGTTCGCGTGTGACGCCTGTGTTGACGACTGTACGCCGTTTAAGGGGCTCGCAGCGCAACACCGCAACAGTGTTCCGCAACACCGCAACGCCATCGCGTCATCCGTCCAGTGTGTGGTTCGAGACGGTCCCGTTTTATAATTATTATAATTTTTTTTTGGTTTTTCTCTATTTTCCACTCGGCGGTTTGTCGTCTGTTTTCCGCCAAGAGTGCCGACGGATTTCCCGGTCGCCGACACAGCGAGGTGAGTTTCCGAACGCCGTGCGATGTGTATGCAATCAGTCGTACGCGCACGCACGCAACGGGTTTTTTTTTTTTTTTTCTTTAGTTTTTTTATTATTTTTTTTTTATCCACATCGCTAGGCCTAACGTATAGGCAACGTGTACGGCGGATACCACCGTGTACGTGACGTTATCGTGAGACGCCCGTGTCTGATATGTTGCGTTCCCGGGTATCCCGGGTAAGACGCGGTGGTTGCTGCGTCCGCGCCCGGGTCCGGGCGTTCGTCCTCGGGGACCGTTGGTCCGACGGATATCGTCGACCCCGGCGCCGCGACCTTATCGGCCGCGCGGGGGAGGAGTCCGTTTTTCGATTTTGTTTTTGCGTTCCCCCGCGATAACGACCATAGCCGTCACGCTCGTTCCGTTCAATGTTTTCCACGTACCAACGGCCTTTGTTTTCAAACGACTTTCGTCCGCACGCTTTTCTCGCGTGTTTTTTCCGTCCTCAAGGACCGACGACCGACATCACGGCGGTGAAAGGACCATGTCGTCGTCACTCTTGCGTAGCAATCGGTTCCCCATCGTCATATTGTGATATTGATATGTTTCGCATAAAACCGTTTACCTCTGGGTGTGTTGACTGACGCCATAATGATTTTTTTAATGATAAATGATAATAATATGTTAATCATACAATATCATAACCGTTTAGCTTAATATGACTGGTCCATTATTATTGATAATATTTTAATCGTTATGTGTACTCGTTGTCGGCATATTGTCTGTACAACCTATAAACTTGGGATACATAATAATAAAATAAAATAATGGTTCTCATAATGGAGAATAAAATTTCTGATCTGGTTTGTCAATACTCAATTATATGACACTATTTTGATTACATTCCAGCAATGTAAACCGTCAGAATATAATTTTGTTGATGATAAGCAATAGGAATAAAATTAATAAAAATTTAAAGAAAACCCCAATATATATCCAGGTACTTTTTAGAAATTTACCAATTGTGGACGGTTTTATTTATAGTTTTAATTAAGTGGCTTTTAACTTTCTCCCGTTATAATACATAATAAGTACCTATATGAATTGGTTATTAAAAGCATTAAGTTACCAACATTATTCTACATAGCATTCTTTCATCAAAGCAAAATGTTTTAATCCTTTTTAGATGTCTAAAAATACTTGGTGCTTACTGAGATTTTTATATTTTCATCCAAGGAAATATTATATATCAATAATTGTTAGAACTCCATTTATTTGACTTCTAAATATTGGAATATCATGTAACTTTAATTAGTTTTTCTTCTTTTTTTTCATATACTTTTATAATATTGTAGTAAGTCAGCAGAGAAGAGGGGGATAGGGAACACCAAACATAATACTGGTGGGGTAAAGTATAATTTTGCTCCCCCCTCACTACTTTTTTTTGGACATGGTTATTTGACATTTAAATGCACTATCAAATATTTAAATATTTATTGTTAACTGTCTATGAGTTAATATTAGTATCTAATAGTATTTTATTTTGTTTCAACTCTAATAACAATTATAAAATGTAAAATTATTAATACATAATAAAATTGTATTAGTTACTAATGTTAATAATTATTTAGTTTCAATGAAATTATTATTATATATTTATTTTTACCTTAGTAGACTATACTTTCATAAACACATATCAGTTGTTATTTTATCAGAATAAATAATATTAATATGGGATATCTATTTTTGATTGCATAGAAAAAGTTATACTTACATTGTTCATAACCATAATTATTATAGTCTTCAAATTCATTCCCTTTTGTAAAAAATAGTTTCTGTCCCACACAATGATTTAATTATTTTATGTTTTTAAATTTTAAAGATAATTTAAAATGGAAACTCCAAGAAAACGTGGTCGCCCAAAGAAGGTAATCAAAGTGGAACAACACAGTCCACGACCTGAAGATTTAGAAGAAATACTACAAGAAATAAACGATGAACCTATTGATGATTATGATTACTTTCCAAATGGATTGGACTACATAGTTATCAAAAACAAGAAAAATATCAACAATAATGAAGATGTTTATGACTTTGATGTTGAAAAAGAAGATGGACCTGGCATAAGTAATTTAAAATTGAATCTTATATTTTGTTAATAAATATTAATATATTAAATCTAAACTTTTTAATATTATGTTAACAGAAAATATAAAATCGGAACAAAAATCTGAATCTGAAGTATTAGAACATGCTTGTGATATATGTCCAAGAACATTCAAAACCTTGCCTGGTTTAAAAAGACATAAAACATCACATGACCGAAAACCGCTGGAAAACATTGGTAATGAGTAATGACTTATGAATATATATTCAAAATATGTGTGTAACATTTTTATTTCAAATCTTATGATTATTAATAATGTTTATTCAATTATGTATAGCTAAAACTCGCAGTGACGACTCATTAAAGAAAGAAATGAACAGCTGTGATTGTTGTGGTGAAGATTTAGCTACTGCCCACACGGTTTGTGAAGCATTTAAATGAAATACTCATACAATTAATTTTAAAAATAATCTATTTTAGAATGGGGATTTTGAATGCTTCGACTGTGGAAACTTTTTTAAATTAAAAGCTAACATGGAACGCCATCAGTTAATGGTACATTGTTATGATGATGTTCTGAATTGTCCGACTTGCGATTTTAATTGTACCGACAAAGAAACTTTATCCCAACATTTGTATTCTCACTCAGGTAAATTATTTAAGTTAAATATTCTGTTGAATTTGTTATATTTCAAATATATTTATCATTTCTAGGAACATTGAAACCCTATTCATGTCCTGTTTGTTTTACATCATTTAGTAGGAAGTATCATCTTGTACGTCATAATATGCAAACTGGTTGTGATGGTTCAGAAAAACCAAAATTTCCATGCCAGGTAATTTTAATATTATTTACATATTATTAAGTATACATATAATTTAAGTTAAATCAATTTATTCAAGGTCTGTGGAAAAGTTTTTAACCGCAAAGATAATTTAAGAGAACATTTGCGTGCCCATGCCGGTCAAACTAAAAAAAAGCGTACCTATAATTGTGAATACTGTAATAAAGAGTTTGTTGGTTCGGCATTATTGACTGTTCATAGAAGAAGTCATTTAGGTAAATCTTTAAATACTTAAATTATTCTATATATACCATGTTTTTTATTTTATGTATGTTTATGCTAACATGAATATCTATAGGATTGCAATCAAAGGTAAACTTAATTAATCAGTGTGTGGTGTGTAGTATATTATATATGTATAATTTTTATTAACAATTAAAATATGTGTATTTATATAGGTTACAGACCATATCAGTGTGATTTATGCCCAAAGCGTTTTCCATCCAGTGGAGCCATGAAAAAACATCGTAGAATTCACACAGGCGAACGTCCATATGAATGTCAACAGGTATAAATGTATTCTTATTCAATTTAACATTTTATCTGAAGATTTTTTTGATGTTTAAATAATAATTAATTTCAGTGTTTTGCGAAATTTGCGGCAAAAGAAACTTTAAACCGTCATATCAAAACACATACTGCACTTAAACCACACTCATGTGAATTTTGCGGAAAGACTTTTATACAGATTTCTCAATTGCGAGCCCATTTATTCCATCATACAGGTATTTAAAAAAAGAAAATTACCTGTTATGTATAAATATTAGATCATTTTTTCTTTATTGGCAGCATTTTAAATATAATTATTCATGTTAAACCATAGTTTATTAAAAGTACTGGCATAGACTGATCTCCAAATATCTGGTGAAAAAAAAACCTAATTGAATAATTATTTCAATATTCCTGAAAATCAGAAATGGTCGATACATAAAGATTAGTGGGATCATCTTTTTATCATCCATTTTATGATACCAAATGTCCTTCCGTCATTTTTCAATCTTAAATTTCTAAAAATTTAAAATTATTAAATATTTCAATTTCAATTATTGTTGAAAAATGATGTTGCAAACATTTTCAACTCAAATAAACTAATGAACAAATCTGAAAAATAAACTTATTATGAACATAATGTAACATTATAAACTTATTGTAATAAAAAATGTCATTAAGTTACTAAAATCTTTTAAAAACAAACTATGCTATGAAATTCAGTGCAAAATTCTCTCCTGAAAATTGTGTTGTATTATTTTTACAAATTTTGGGTCAAAAGACGTAAAAATTGACCAAAAAACATATGACACCTCATTACAAGCATTGATTAAGTACTTAATCAATGTTACAAGTTAGAATTTTGCACTGAATAACATGGTAATATTTCAATTTGTTTTAAATCATTATTTTATGATAAAGAATACTAATATTACAATTTTTGAGATGTCGAAAAACGGACCATGAGGCACTTATTTATAGGTGTCCTTGATATGTAATTGCCAATTAGTTATACTTCGGTCTGGAACATCCTGTAGAAATAAAGACTTAATTAATGAAAATAAAAAAAATTATCTGTTTTTGTTTAAAAAAATAAAAAGGTGTAGTAATTTTTTTTTTATTTAAATATTTTTTTTTCTAGGCGAAAATGGTTTTACTTGTGAAACATGTGGTAAATCTTTCAATCGTCGTTCACGTTTAACACTCCATATTAGATATGTGCATGAAGGAGCTGAGCCATTTATGTGTACTGTATGCAATAAGGCTTTGCTGCGAAAAGAAGATGTACAGCGACATCATATTGTTCATTCTGGTGTAAAGGCACATGCATGTCCTATTTGTGAAAAACGATTTGCAATGAAGTCGTCTTTGAAAATTCACTTATTGACACATACTAAAGAACCACCACGTGCATGTGATGAATGTGGCCGTGCATTTATCCGTCAGGATTGTCTGTTACGTCACATGCGCTCTAAACATAGAGACATGTTAGCTGAAATCATGGCTGATGCAGAAAAGAAAAAACTGGAAGCTCAATTATTGGGAATGGTAAAGAAAGATGTTGATCAGAATGATGAGGACGAGAATGAAAATATTGAGGATTTAGACAAAGACAATGATGACGATGAAAAAAGTATTGATGAACTGGAAGATAATGATAGTACCACAAGTGAAGAATCTAATCAAAATAACCCACTGGCTGATTCATTAATGGAATTATTGACTGTACTAGTTGATGAAAGCACACTTAAAGAGTTCGGTTGGCCAAATATGAGTGTTGATCATCTGATTGAATCTGTGATAAAGTATGTGCATTTTATATTTATAAATTATTTAACTATAAACATTCTTTTGAAAAAGAAATTGATTATTTTGTGTGTAATAATATGTATTATTTAATACCACATTACTTAATTTTTATTTTTGTTTTAGGAGGTGTGGACATACACCTGTAGCCTCTGGGGATACTTCATACACAACGAGACTTAAAGAGAACTCTAAGCAATTGTTTTCAATTATTATTGATGATTCTGCGATTCAAACGCTTCTCAAGAATCAAACGATTGAAGAAGTAATTGAACATGTGTTAAAGTTGGCTAAAGCATAGTATGACTGACCCATTTGACAATTGAAAACATTGTTTATATATTGTATTCCAGTGTCTTTTTATCTTGTTATATTAAGATTAATATTTATAATCTACAGAGTATAAAGTATGTATTAATTGTTGGGAATATTTTTGGTATAGAGTAAAATTATTAAGATATATCAACCTGCATCCTTTTATTTTTTTAAGATAATAATTAATTATTATTAAATTTAAATTTTTAGAACTTGGGAAAAATTTAATGTTAAGTAAATATAATAATAGTAGCATACAATTCGTTTTTTTTTTTTTTAGTATTGAAACTATTTTCTTTTACTTATTTTTAATTGGCATATTATTTTATTATATTATTTTTGGTATTCTTTCATTTTTATTATATTTTAATTCAGATATTTTTTTTAATTATATAAACAATTAAGTTCAGTAAATGGCGTGGATTACTTTTAGTGATTAAATAAATACAGATTGTAATATTATCTAATGTCCTAAGATGTCATTCATTTAAATTTTACTTTATTAATCATGTTAAATAATGTTGAAATATATGCAAAAAAGAAGATAAAATATGCACAACATTTAAATATAAACATAAATATTGAATTATTAATAATATTTTTTGTATGTTATATTATATATCAGACATTTTTAATACCTATTATGGTTTATTTTAGTTTAAGAACTCTATGCTTTGCCTTTTATTTCAAAAAATAATATTTGGTGTTAAAAAGCAAAATAAATTAATAAGTTTTTAATCCAAGGCTTTTTTAATGCTTATTCCCTCATACACTATGTACATTTACGTGCTACAAAAATTGTGTTTCTACACAGATGGGATTCACAGTTTTCTCGTGTCTAAAAGAAATGATCGACCGATGATCACGACTATTACTAGCCAAATATCAACGGTTGATACGTGCTTTTTTTTATCCAACTCGATGTAATGTTTAAATATGTTCTATGTAACAAACAGATATGTGAATGGACCCAATTTTTCTAATAATTTGCGTAATAGTTTTGATTTTTAAAATACACGTTGAAAATCTTTGTAGTTAAAAGGTTAAAAAATTGTTGCGTGCCTCTATCGAATATAGAAAAATATGCAAAACTACTTGGCAGATAGCTCAGAACCATCGACTATAAAGTTAAAAATGACTATTTATAAATAAATAAAACATTATTCAAACCGTGTGTCTATTTGAAAATTTCTTTTTTCAATTGAATCCATGGTTGCTCATACATTCAAACTGCCGCTATTATGACCCAAACTGTTTGTAAATCGTCTGCGAATTTGTTGATTGCGTTTTGGTTCAAAACCGTCTAGACAAACAAATTTATACATATCGTGGTAAAATGTTCAACTAAAATCAATACATTACTCTTGTCACTCGGTATCTTTAAGGTGTTTTCAGAATAAATTATAATCATATTAATAACAAAGTGTTATCAAATATGTGAAACAATTTATTAAAACTATTAAACAATGTAAATAAAAATAAAATAAATGTGAGTGTAAAGAGTGCAAAAATCATTACGACCGGTCTGGAATAAAATTCATCATCGTCAAGTGTAAAGAACGCCCTGAGGTAAATATCAGTATTACCGGCCAAACATTATTTATTTTTGTATACAACTGTATTGGAAATCTGAGTTGAATTTCTTTGGCGTAGCGTTGTAAACCGACATAAAGTAATTTATTATATTGTTTCCTCTTATTTGAATAGCTGGTTCATACTGTACGGTTTTCAAGACTAATAACACTTGGAACACAATTTCGGCATGTGCAATGCGTGATGTGTTGTTAAGTTAAATAGAGTGTGGACAAAATAAAACTTGTTGTTTACATTTCTAACCGATGCGGATGATCTACAAAAGGTTACCGGTTTATATTGTTATTCGATTATTGATTCTCTTCGAGTGAGATTGTTCTCCATGCGTGTTAGTAACGATAATCAGAAATCACTGTTGGAAGAGAAATGTCAAAAATGCAGTTACTCATGATGATTTTTATAGTTTTTATCTCAATCAATAACGTTAAAGGTAAGTTGTCTGTCCAACAAAGTTCTCAAACTTTAAACTTTCTATTTTTTTTTTTTTTTTTACTATTTAAACAATATCGAGTCGACAGTAAAGTGAGCTAGACTCGAAGAATTTTTTTTTTTCAGGAAAAGGTTCAGCCGGTACGTTCAAATCTTAATAAAGCATGTCAATCAATATTTATATGATGACATTTTTCTAATGTGTAATTAATTGATTCATTGAAAATGAATGGATTTTATACTGTTAATACCGTTGACTATATAAATGGTATAAATGTTATATTATTATTTTAATAAAAACCTATCGCATTATGTGTTTGCCGAAAACTTATTGAATTTTAATATTTGTTTTTCCTTTGTTTGTGAAGAAAGCGGTAAGATTATGTTTTATTATTGCTTTATTAAAATGGAGCCAAGTACCATAATGTGTATATTTTTTACAATTATCTCAGCGACCAAATTTAAATATCGTTCCTCTCGATACCTAATGGTGTTTACATAATTGTATAATTATATAACAATGAGTTTATAGTTTTTGCATAAATATTGTAAACAATATGCACACAGTAAAATAAACATTGCTGAAAAAATAATGCAGTGAAATGAGAATTCACACTATTCTAATGTGATTTATCGAGGGTATCGCTTCTCTAGATGGTAAAAATCCTTGTTTTGGTTATTTGGGTTCAATTAATGTGAGACACTATTATAGATGCTTATTGAAGATTAAATACATTTTTATTATTATTTTATTAGTCAACAGCAACAATCGTACGTACCTAATATTTGTATGCGTGTAAAAAAATCTAATAATTGAGATAAAATAGTTGATTTAAAATTGGATTTTTCATTTTTGCTTCCAATTGGAAATTAATAAATAATATTAAGAAAATCGAATAGTTATTGTTTTTCAGAACCGTTAATTATGCTAGAAACGATAATAATTCATATTCAATAATAAGAAAATCAATAATAATTGATCACGATATCGATGTCAATAATTATAGTTGAATTATTTTATTAATTTAAACTAAATGATATTTGTGTTTACTTTTTAGCCGTCAACGGAGGTATGTACATATTATGTTTATTTATTTTTTTACAATCAAACAGACTATTGAGAGATTCTAAATTGTAACAAACGATTTTCAATATAAATATGGAGTGTGCTTTTTTTGTTTGTTTCTTATCATGATTTTAACCAGGAGACCTAGTCTAATCATCAACATTATCGGTGGATAATCATATCTAAATTATGTATTTTGGAAGTCAGTGTTAAATTCTAATCTGGTTTTAAAAACTGCCAGTTAAAAAAGTACCTATAAGTCGTATAGCACACGCCTGCACTGAAAAAATTGATCAAATTTTTCTAAAAATGTGTGTTACGATACTCCCTGGGTGTACACAAATAAGCTTTGATAGCTTATTTCAATACAAAGTTACTCGGCTGAAATATTTTAGTGACACCTGAAACCATGATCACACTGTTGAAAATCACCTCAGCTTTCACTGTTCGCAATCACTTGACAAGTACTTGATTTCTGGAATGAAAAGATATCTAATTTAAAATATTTGTGTTAAAAATATCAAATATCGATTCATCTCTAATGCCTACATTTAATTACATGAAGTAATTGTCAGCATTCTGAAATCATCGCCTATTTTAACATACTGGCACAGATTTAGGACTCTGCAGATGTCTTTGTCCTGAATCTCTTAGATAAATATCTGTATATTGTGATTCCGTTGATCATTTTAAGTAATAGTGAAGTATCATGTATCAGAAGGTGTTTTAATTTCTAGTTTGTAAATTATTATTCCTTTAACACAAAGTACACAAAAGTATGTTAAAATATCAGTTTTGATAAACTTTATTATAGGTACATTATAATGTAGTTAAATGAGTGGACAGTATCAACATCTATGTCGATACTGTTGACTCATATAAAACAAACTATATATTGATCATAACAATAGAGTACCCATATCAATATTTTAATTCATAGTTTTTTAAATTAATTCTCTTTTCTTTTTTCTTTTTTAGATAATGTACAGCAAAATAGTAAGTTAAAATTTTGGTTTTTAATAAACTCTATTATATAATATTACATGTCAATACTTTTGATTTATTTAAAACAGAGCCTTACTACTAAACTATGTATTATTAGTACCTACTTATGATCGTTAGTACTTATATTCTTTTTTTTTTGGTTTTAGCTAATGTTGTTCATCATAATGGTAAGTTAACATTTTGGTATTTATTTAAAACAGAGCATTACTATTAAACTATGTATTATAAGTACCTACTTATGATCGTTAGTACTTATATTCTTTTTTTGGGTTTTAGATAATGGAGAGCATAGTGGTAAGTTAAAATTTTGGTTTTTAATAAACTCTATTATATAATATTATATGTCGATACTTTTGATTTATTTAAAACCGTGCATTACTACTTTATAATGTATTATAAAAACATAATTCTTAACACTAATTTAATCCAAAAATCAATTAACTTTTAATGATTTTTTTATCATTATTAGCTGATATGTTTTTAAGTTTTTTTATTATCTTAATTCTTAGTTTTTAAATTAATATTTTTTTTTTTTTTAGATAATAGACAGTATATTAGTAGTAAGTTAACATTTTGGTATTTATTTCAAACAGAGCATTACTACTAACTATATGTTTTATTAGTACCCACTTATGATCCTTAGTAATTATAAACATAATTTTTGAAACTATTTTAATCTAAAAATCAATTAACTTGTTATGATTTTTTTTATTATTAGATGATATGTTTTTAAGTTTTTTTTTTAATCTCAATTCTTAGTTTTTAAATTGGAATTCTTATTTTTTTTTTCAACTAATGTACATGATAGTGGTGAATTAAAATTTTGATTTTTAATAAACTCTATTACATATTGTTACTTTTGACTTTACTAAACAGGACATACTTATGATTATTATTACCTACTTACATTACTGAAATTGATTGAAAATTGATTAATTTTTAATGTTTTCTTTTATTATTAGATACTGAAGGTATGTATTGTATTATCAGTCCATATTAAAACTTTTTTTATTTGAATTTAAATTAAAAAAAAAAATCAAATATTATTTAAATAGGTGCAGAAAAAAAAATTATCGTTCTCTTTACATCACAAGTAGATTGTATTTTAAGGGTTTGACTATATCATCGCTGAGTTATAATAGTAGACTTATGATCCCAAATTTAAGTAACAACTGGCAAAAAAAATAAATAATAATCATAGCTTTAGTAATTCAATTACAATATTATACTAATCTAATTGTTTTAATAGTAAATTTTTTTAGTGTACTTGTAATTTAAATTTATATTATAATATTATGTCTTTGAATAATCAAAGTGTAAGTTGCTAAAAATCAACTTCGTCTCCCTCCAGTCAGAATTATTAGACCGTCCCACTGATTTTAGTGATTTAGAAATGTATCATTGACATTTTGTGCGATCAACAATCGTCATTTTTATCACTATGTAAAATAATATTATTGAGATATATATAATATATGTGTTTAGAGATTTGGGAGTATGACTCTGATGGTAAGTTCGCATTTTAATAAACAGTTTATAAAGTTTAAAAATATTTATTATTTATAATAACAACGTAATAGAAAGAAACAATTCGATATTTTTTTTTATCAACAATTACACAATTCTATTATGTTTATTGTTTTAATAAATGTGTTTCTAGAAGTATTATGAATTCATTTGTGTAGATAAAGTTGAAATAATCGTTTTAATGAACGCGTTTTGACGTTTATAGAATTCGATTCCTAAAACGAAAACTACTATCGATCACTGGTTCTAAAAATAATATATCATCTGTTTTAAATTCATTGGATATTTTTTATTTTTTTTATTCCAGGCAGCAATTGTACGTTAACATCAATAATTAAACGCAATTTCACGGTGAAATTTAACTAAAAGAGCATGCCGAGGATCTTATGTCAGGGCTGGAATACCTTTTTAAACTTTAATCGTATCTAATTTATAACAGTAAAATTATTATATTGAAAAATGCTATAGTAAAATGTATTATAATTATGCGAATTAGTAGAGTACGTGTACTGTGTAGTGACATGAAGAATATTCAAATCGTTCGAAATGTTTGATTCATAATGGCCTTGCAATGTCAACGAACACGCTTTATTTCATTCTGTGAAGTCTACAATATTCTTTCTATACAAAGTGTACGATTACTTAAAAATTTAAAACATAAGCAACGACATTTTTAGGTTAGCTCACGTCATACATGGTTGTATACATGGGCGTGCGCAAAAAGTGTGGCTTGCCTGGACACGCTCCATATTTTTCAGTCCTATTCTATATTTACTAATATTATTGTAATGGAAATAAATTGTTAATTTTAAATTGAGGTAAAATAATATTACTTAATTGGATCTCGAACAATATTAAACACGAAAGTATATAAAAGAAATGAAAAAAAAAAACGTGAAATATGATTACGAGGCGTATGGAATTTAATCAATTAATGTTATTGATGTGATTACCGACTTAAATCTGAGAACATTTTTTCAATTAATTTGGTTTATCTGTAGTTTCGAAAGGTTTTATTAAACGGGGTGGGCGAGCTCCTTCCAATTTTAAATTGTAAATATTCCATAGGAGAATCTCAAATTGCGGACGTCTATAACCACTCGTGTGATGATTATATGCATGTGTCATGTGGTCAATAAAGTTTTGTAAGAATAACTTTCAAAGTATAATTATTTTTAAAAATATTTTTTTTTTGCTAAACTTTCAAATTAGAGTCGGTTGTTTTTATAAAATTATTCGTATAACTATGAATACTATATTATCACAAAAGGTTTGTTGTACCATTTCCTACCCTCGGCATGCTCAGCTCGATTTTCATCAAATCGAAAAATCATTATTCATTGAACGATGTTGTTACATCATTTGAATCGAAAGACAACACGGCTAACTGTAATAATATGAATATTTTCCAGGTATTTTGGATTCGCCGAAATCCAACGAGGTTCAACCCAAACCCACATATTAAATATTCCAATATATTTAATCAACGCCAAACCCGAAAGATATAGTCGCCAGACAGAAATTCGGGATTTTCAGTACCCAAGACATTATGGAGCGTCCACCCGATATCAACTCTTTATTTTGTTTCAAATTATATTCATTATCGGATTGTTAAATCGAACAGTGCCTATAAAATAGAGATAGTTTTCTTATTAGTTAAAAAATAATTACTTAAATCGATTGCTTTTTACAGTGTATATTTTGTATAACATTTCAAAATATATAATATTTCTGTTTTATTATGGTGTAAAATATATATATATTACCATTTATTATAAATACAGTACATTATAAATAATATAGTATTTATAATCAATGATATTACGTGTTCGTAAAACACTTTACAACACACATTTTAAATTAAATTTGTGTGTGCATTAGATTTCCCAATAAATTTGAAATCGGTAGATCGACTGCGAAACACGTCATATTTATCGTAAATATTTTTGTATTATTAGAATTTCGACTTGGAAATCGTGTTCTGTTTGCGTACGTTTATTATTTACACGTCGCGAGCAAACACGCGCACATAATATATTATAATCTGGGCAGCCGGATTTTCCTACGACCTCATTAAGCGTCGGATAAAACACAGAAATATTTAACGGTCGCCGAAACGCACCGACAACCGCAACACGATAACTACGATTGCTTTCGAATTACTTTAAATCGATTCGTCGAATTTCGTGTGAGGTCTAGAGACCCGATAACACGGAAATTCAATCTAAATTTATTTCAGACGGACCGTTTCGTTTTTAACCACGAGCAAATTATCGATAAGTGAAGCTTATTAATACTTGGGTTTGTCATAATATGTGTTTTATTTTCATTTCGACATTACGTGTATAATATAGAACGTTCATAATGACGTGGAGTTTTGAAAATATTTCAATCAATTATTTATGTTTACTATATTTTTATATATACATCGTCGATATTATACTTTTTATAATATTATACTCCATGTACATGACATGTAAAATAATGAAATTGTAAAATAATGCAATTATAAAATAACGGGGAGTTATAAATATTCCGGCTTATCAGTAGTTAGATTCAATTTGTTCTGGTCCGTTTATGACCAGTTATATGGTAAACATTAAACAGTATTATTATACCTGTTATACGGTACTTGTATAATAAATTATTGAATAGAATTCGCATATTATAATTTAATTATGTATAGGTTACGACGGTTACGTAATATTATATTATTGATTTATTAAATTATTATTATCTCAAACAAATAATCAAACTGGAAAACTTTTTTATTTCCCGTGTCAAAAAAATTAATGTCAACCAGACCGTAGATTAAAATATATACTTGGTATATAGTATATACCAGACTAACAATTACCCGAAATCAATACATATTTTATAATATTGATTTTACTGTTTCGACGTGTGATAAGTTTTTACAATAAAATTAAAAAAAACTATGGTAAAAAACGCCTCACGCCAAGTAAATAAGTTTAAATTCGTTGAATCTCTAACCCCTCCCCTGAAAAATGTCCTGGATACGCTCCTAACCATGGTAATGTATATATAGATTACTGTACGTTTCTTTGTATACTTACATTATTATAGTGTTTAGTACACTGTTGAATCGTTTTCTGCTCAGCGCTGAATAATATAATCAAAAACGTTTATTCCATAAACTCTAGAGTTTTCTCTTGGTTTTATATGATAGGTGTGTTTGCTCTTCGAACCACTATAAATACAAATTAAATATAAATAAATATACAAATAAATTGAAATTATTAAAAAATTTGCTTCATCAACAAGTACCTATTTGAAATTGTTGAGTTTTCTAAATTATTTCTCATAAAATACCGATGATGGAATAATTTTGGTTTGTCAAAAATGCATGTGAAAGTTTATTACTATAAAAAAAAATAAATAATAGTTTCTCATAACTCATAAGCATTATAATAAACTCCATAATCAAACTCACTCCACCAGCGTATGGTCCAGTTAAAGTTAAACCATAGGGGAGGGGGGGGGTCTAAAGCTCCAAGAATTAATATCTCATACCATGAATTACTAAATAGAACCATAATATAAAACAAATTCGATTATTTAGAAAATTGTTAATATAGTAATTATATCAGTAATATCATTGATTATAAATACTATAGTATTTAGTATTTATAATCAATGGTAATATGTTGTTAAAAACAGTCGGTACTCTCGTGTTCATGTACTCGGTAGAGTAACATGAATAACATAATATTTATAAATTCATAATACAATACAAGTATTCGATTGGTGGGGAGGGGGTTAGAGTAGGTCTTCGGGGAGACTTTCGTATGAAATCGACGAATACATACATTTTTTATACGATAAGTTTTTTATCTGTCGTTTCTTACTCGTGTATCGGAAATTCCGATTTATGTTCGCTTCACGCGTGAACGTAAAACAATTTGTTAGAATTTTCCTTTATTTGGATAGCTGGTTCTATGACAACTTTTAAGTCTAACCACACCTTGGAACGTGTAATTTTCGTAGATGTCTACAAAAATACACAACGCGTGCGTATGTACATTGTACGTACGTATTTTGAACTACAACTGTTGTTTCAATTGTTTGTTCGGAATTATTATAGTATGGATCTATAGTGGAAAAATTCTTATAGTATTCGCCGTTGAATTTATTACTGTAGATAACTATAAAAGATAGCGGTGCATATTGTTTTGACATCAATTATTTCGGGGAAAGATTTCACACGTACTATTGAAAATGATTTTTTCAAGAGGAATTACAATTCTATTACTCGTGCTAGTTATAATGACATTATTCTTGGACGTTAAAGGTAAGAATAACAAAACAACTCGTAAAAATTAAGTTAGTAAAAACTAGGTAGTTTTAGATCGCCCTACAACGCGATAAACCATATGATATTTTTCATTTGCATTTTTTTTCAATAAAAATGGATTTTGTTTTGAGATTTCATTGTCGTGTACATTTATTCCTATAATAGTGGCGGCGGTGTTTGAAATGTTATTGTCTTTTTTTAATTTTTTTTTTTCGTATAAACTCGTGGTTTCTCATGCTTTGTTCTTATATGCGCGCACTGTACGTCTGTACACCAGGGTTGCCAGCCGTCGCAGTTTTAACGATACATTGCCGATTTTTAGATTTTTTTCCCGCGTCCCGATCGTCGATTACACGTCCCGATTGTCCGGGACAATAATTACCATGATTAATCTTTTACCATGATTGTACAAACCACCCGGGTTGGAAGATAAAACTCGAAAATACCACTGAAAAAATGAATAATTTACAATTTATAATTGATATTACCTGTTATTTTATTAAAAATGCAGTCGTTAAAAAATATTATACATAACTTATAATTATTTTATTATTATTATCTTATTATTAATATTATAATCATTACACGTTGTTTATTGTCTCTGAGAAAATCTGAGAAAGAATATTATTTTTTTCAGGAATCGGTTCAAAAGGTACGTTCAAATCTTAATAAAGCATGTCAATCGATATTTTATATGATTACATTTTTCTAAGGTGCAATTCATTGATCATTGACAACAGCCGATTTTATGTCAATATCATTGATTATATTATAATATACGAGTACTACAAAAATAAACGTTTTTAAGAGATAAGATTTAATCGTGTCTCAATTAAAGTATTTTTGTAATTTAATTTTACAAGCAAAAATGCTATTACTCGTGGGAAACTTCAGTTTAAAAAAATCCAAGTAGTGTCTTTAAAAACATAATATTAGGTTTTTTCGGCGGGAATGGTCGAAGGGTAAAATCCAGTATTCTGGTGGACGTCCTCATAAATCTTTCACCGATCATTTTTGGTACGAATAAGAACCCATCACATCATTTTTACTGCAAACCTATTGAATTTAATTATATATTTTTTCATTTTTATTTGTGCAGAAAGCGGTAAGATTATGTTTTTTGTTATTACTTTATCAAAACGAAACCAAGTACCCGAATATGTATATTTTTAAATTTGTTTCAACGACCAAATTTCAATATTGATCCTCTCGATGCCTAAATGGTGTTTACATAATTGTGTTTAATATTGTGACAATGAGTTTACAGTTTTTACATAAATATTGTAAACAATATAACACACGGTAAAATAAACATTGCTGAAAAAATAATGCAGTGAAATGAGAATTCACTATTCTAATGTGATTTATCGTGGGCATCGTTGATGCTTCTCTAGATGGTGAAAATCCTTGTTTTGGTTATTCGGGTACAATTAATGTGAGGCACTATTAAATATGCTTATTTGAAGATTAATTACATTTTTATTATTATTTTATTAGTCGACAGCAACGATCGTATGTACCTAATATTTTTATACGTATAAAAAAAATACTTTGAATTGAGATTGAAGTTGATTTGAAAACAAAAAAATGTATTCATCATTATTACCAATCGTATTATATCTTTATACTATGATCAGGGCCGTCGTTACAATTTATGTGGCCTTAGATACAACCATATAATTATAACACTGTAAACCGTAAATGGAAATAAAAGCGGTTAATGATTCAAAAATAAATATTAATCCTTACCATAGAATTATCAATTTTATCTGTTAAACTGAATCATATTTTGTTTTTACTTTTTAGAACCCGTGAAAGGTATCTATATTTATTTATTATAAATCATAGTTAAATGGACGGAAAACATTAAAATTTAAAATAATTGTAACCAACAATTTTCTATAAGCATGGTTTTACCTTTATGTTTGTATGTTTTATTTTCCATCTGTCTTCAAGATTTTTATTAGAAGACTTATCTGACATTAAATACATCAATTATCTACATTTATTCGCTGTATTCAGTAGGTCATATTTTAAAATTCTTAGTAGTTTTTCAAATAACTGTAAAAATTATAAAAAAAATTAAAAACCGGTAAAATTATATAAAAGATTTCGTCGAGATAAAAGAATATATAATTTCAATAATTTGAGCTAAAAATTTTGTAACAATTTATTTTTAATTTCTATGTTCCGTCAACATACTGCAATCATTATTTTAACGTATCGCACAGATTGTCTGGGTTGTTGTTCTTACAGGATACCTATGCATTTAGTGATTAGATTAATCATTTACAATAACATTAAAGTATCAATATCTTAATCTGTAAATTGTTATTATTTTTCTTTTAGAGGGTGAAGAAGACGACACTGCTGACAGTATGTTCACGTTTTGGTTAACTTTATTATACATGGGCGTAGGTAAGGGGGGATTTTGAGGTTCAACCCCCCTCTCCATTCGAAAATACCAACTAGTAAATAAATAATAATAATAAGAAAACATTTTCATGTCGGTACTAAGTAGGTACTACAGACATAAAAAAGGTCACATTAGAATAGTTATTATTATAAGTATTTGATAACAATACCTATAATAGTATTTGTTCTGTTTTTTTTACTCAGCCTATTACTGATAATTTTAAGTCGAAATCCCCTCTATTCCTGCGCCCCTGTTACTATACATTTTACGTTGATAATTTCGATTCACTTAAAACAGAACATATTCGATTTATCACGACAATGAAGTATATTTGTATTAGTATGTTAATTCCTAGTTTTTAAATTTTTCTTTTTTTCTCAGGTCATAATACAAAAGTTAAAAGTATGTTAGCATTTTGGTTTTCAGTACATTTTACTATACATATTATTATAGATACGTTGATACTTTTGACATATTTAAAACAGAACAAATTATATTGATCATAACAATAACGTATATAATATCAGTATTTTTATTCCTAGTTTGTAAATTATTATTCCTTTAATTTTTCAGAAAAAAAAGAGAAGCCTCGTATGTTAAAATTTTGGTTTTTAATAAAACACTATTATATAATATATATTATAATATTAGTATATGTTGATATCTTTGAGTCGTTTAAAATAGAACATTTAATATTTCTCATAATAATGAAATATTCGTATCAGAGTGTCTTAATTACTAGTTTATTATTAATTTTTTTTCATTTTTTGTTTTTAGAAGTTTTACGGTCAACTGCAGGTATGTTAGCATTTTGGTTTTTAAACAAATAACAATATTGAACATTATACGTTGATACTTTTGACTTACTCGAAAAAGGAACAATTTTATTATTAGTATACTTGTCTTGTATTCTTGACACTAATTTGATTAAATATTTAATTGATTTTCTTAATGTTTTCTTTTAGTTCTAGAAGAAGGTGGTACGTATTATATTAACAAATAACAATTCATACTTAAACTTTTCAAATTTCAAATTTAAATGATGTGATTATTATTTTACTAGATAAAGAAAGTGAAGGTATTTTATGATCCTTATTGTTAATTATAGAGTATTATTTTTTTTTTAAATAAATCAAATAAGAATTACCATTGGTACGAAACTATCAATGGCAAATTAATGAGGAAACTATTAAAGTTGCGTTAATTATTTTTATTTTAGTTATGGGTATGTATTTACATTACGCAGTTAATATTATTTAAAGCATAATATTATTATATAATTTTCGATAATATGGTTAATACAATTATTCAATAAAATGTTAACACTATTGCTCTATAAAGGGGCAAAGAAGGGCCCCATAGTATGATTAGCATGAAAGTTAACTATCCTACAAGTCGGTAGACCAACGAACTAGTTCGCAATTACAAATTAATAAATTTGATAATATATTTAAATGTTTTGACGTTAGAAGTTAAAATAGAAGTTGGAATTATTACGTCTGTGTTTTAATGAACAATATAAACATAATTTGACGTTTGAAATTCGGTTTCTAAAACAGAAACCATTGATCACTGGTCCTAAAAAAAACATAATATCGCCTATTTTGAAACGTTATATTCATTGTAAAAATCTTTTTTTATTTCAGGTACTAATTGTACGTTAATCACAGTAAAACACAATTTTACGACGATATTTAATTAAAAGAGCGTGCCAAGGATTTTTTCTTACTTATAGGGACTTTAGGGTGGATTACCTTTTGGAATTTGGTAGTATCGAATTTATGATAGGCCTTTGTAAGATTAGAATTGGTATGATAAGAATTAGTTTATAAAAATATGAAGAATTCAATACGTTTATTTCATAATGTTTTAGAGAAGTTTACGAATACACTTTATTCCAATGTTTTTTGTTGTTGTCATAGTTTTATTTGAAGAAAATGTGTATAAATTATCTAGAAAAATGTGAAGTATAATATTACGTATGAGGTGTATGGAATTTAATTTATGCTATTATGCTTATAATTATAAGCATTTCTAAAAACCGTGTCTTTGATAAAATTACAAATTAATGTTGGTTACCATTCGAAAATCATTCGTGTAACTAAATAAACACCATCTAAAAAGATTCAAACTCCCAGAACACATCCTCGGCATGTCTCAGCTCTATTTTAATAATATTAAAAACCATTATTCACGAAAAATGTAAAAAAATTCATCACTTTTAATCATGTTTTTCAGATTTATTCCATCAGTAAACGGAAGTAGTCGAACCCGAAAAAAATCAAATCTATAAAAATTCGGGATTGTAAAATCGATTGTTTTTTTTTCTTGTATTATTTAATTGTGTGTTGTATACTTTAAAAAATAAATTAATAATACCGTGCTATTCAATTAGTAAAATTTATTACCCGTGTACTCATAAACTTCTTATAGCCTACATTTTATTAGTGTGCGCTAAATTTGATCGTGTTAATATTTAAAGATTATAACGATAACTATATTATATCATGACTTGATATTAATATTATACCTCGACATAAATAATTCTGGCGGCCAACTTTTATCATCTTGGTGCATCATCGAGGTCAAAATTGTTATATTCCTCCAATAAACGATTACGAAAAAATGATAATTTCCTCTATTCGGTGACCAGATTTGAAATTATTTAATTTCAATAGGTTTTAGAGAATAACCCTTTTGGGTGTGAACATTTCACATAAATTATTATGTATCAAACCGCAAGTGATTCTACAGTTTATTCAGCACTATTAACCCAAGTGGAAAACACGATTTATAATTCATTTAATGATATATTAAATACATATTTAATAATTTTTTTACTCTTGTTATATTTACCTAAGTGCAAATAAAACCTTCGTGTTTACATTGCCTCCAGCGTGAATAAGCTATATAAACGATTGTGTGTTTCGCGCCATAATGTCTTTCATTAATTTTCTTTGTACGACATTTTTTCACAATTTCCACACATATATATACATATTATCTAAAACACATACCTATATGTTATAACAGATTTAATTAAAAGTTAAAAATGATTTTTACAAGAAAAAACATAATCACGTTTGTTATGATATTTGTTATTATTTTCAGCTCCATAAATAACGTTAAAGGTAATATAACTGCACACAAGTAATATGAAAAAAAATTTAAGTTTCTAAAAACGGTTAGGATAATCTCATTGTTACACGTCTAATAAATAATATATATTTCATTTGAAAAGCTGATTTCAAGATGATAAAAAATTCACTTGATTTTTAGAAAAAATCGACATTCACTGTCCGCGTGTCTATTGATCATTTCAATGTTTACGATCGAGTTGAAGTTCGGATTTTTTTATTTGTTTATTAGTAGACCCAATTAATTACGTTTGCAGATCGAAAACGAAAACCTTGACTTTCTAGATTTGAATTCGTGCTATTTGGTCATTATTTGTTACCGCTCTAACGATCATTATTTAAACGGCTTTGAAGCGAGCAAGAAATATAAATGCGACGGAGAGAAACTGAAAAAAAATAAATCTTATGGTTTATACAGATGCTGCTCCTCTCCAGCATCTAAACTATTTTAAACTGTTTTATAATTTTTTTGTTTTGTTCTTTTTATCAGGAGAGAATGAAGGTATGTTAAAGTCGTAATAAAAAAAAAAAAACATATACAATACAAATTTACACTTTTCTTTGGGCTAATTCGTTGATTATTGGCAAATGCGAATTTTGATATTTATCGGGAAAATAAATAAGACCCATCAGTAGTAGATGGTTAAAATATTTTTGTAATGTGATTTTAATATCATAATTTTGAAAAATACTTTTAATGCGTCGTGGAAAACGTTATATTTTAAAAATAAATGTAATATTAAATCTGCCACTGGTACAAATAGCTGACCTATACCTAACCTGTATATTATAATCATTATTGAAGAAATAATTTATTTTTAATTTTTTGCAAAGACGACGTCGGTAAGATTTTATTTTTATAAAATAAATTATTATGTATTGAAGTTAATCGATATGATCAAAATCGCCGGTATTCCGGTAGCCGTTATTGCGCCGCAGTCAAAAAGCGAATGCAGTTAATCACGAGAGTCTAAAAAACATCGGATGAATATTTAAAGGAAGACGACTGATCTTTTTGTGGAAAGTCAAAAGTTCCCTACGTTATGAACTACTATGAAATTGAAAATTGTCGTACATTTTCGTTGTCATTTAAAAGGCATTCAAATATCTACGCACTCGTATATTGTTCCATCGGTACCGATAAATTTTATAAAATCGTTTTTAATTTGTCGCCCAATTTGTTTATCAGTGTTGTTCTTACGGTGTGTAATTTATAGCGTATTATTCTAATTGGTTTACAGAGTTCACATAAATTTCACACTCACACACACCACTAAAATAATGGACAATTATAGTAAAAACAAAGATTTATAAAATAATATCAGCGCATACATTTCATGATTCCTACACCACTGTTGATTATTATAGCGATTATGTACTGATAAAAAATCTACTGAAATCCTTATTGAACGGTCGATTACATTTTATTTATTTTTATTAGATAGCAGCAGCGGTTGTATGTATTATTTTTATATGTAAAAAAAAACAATAACCGTAAAATATTATTATAATCAAAGTATAGCTATAAAATAAAAAAATTTAATTTCATATTATGTAAAAAAGAAAAAACTGAAACAACCTTATAAATTATAATAAATAAAAAAAAAAAAATTATTTTTATTATAATTTAATATAAATAGTGAAAAAATAAATTGTCCATAATCCATAATAATATCGACGTCAATACATTAAAAATTAATGGTTTATTTATTAAATGTTTTCTAGCTAATGGATCAGTTAGTACGAGTATGTTTATTTAATTAATATAATCAAACGGAAATCTTGTCGTTAAAAAAATAAAAATATTTATTACATTTCTAAAACAAAAACTAATATACAAATAGTCTGAAGTTTTTATGAAGTTATTAAATGGCTATTGATATTATATTATACTTTCGATATTTTCAAAAACAATTTGACTTTATCCGACTTATGGCTTAGAACAATACCTAACAAGCATAGACACAAATAGTGTTGTCTGCAATTATTATTATTTTGGACAAACCTACTGTATAAAATGTCTAAGTTTTGAATCCCTTACATAGTACTGTATATAATGTTCCCAACGATCTATATCTAATAAGAACGCGGTATATGAGTATCTATTAATTTCTATTTAGTAATTTATTATTATTATTATTTTTTATGGCAACCAGATACAGCAGGTAAGTTAATATTTATTATTTTTCATTTACATTCTGAGTGCAAACGTTGGTTTTACAATACAATATTGGTTTTTTATTAAACTTTTATTTTTTTTTACAAACTTTTCGTAGCTGTTAACACGAAGAAAACACTTATTTCACTCAGAATCATTTTTTTTTCATTTTACCTTGGTTTGTTATTTAAAAACCAATTCACCAGAATCGATCCCCCGTCATCTGTATTTCATTCGAGTCCAGTCATAACTTATTCTTTTATTTTCGATAAGCTCTATGATATACTCGTATTATACGCTGATATTTATGACTTAGTTTAAATGGAATATATTGATCAGTATTAACCAACAAAGGTATCTTAATCTTAACACTACTTTTATCGAATGATGAATTGTTTTTTTAAATTTTTTTCTTTTAGAAATTTATGGTATGTTTTATATTAACTATTATACAACCGTATTTAAACTATCTTAATTTAATTCAAATAATATTATTTTATTAGATGAGTCAGGAAGCGAGGAAAGTAGAGGTATTTTCGTATTATTTTGATCCTTTTGATATATTTTACAATTTTAATCTACTCATTTCATATAAGTACCTAACATTGGTATCAACAATATTGTAATTAATTATTATTGAAGTTTTATTTACTATAAAAATTTTTTTTTTTTTTTTAGTGAGCGGTATGTATTTAAAAAAGTTATATGTATTTAAAAATTATTACATTTTTTACGATTATAATTATAATTTAAATCTAATGGCCATTGAAAAGAATATTCAATAATGGAGTAATATTGTTTTTAAAAATATTTAAATGCAAACCAAGTTTTCAATCATTAATAATGAATAGTTAACAACAACAACAAAAAAATTCATTTTAATTTAAAAGTTATAATGAAAAAATGCCATCTCTTGGACGGTTTTTAGAAACGGTACTACGCGAGTGCAGTACATTTTTATCCTGGTATAAAAAGTGCGGACGAATCCACTTTTTAAAAAAAAATTAACAGAATTAGTCATGAAACTTTTTTAATCCGAGATATTTTGATTTCATTATAAACGAATGTATAATCTAGGCTGTGGACAAAGGCACAACGTTATGATTTTGGCTATAAAAATGAGCTCTACCGTATAAAAGTATCCCTGGGTTAAATATTTACGTCACACGTGGGGTCAAACTTTAAGTAACATAAGTTAAAATTGTTAAAATTACTATAATAATTAATTATTTCTGTTTTTATATTTTATGAAGATCTATGTAAGTTTATGTTTAAATAAAAGTATTTATAAGTAGCTAGATCTAGAGATCTAAAATAGTAGGAAACTTCTTAATAAAGTGAGCTAGCAAAACTGTATGCAATAAGAACTGAGTAAAACAAAGAAAGAATATATTTTGATGTTATTTTGTATGGTAAACTCATTACATTTTTTTTTTTTTTTAGACAACGGTGTTAGTGAAGGTACATTATTTACACTTAAATATATATATATAGTTGTTGGAGAGAAGTCTCAAAAAAGAATTGTTTAAAATATTCAAAAAGTTTAATATTTTAATTATTGGATACTTTGTCATGGACATATACGATTTGAATCGTTGAATAGTGAAAAGTGTTAAACATTTTGATATTTAAGTAAAAAAAAGTATACAGAAAATATAATAAGGTTCTTTCGGGGGTCAAATATGAAACCCCAATGGACCTCTTAATTTTTAACTGATCATAGTTAATTTACTATATTATTTCGTTTGAAAGTATAATACGTTTTTAATTTTTTTTTTTTCACATTAGACTCAGAAAGTGGTAAGATTATATTATCATAATAGATTTTAATTAATGAAGTTAAGTTAAATAATTGCTATAGTCCAGATTCCCGGTATATACTAATATATATATTAATAAAATGAATTAACTAATATATTTGGCGAATGATTAATTTATTTTTAATTTATTTTCATTAGAAGGCAGCACGGGCAGTATGTAATATTATTATTAGTAAAATATCTTTAAATGGAAATATATTTTGTTATCGACTTAAAACAGGGAGTGGAACTGTACCGAAAAGAACGGGTTTTGAAATCGAAACCCTTATTTGAATAATTTTAAAATCGAAACGAGACTCGAGCCAGTCGGAACCCATACGTTTAGAAAAAGGGGTTTAATATTAATTTCGGAGAATAAAAGGGCAACGTTTTGTCACTTAATTTAATTCAAATCAAATCAATGTGGACATCTATCAAAATGAATAAATATTCGTTTATATTTAAAAGTACTAATCCATTTGATCTATTTCCCGATATTGTAATTTTTTTATGATAAGTTTTTTAAACGATAGGAAATGACCTTTCTCCTAATGTTGTGATTAAGTCGATTTGATTTTATGGGAGGTTTTATGAGACCTACCTTATACCCATAGAAGTCAGAAATAAAATACGGTAAAAATAGCAATAAAAAAACTATTAGTGGAAATAATAAAGGTGCATATTTTATAAATTTGTCTGGGGTGCATTCCTACGATACTTTTAATTAATTTAGTTAAATTAGTTGTGTAATAATATCTTTATCGAAAGACTAATACATTTTTATTCATTTTATTAATTGAAGATAATGGTATGTATACATTTGCATTATACAATCGTTAATTTTTTAAATTCCTATATGTACGAATTTAGAATCTTTTACAAAATAGATATTGTTTGTAATGATTCGTTGGAAATTTATATCAACAATGCAGTAGTAATATATCTTTTTACCTGTCATTTTGTAAATAATAATTATACACCCATTTTTAGAAGCTGGATGCAATTGTAAGATAACATTTTTTTACACTATATTACACATCATACGTTGATACTCGAGATTTATATAAAATGTAGCTTATAGTCTATTGATCAAATACAAATTTGTGATTAATTTTTTTCAAATGATTTTTTTTTTTTATATTTTCTTTTAGATTTGAGTGAAGATGGTATGTATATTATAATAAAATTAAAAATTCACGTTTAAATTATCTTTCTTTAACTCAATTTATTAAATTTCTTATTTTATTAGAAAACGAAAGTAGTATGTATTTAAATTTAAATAAAGCGTGTTATATTTTTAATTAATTAATTATACATTTAAAAACATATTAAAACAACCACGATTTAGATACAAATGTTTATCTCATCAATTTTTTTTGTTTTTATCTACGTAAACAATTTAAGAATAATTTATTCTATCATTAATATAATGATGTTTATAATAAAATAGGAACATAAACACATATTCCAAATTTTTTTACTCTGTAAGTTTAAATACGAATTTAAATTATAATTATAATACAATTATATTTTTCATATTTTTCAATATGAAAATATTTAAATGTCCTTTAAAATGATCATGAATAATTTAATGTTTTAAATCAGGGAAAATGTATCATTTTGTTTGTTGAAAGCTAAATAAACAATGTTTTATTTTAGGTATTTCACGATGAAGAGAAAATAGAGTAAGTATTTTATTGGACGACGTTGAAAGTAGCTATTATGTTTTAAATACCTAGTTTTTTAAAAAATTTAATTTCAAATTTAATGATAAAAAATTAGATTTCTAAAATGGAATCCACTGACCCCTTATTCTAACTGACATATTTATTAATTGTATAGGTATAATTTTTATTATATACTTATTCTTTTATTAAGTTTTGAAAATTTATCTATGCTAAAATTACACATTAATGTAAGTTACTATAATTGAGGAGCATTGATAAGTATAAAAAAAAAAAAATAGTTTTTAAGGTTTGATACTAAAATTCATGAAATGTAAAAAAAAATAAATTTTCGTTCATTATATTTTCAGGTTATATATGATCCGAATTCCTAAGAATTTTAAATAAAAATATGAATTATGATGGAACTATCTAATTATTTCAAATACATTTAAAAATTTTTTTTTAATTTAATTACTTTTGAAAGTAAAAATTGTGCTGTTTATTTGTTTATTGTGAATAACATTTTATATTAGAGACTTAAAAAGTATAATTAATTTTCGTTATTAATTTCCGTAAGAAAATAATAATATGAGAAAATAAGAAAATATTATTTCTAAAATTGTATTAACTTATTTTCAACGATATATTATAATACGATAAAATTATTATAATAGATTAATTATGTATTAAGTTTTTTAGTCGAGTTGGTCCAATAATAAAATAAAAATGAATGGTGGCGTGGGGAATTTTAGTTTGAAAGGTTACTTAGTTAGGTTACTTCACTATAAAGATAAGTGTAAAAAATAAATAAATTTAAAGGTTGTGAATGTATGTAAATGAAACATTTTAATACGAAAATCATGTAAAAGAATTCCTAGTGCTTAAATATTTACGACCGGTTTCGAATAAAACTCATCGTCACGTAGAAAAAGCGCACCGAACGAAACGAAAAAGAAAATAATCTTACGGATTTGATCAAATCGAGACTTAATAATAAACCACCTACTGTAAATAAATATAATCGGTAATACTTACGACTCGCCGGGGAATCGCTGATGATGGGCTTCGGTGTTCGTGTATAGTCCGCTCGCACGTTGTCCACTTTCGCACTAAAAGTAAAAAAAAAGTAACGGATATTCAAAAAAAAGTCACTCGATAAAAACACGATTTATTAAAATGAAAAAATTCGCGATTAAAATTTCGACGGACGAAAGTAATGACAACACGATTGTTGTCGTCTATTACGGAGAAAAATAGTTCGAGAAGAGCTCTCCGGACCGTTGTCGACACCAGACTGATCGCCAGCCCGTTCTACACGGGTGGAGCAGCTGTACGTTGTTTGGGTGGCGCGCGCAGCTCGGCCGTCATTGGTCGGGTGGCGCGAGCTGTTTACCTTCATTATCGGCAGGGTCGCCCACGACTGGCGCGAGCTTTCTCTCGTCACGATTTTACGCAAACACGCTTATCGTTATTATTATTATTATCGCGCGATTTCCAATAATAATTATACTATTGTTGCCATTATTTCCATAGTTACGTAATTGTTACGTTTTAAATAATTACAAATCATTCTCACATTCGCCCACGATGACGTAATTATTCGTATATTTTTAGAGAAATTTTCAGAGACCTGAACGTTTTTAGTTCTATCATTAAACGAGAAAATAGTTTTGTACCTATAATCAATCGTCTAAACACAACTAAAACTCTATTGTACTACACAAATGTCGTTAAATTATTTCGAAAATTAAACGGTATCAACGAAATACAAGTAACTTCGGTAACTTGTGTGTAAATCACTACGATTAAATTAATTGGTTAATTTAATTAAATTATTCACTCGCGAAATGCGACCATATGTCAGTTACATTTGACACGACTACTGTGTTTGAAAACTATAGACGCCGTCCGATAATTTTATCACACCCCGATATCAATATGCGTATTATTATTTTAAAGTGCACTTTAGGTCGACAGAGTTTTGATAGTAATTAATTATTATTACTAGAAAGGCACACGGCGCATCATGTAGACAATAAAGATGCGTTTATGTCGATAATCGCTTTTCACGCGACACGTCGTTTTCGTTCGTATTTTATGCGATTTTGTTTTGCACTTTCATTTGTCACGGTAATTAATAACACAGATATTTATTGATATAAAAAGACAAAAACGAACTGGAATAGTTGTTTAACAAAGTCAATGTAAAAAAATAAAAGTAAAAGATGTGCGACGGCGTCGTCGTCGTCGATACACTACCTAAACGCATAGATTAAATATTGTATAGGTATATTGTCTCGCGGGAGAGACCACGGTGTCCGTGTGACACGACACTCCCCCCCCCCCCCCCCCGGGCCGTCAATCACCTTTGTCCGGAGTCGTGAGTAGTGTGCACCGTACAACCACTTTCGCGAAGGGGAATAGGTGTTTCCCACCTAGTTTCCTCGCTAATGATGTCGCGGGCACGTGGTAAGACTGGACGCGCGTGGACGATGGGCGGCTGGTTGGACGACAAGTGGCTGGACGGTGGACCGCCGGTCGATGGCCTGTCGTGGTTGCGGGGAACTCTGGACGGTCGTCCGATTTGCCCGCTCATGCCGTCCGGTCGTCGGCGAGAACAGCACGCCCGTGTTCACGCCCTCGTGTTCGTGATCGCCGCGGTGGAAGGCGCATCGATGGTGTCCGCACGCGCTTGTTCGCGCCTTCCCCGTCGATACCCAGCCCACGACCGTTAAATAAGTCATTAAATAATTAGTATTTTAGTAATTATTCTCAAAATGTGTAAAATCGTAAGGTACATAGAAATCAACGTATAAATCATTAAAGCCTAATAGATTTAGGCATTTCCCGTACGGTATTAAAGGACCATTTTTCTGCTCATAACACTGGAGTTATTGTAAAATAATATACTACATTTTTACCAACTACAGTGGAACCTCGATTATCCGGGGTAATGGTGGGGAGGGGGTCACACGGATAAATGTAAACCACGGTTAATCGAGACTTTTTATAATAATGAAATTTATATAATAAACAACCTTGTTATTAGCATTAAATGTTTCCTTAATTTTCAAATTTTCATGAAACCATTTTGCTTTTTCACAAACCATTGGCCCAGAAATCAGAATGCCTTCAATACGCTTCTGTTAAAACCATTAAAAAAGAGCAGATTCCATGTCAGATAATGATGGCTTTTTCATAGTTTTTCTCTTCTTAGCTGATAATTCTGCACAAGATATGAACTTGAAAATTTTCATTTTTTTGTTCGATTAAGTCACAAACTGTCAAAATGTTCGATTATAACTACATACATATATATCTACAGTCCATACTTATTTTTAAATTTTCGGAAGACTGAGCACGATTAATCGCGAACACGGATAATCGAGTCACGGATAATCGAGGTTCCACTGTATATTTAAAAAATTGTTTTTATGAAAACGAACACGTTTTTCTCGTTTCCAATGTCGAACCGAACCGTTTAGTGTTTGATTAGGTTTGAACATTTTTAATTTTAGGATCGATTTTCGAACCGAACAATTAGAGTTCGGTTCGATAATTATTATAACTATAATAATAAATTTATCTACCTCCCACGTAATATTATCAGCCATCAAATATGGTAATATTACCGCTATCTGCCGGTGACGACTCGCAAAGTCTATGTGTTGTACAGTTTCAACTACCCCGTGGCGTTGTCGTTCTGAAATTCGTTTGTTATTTTTCATTATATTTTACAATAATAATTTTTCAAATGTTTGGAATTTTTCTCTGATTCTTTACGTAGTCTAATTATTTATGTTTTCGTATAATTTGTGTGTCAGTCGTTCGGTACAATTATGTTCGTTTTGATCACTTTATGGACAACAAAAGGTACGTTTCTATTGAACCACAACAAAATTGAATTTTCCAATCTTTTTTTTATTTTCTATTAATCATACCATAATTTGTACCAATTTGTAGCGAATTTTTATGGTTTTTGACCCAAAAATTTGTCCCTGAATAATCTTTTTTTAATTACGGTTTAATTTTCATATTACAAATTGTTGTTTACAACAAACTTTAGTTTTTTTTTCGTAAGTGTCGATAAAATAATTTTGGTCGGTTAAAATATCTTGAAAATTCAACACAATACTGTTCATAAGTTTATCTTACTTTAATGTGAAAATATTGGAAATACATTACTTTTTTTTGATAAATGTTCAAATTTTGTTGAAATCCAATAAAATTATAAAAAAAAATGTAAGTTATTTTGTAGTTAAAAATGAATAACATTTTTATTTTCAATTAGTATGAATTTCAAGATTTTTCATATGTTATTACAACTATTATATTTGTATAGAATAGCGGAAACTCACTATCAATTTAAACGAGCATCCAAAACTTAAATTTTGACGGAATCGGATAATTTAACGAATTTCGACCTTGTATTGTGGCTTTTCCTTAACTATAAATAATTATTCATTTAAAATAGAAACAGAGTCTGATCCACTTATCCTATTTTACTGACGATAATTTTTTTGAAAGAAATGACTCAAATTTAAAAGACCAATTTTCCAATGCCAACCGCCCTTCATCAGTAATTTCACAAAGTATTTTTACTTTTTTTTGTAAAAATTTAAAATTTGACTTAAATAATTTATTGGATTCCGATTCCGTTTCATGTAAAATATATTGATAATAACTTCTCTTTGGTATTGTCATTATCATTAAATAACTTAGGCGCCGTGGTTATCCTTCGACAACTAACAAGAAGACTTGACAAAGGTATATTTGGATCGTTTCCAGAGTAGAGGAAAACAAGGATCTTGTTTTGTTTTTTTTTAATGCCCAAGCTTTTGTACGTCTGTTTAACCAGTCCATTTGTCAGTAGTATTATGTTCATGTCTAGAACACTTGGGGTAGGTGGTCCTCCTGTTCTCTTTGTCATATAATTGATTTTAATTAAATTCTACCAAATTTGTGTTGTAGTTGTTGGGTGTATGATTCATAGACCGACAATCACAGCCCGTTCGCTATTAAAACGTGTGCTCATCTAGCATGTAAGAAAACGACGAGAGGTCAGTAAATCCTTCTCTAGATTCCCACCTCGGAGCAAAATAACCCTATATCGTATGAAAGGGAATGGAAAAAAAAAAACGAATAAAGAATTAATAACGATAAATTAAACACGTTGATCATGAATTATTTGTCGTTCAAAATTATTGAATAAGAATTTAATTTTTAATTCAACTGACTATACTCACAATGATTATGGTGAAAACACATTTTGTATGAAAAAGGAATTTAATAATTACTAACGAATCGCTCGGAACAGTCGTTAGATAAATTCATAGTGAGTAAATTCGTGGAAAACATGCATAGAAATTAAAATATCGTCTTCTCGATACTCTGATTATGTTTTGTGGAGGAAAATTTGTATCGAAACTAAGTGATTTAATACAAACCGATTTCAAATGTTTACAAAAAATTAGTCACATTTGTTTTTACGAAAAATTCTAAATGTTTTTTTTTTTGTGATTAAACATTTAAAGATTTTCGATACACACAATTTAGTGGACACTTGAGCATTTTTTGAAGGATATAATTCCACGCTTCTTATATGATTACTAGCACGCGAGCTTATGAGTTTTGCGTATTGTACAAAAAATAATCAATAACACGTGCCAAGTGCTGAAACATTTACGAATATGGTAATTGGCATTTTATTTTATTCATATTTGTATATAAATACCCAATTATAAACGAACCATAAACAATACGAAAAATGAATTCGGTGCGAGTGCTTGTCCTTAGTTTTGTTATTCATAATATTATTTATATATAAACTCGAAAGCAATGATAAATCACAACAACGAGGAACGATTTTCGAGCGAAGGTGGTGACTGCTGTAGTACAGTCGAATGTCTTACCGTCTCCATTCCCCTGTTCATAACTTTTTTCTCAAATAATATTATTGAAATCTGTTTTTTTTTTTTTTTTCATAATATTATTACTTTACTGTTAGGTGAAGACCGTATTTTCATATTTTAATATATATTCTTGAAGTATTTAAATGCTAAAAAATCATATTTTCATATAATTTAAAAACCAAATAGAGCAAAATTGCAGGTCTCATATTTAGATAATTCAAAAAAAATAAATAAAATAAAATTGAATACAATTTGTTATTCAGTATGCATTTGGTCCAATCCAAACACTGGGTAAAATTTCTTTCGATATCAATCAGTAAGCATCGAATTCCGTTTGTTTCGCCTTACACAAACTTACTCGTTGTAATAATACACATAATATGTAATAAACACGTCTTGTTCATTATTTACATTATTTCCAAATGTTTTTATATAAAATTATTATTCTAAAATCTCAGATTCATGTCGTTATTCGAAATTCTCTGCAGATATATGTAGCGACTACACGAATCGGATAAATGTAGTGACTGTTTACGGATTGAAATCAATAACTTTTTAAGAGTAAATTCTTATTGCGATAATTCGCACGATAATCCAGACAATCATAATAAATAAACTCATCTTCTTCGGTTCGAAAATCTTGAATCGTTTTAATAATAATATTGCGGTAAAATTCGGGTTAATTTATGGATTCTAAAATGGCATTAAAAAACTATTTCAAACAAAGCAGTTTAGTAGAGATAATCTATAGACAAATTATTATAAAGATGTTGCTTCCAAAGAATAGAATCTTGATAATATATGTTATATTATAGAAGTTTATGTTAAACTTTTAGACTTCCTTTAATTTATATTCACTGAACATAAACGAAAACTTTAGTTATTAATTAAAATATTCAGGTAATTTAACTTAAAATATGATTCGGTGTCGGAATACTGCTTGTCGTATTAAATTAAAAAAAATAAAAAAAACAACTACCGTTCAAAAATCTAGTGCGAAAATCGGCTGTAAACAAAACTCGGCAACAGACTTTATTATACGCATGCGAAATCGACTATTTGCAATCGGTTGATTGATTTGTACACAAGAGCGTCTTTTTACGGATGGTTTCGAATATAAAGACAGAGAGAGAGACCGACGAACTCAAAAGAATAATAGACATCGTAATAATTAATAACAATTATTAAACCGAGGCGCGGTTCGCCGACTTATTTCGATTTATATCGTTCACAAGACGTCTCGGTGGAGATTTTTAACGCGCAAACCGGAAATTTAAATGACATATTGTCCACGAACAGTTCGAATCACGAGCAAGCACGCGATCTACCTCTCGAGGGCTATAATATATTATGTATGTATACAATATATACATATATACAACGGCTATGTATACTATTCGACCGATCAGCGTCGGTAATAAAGACGAGGGGTATGTGTCATTGGTATAAACGATTCGATCTGTCTTTTGTGGTCTTGTATTATACACACACACGCACACGCGCACACACATATAAATACATCTTTCCACCGCGCCAGCCCGCGTGTGAGAAATGGTTTTCGATTGGACCCGCGAAACGTGTTCGACTGTTCGGCCGGATAAGCCGAACGTGAGAGGCAATCGTTTTGGACCAGACGAGTTTTTTTCCGTCTTTTCGAATAATAAGAGGAAAACCAAACCCCGGGGGCCATTCAGGTAATTTGGCCGTAGAACTTTCCCAAGATCATTTTTTTTTTCGCCTCTCCGCCGCGTGTAATTTATTCGACGCATTCATCAACATCCCCCTCCACCGCCGCAGCTTCCTGCGTGAGTTCTGTTCCGTGGCGCGTGCACTCGCCCGACCACAATGATCCACGATCGTGGTACGACCCGTAATAACCCATAATATCTGTACTCGGTTCGAGGGCGGCGGCGGTGACTGTGCGCCGACTAACGACGATATATTATTATATCATACGACTCGATTTCGGGTCGGTATTTTTTTTTCTTTTGTTTTTAATTTATGTACACACGTCGTATTAGGTACGTGTGTGTGTGTGTGTGTGTGCATACGGGGTTTATTTCTCCCCCCGTAAATATATCGTGTGATTTATAAAAAATACAAACATGTTATAGACAGCAAGCACTTATATACGTGACGTGTGCGGCAAAGGAAATAACTAAATTTGAAATTTCTCCGACAGCAACGCACAAACGAATGCGTACGGCGTGGCAGCACCCGACATCGAAACAAACGACGTGAGCGCGTATGACGTCCGGCTATATTTTAACTTTTTTGTGTCGAATAAACGCCCATGTAATATTTAATATCCAGTTTTTCGTCGAGTTTTAAGTTTACGTTATTCGTAGAAAAAAAAGTTTAACGCCGGTCGACTATAAAATTGCATAGTAATTCGATTATTATTCGTGTGCGAATTCGGTTAAATTTACAATAGATTTGTAATTTGAAATTTACTTCAATACACGGTCGCATGAATAAAATATAATAGCAAATCACGAAAACACCGTACGTTTTATCGTGGCCGTAAAATCGAGAGGAAGAGGAGGTGAGACGAGACGTCTGCCCTCCATGAGAACATTTAAGACGGCATTGTCCTTTTGATTTTTTTCCGAGTAGAGAAACAAACCAACACCATCGAAAAGACCGCACGAAGCTAATTGTTTTAATTAAAAAAATATATAATATATAGTTTTATATTTGTTTAAATTATCGTCTAGTCTAAATTTTCTGATTTTCAGCGTTTAGATAAAAAAATATGAGTTGGGGTTTTTCGAAAATTGTAAAAAAGTCATAAAAACGGCCGAGAAACTACATCTGAGATAAGTTCCAAGTTTTATTCGGTTTTTCCTCACTCTATGAAAAACTTTTGAAAAAATCTAAAAGTGACTTTCTGAGTCTAATTTATGATGTCACGTGAAACTTTCGGCGCAGATAGGTATAGCGCCTCAAAAAGTGTTAACAGAAAACATTAATACACCTCCTAAAATCCGATATACCACTTCACTCGGAATCTAAAAAAAAATATACACATTTGATAATTTGATAGTTTTGAATAGAACACGTTCGTAAATAATACAAACAGAAGATTGTTTTCTGTAAAACATTGTACTGGTCTACAATTCTGATTTAATAAGATATTACCTTTGAGAAACCGTCGTGTAGATTTACTACCGAAAAATGTGTTTACAGAATGAAAAAGAGAAAAAACATCATTGTAAAACCAATATCTTCCTCGCTTCGTTCGTAACGTAAAAGTGTGTAAATTGACACAACCCGGCTAATTGAAATGTACTCTCGAAATGTATACGAATTCAGTTTGCTGCCGCGCGAAAGTGAGTAAATTTCAATTAGTTGTCGTTGTGTGTAAGCTTACAGAAAAAATATAGCCCCCGACATAGAATTGAATCGTGAAAGTGATTACATCTTAACTTTTAGACTAGGTAGTATGAATTAACACGGAATTTATCTGAAATTAAATCTTCCGACGGCTGAATAAATTTCACCATTTCATTCGATATTTTGTGTCTATATATTTTTGCATTTGATTTAAATATATAAAAATTGTAATGATTTTTCGTTGTTGAGTTATCGCCGAATAAGAATAATGACATAATATACATGCCAAAATATATGCAACATTGTTTAAAAAAATAGTCATGGGCAAAAAACAAATGTACGACATTTATTATACTGTTAAAAACTATTTCGTAAACAAATGGTAATTAGGTATTTGTTTTTGATTATTCAATATACAATATAGAAAGTAACGTATTAGAATAATGGAAAAAATGAGTTTTGATGTTGAAAAACAATACACATAAAAGACCATCAAGATCGAGAAGGAAGCGAATATATAAATATATAATATATATATATATACATATTATATTACGACCTACATACTAATTTCCGGTAGTTTAAATGACATTCTCGACAAAACAAGGATAAGAAAATAAGGATTGTTGAAAAAAATAAAGTCATTTCAAGATGTTTCATCGGGGGGGGGGGGGGGGGAAAGGAAAATAAAGCCAGCGGGGAGAAGAATACCGTTAAATTAAAAACGTGGAAAATCGCTTTTAAATACTTCAGCACTCTATACTCAAAACAATTGGTTCATATTTTCGGCGAGGTCGTTCTCTCGACTTTCAAAATACCACGCGGTTCTCTCGAACGCATGACGAGCCATACTAAATCGTCGTACTGCCGCCGCCGCCGCCGCCGTCGGACGTCTTTACAGCCATTTGAAACTTGTTCGAGATAATAAAGAGTTCTTTATTCACTCGCGGACCCTCGAGTATTCGGAATGTCACACGCCAAAGCTGCACACAATATTGTACGGTATTCGATTGTCGTTGTCTTCGGGCGTAATATCGCGGCGTGTCCACGCGCGGGCTCTCGAGGTTTGTGCACATAACGATATAACATGCTATTAACCTTGGTGGCTCGCGTAGACGCGTGGCGGGGTGCGTACACGATAATACCTTTATGCCTTTTAATGGCGAGTCTTGTGTGCGAGCTCATACAAAACCAGAAGAAAGCTTCATTAATAATCCAAGTTTAATTACTCATAATGGGTTTTCGCCGAGGTGACGTGTTTTTCGACATCAACTCAAAGTGCGAAAGAAGTAAATCTTAAGACGGTGAAAAAGAAACTAGGCCATTTATGTGTACGTCGCTGTACCCTACCGCGCGGTCTCGCGTTATTTTTCGTATGAATAAGTTATCAAAGATTCGCTATCATAGACGAGTCTGCCTAGGCAATCAAAAGTATAATAGGCGAAAAAATATAAAGGGTCCACACGAATCGTTTGAAAATAAAACTGATGCACGAACATTGTGCGTGGGTAGTTCAACATCAATAAATATTAAATATTCATCGTGCTTTTTGGTATATTTAAAAAAAAAAAAACGTACCTACATTACAAAATGAATTCTCAAAAGTCATAAAATACATCAATAAGTATAAGAAGTAATAACAAATATTGAAATACGAGTGGGGGTAAATGCTATTAATAATGACCACAGGCGTTCTGCCCAGGAGTTAAACCGCAATTGCGAAAAATCAACGTCGCAGCGTAAAAAGTAATTTATTTCAATTAATATTATCAATTATTTTTGTATTACACAAATTTCAATTATATTTATGAACGCGGAATTTCACTGAAATGCAATTCAATTTAAAAACGTATTTCCTGTATTATGTAAAAAATAATAATAATAAGAAGTCAGTAAGTATAATCGATAAACTAAAACGAAACAATTATATTTGTAATAGATTAAACTGTCTTTGTTGTTAAATTTTATAACACGTAATGACAATTTTAGGTCAATATCTAGAGTAAGTTGAGCCAAATACTCAAGTGTAGTACTTCGATGAACACCTAAAATGAAAATTTCACATAGAAATGATAATAATGCGTGTTTTGAAATGTTTTTTATTTTTAAAGAACTATACGGAATATTATCCTTGATGTTCCTAGTCTAAAAACGGTTTACTTTGCTTTTTGTATTAACGTATGGTCTAATTTTATGGGGCTCTGCTCATGAAAACGCACCGGAACCTTTAAATATTACGCATAAAATAATAATGAAATTATGAAATACAAAAATTTAAAATTCAACAGACCTTAATACAACATTAATGAAAAATTATTATACAAAGAAAAGTATAAAATTATATAGTCAACAGAAATTCAATTAATTGATAATAATAGAAAGTTAAAATGTAAGATGAAAGGTTTATACAAGCGATCATTTGATTGATCGTCTCATTAATTTGTACTGTTATTATATTATTTAACATGTTTATACGTATTTACAGCTAAATATTATGTAAAATGTAATAAATATTTATATACTTTTTAGACTGCCTACTGCCAATATAAGCTTTGCTTGTAGAGGTATCAATACTGAATTATATTTAAATATTGTGTAATGTTATAATGTTGAATTATAAATAAATAACAAATCTACTTTTTTTTATCAGTGTTAAATTTCATAATGGTTGAAAATACCTAATGTAATTGCCGTTTGGCGTTTACTAATTAAATAAAATAGATTTTATCTTGTCGGTGTTTATTGGACGTATTTAAATATATTTATTTTATTATCTACGACATATATTTAACGACGAAGATTATTATTAATACACAAAGTCGCTGTTAGTAAAGCAGTTGCCTATACGCAATAAATTTGTATTCGTTTCGAGACAATATAAAATTACATCCTTAATACAACTGTAATATTGCACTAGTATCAAATTTATAATTCCTTTTACGCGCTCTAAAGCGCAATAAATATTTATTTGAAGTGTATACTTATTTTTGATGAAAACTTTTGGTATACCATCTCATCTCGTAAGCTTTTTTCGTATGACTTTTTAAACGGTTTCTCTTAAATTCTGTTGGATAACATCTCTTTAATACCCCATTAAATCTATGTTGTTCCGGGTGGTTAAGAATTCTCGTTATTCATCAACGGCGTATACTTACATTGCGGGAATCGTTTAAATTCCGACCATTATCGTTTCTCGATCGATTTCCGTTTTAAAAACAAGTCTTCCTTCATTCTTGCCGATAGTTTATAAGGTGTTTTGAGTGTCGAGATGTCTGATGAAAAATAAACTGGCAAGATTCTTAATCTAGAGGTTTCATTTGGGATAAATACTATTTGAAGGAATGAAAAGTTTATCTATTTGCCCTTAACTCTCCCCATGAGCTAGGGATCCTTTCTTTTGTGTAGAAAATCATTCTTTGTTGTTACTGTGGGCGGGGCGGATAAGGTTTAACTTTTATCGTACGAAATTCGTGTGTTAATCGAATTTTGATGTACTTTATACAGTGGTTGGATTGAATTATTTTGAGGCAGACCGTAGGAAAACATAAGTAAAAATGATAAATCAATGAATCACGTAAGTACGTGAACGCCGCCGGTGGAATTGAAAAATTTAACAAATTAACGGTAATCCTGGTTTCAAATATTTATATAAAAAGTTTGTATCCTTTATTTGTTTATGTAGGTAGTTACGGAATACTTGTACAATAGAAATAATGTTCTACTTAAATATTAAGTTTTTAAACAAAAGAAATGAATTTAATGAAGAGCGAATCTGTATAAAAATGTAATACTTAGAAAATTACACAATGTTTATGACCAAAAATTGTTCATTATCATTTTCTTTTTCATAATTTTTTATAAACTCCTACTAGAACTGTTTTTATGCGTTGACGTCGAATTGGTAATCGCATCATATTTTTTAACTCATTATAAATGATCAATTAGATACACACTTTAGTCTTTAGACAATTTATAATTTATATAAATATTGTACCTACTTTCACGCAATTTGATATTGAATATAAATCTTAAAAGTTTTACCTTAATTAAATGCTGTGTTTTTTAGAAAATTTATTATGTAAGTTCCAATAACAGTGTAATTTATTTATGTTGAATTGAAATTTATTTTCTCTTTTACTGTTTTTTAAATCAGCAATTAATTATCATAATCCAATAGAAAAAGTTTGTACACAAAAATTAAGTTAATAACCACTATTCTTTGTCACATGTTTTCAAAGTGTTTGAGATCAAATTTAAATTGTATGAAAAAAAATAAATAAAAATAAACCGCAATCCTTAAAAATATATAAGTATCAAGTAAAGTTTTTTAGAACGTGGCAAAACTCGAGCAAAACGTTTTGACTCAAGGCGAGTAACTAACGAAGTTTTGTTTGTGCTTTTGTTTCATTGAACATATTTAACACTCTTGGAAAGTCATTAAGAAGTCGTTTAAGGGTAGATTAGTCTTCCGCCCTTTTCGTGAGGTTAAAAAATATTGTTTCTACTCCGAATTGAAAACATCGAAGTTTAAACTTCGTCCACTTGGCTTTTCCTCTCACAATAGGTACAGCCAATAGGCAATAACCAATAAAAATCAGTCTTCGACGGTGTTTCCGATTTAATTTGTAATACTTTTACAGGCATAACAACTAATGTCCAATACCGTAGACGACTTTAGGTCATTAATCAGTTCATTGTGTTTCATCCAAGCGATTGCGTTCAAACTTTTTGAAAAATTTGAAAGTTTATTAAAATTTGAAAGCGAACGAATAGAACAAAAAAAAAAAATCACATTACACTTCCGATCACTTTATAGTACCCGTGATTTCGGCAGTCGTACTGCGAATCATTTGTGAGACTGTGACTAGACTGTGATTAGAACCACGTGGGACCGTGTGAGGCATGGACCCGAGGTATAAATTTGGGGAGGGGTTATTTTATATTATAAATATGTGTTGTATAAAATACGATTGAACTTTTGTATTATAACTTTACAGCGTAAATGAACTTCCGACCAACAATAATTAACGAGAACGTCGACGTGACGTCGCCAGTCAAGTCGGTGCGATTAAAACAGAATTATCCGTCAAATTATGTGTAATATAATATCTTGTTGTGTTATATGTACGAAAATTAAAAAACAACAAAGCCTACAGGAGCTCCACAAAATTCTGATGACATAAATACATAACACTGCTGTCATCAGTACAAATAAATTACAGAATAACACATACAATTGTCCGGAAAACAACAAACAAAAACGTTATTTCTTAATATACTAAAAATAATTAATAACGTATTATTTTTCCATTGTAACATTTGTCTATCGTCCTGTTGAAGTTTAAGTGAAATACAATAATTATTTAAACCAGCATATTTCCTTTTTTCTATTTTTTTTCGATTCGAATAATACGATTGATAATTATTTCGCACATTTTATTATTGTGTTTTATAAACTGTGATAGAAACTCAATTCAAATAAAATTACTTGATTTTTAAACGACTACATTCGAATTGATTATAGCTAATATATAAACGTAGGTTTTTGACGCGTAAACGCGTCGCCGGCCAAACGGAATAAAGTCTGTTCACACACACACACACATGTTAAAAGTATTATTGAAATTTGAAACGTATTTTTTATACATAATGTAATTTTTAAGATTTTTCGTAAATTGCAAAATCAAAGTTACTCGATATTCACGTGTGTGTATGTGAATTCTTGCTTGCGTAAATACAGCCCAAGACTAATCCCGTCGACATTAAATCTAATCTAAGCTTTCAGTTGCTTCCGATTTATTGTCAAAACTACGAGCATAATAAACAGGCGTGTGCTAATTTCAATTAACGTATAACATTTACAATATATCACTCTCTAAAACCGTTAATCTGGCTTACTATTTTAGAAGAGTGTTTACATTATTTTAATGCCATATCGATAAACAAATATAAAAAAAAAACCTTTTAATTTTCTATCGCCGGGCGAAATAACTTAAAATTTGTTTTACCAACAATTCTCAAGCCAAAACACACAAACAGTACTCATTTTCTAAAAACGAATTATTTTTTCACACTAATTAGTCAAAGTTAAAGATTATGGTACATTCTTTTCGCCGGGCGTAATTTATTGGCCAATTCCTCTTGAACACCGTTGATTTCTTCGTCGCTTATATTTCCTGTACTTATAGTATTATTGTGTAAAATACAATAGGATATTTACTCGAGCTTCAAATATTCTCATCGCCTTGCAGTTTAATTGAATATAAGTACCAATTTTCGATTTTTATATTGCGTAGTTAGTTCCTATGAAATGATTAATATATAAATCATTTTATTTGCCACATAAATGAATAAACGTCACACGTGTAACCAAATTGCTTAATCTTACACATCTCGGAACATAATACTTGAATGATCATATGCGTATAAAGATATTTTTCTCGAAACCACATAACATAAGTTCGCATATTTTATCTTGTAAAGTATATAGATAGCGACCAATGGTAACACAACAATTAAACTTATAACTCATTGACTATGTGTAAAAACTATCTTCAGGTCTCTTTGTACTAACTTCAAGTCCGTACATTTTATTTAGTTCGAGAATATCATATAGAAAAATGAAAAATATTAAATTTAACGTTAAATTGAAAAAAAAATCGCCAATTTCCGAATATTGTCTTCATAAAATTGACCGGTGTTGTATTATATTTCTCTCAAAAATATGTGACCGAGAAAGCCCCAATTATTTTATTATATTATTATAATTTCAATATAAATGACAAAATGTGGACAATATAATTTGGATAAATACTCGTTATTTCAAGTCACCGTAATAGGATCACACACATTTATAAAACGTCAACAAAAGTATACGACAAAACGGTTAAAACCATTATAACGAAGTCAGTATAGGTTTTATAATACTATGAAAATACAACACGAAAAAAATTACAAGTCAAATAATGATGAAGACATCGATGTACTTAATAAATACCGCAAAACGTGATACGTAATAATGGTCGATAAATATTAAGGGCGAAGAGTATTTTTCTATCTGATTATCAATTATTATCAATATGTCGTCGAATCGGGGAGACGACCTAAAACTTAAAGGATGGTGAAACGGAGAGAAGGGACGAGGGGGAGAAATCCCTTTCCACGACTTTTTCCTATGTTCTTTTTCATTCACAAATTGATCTTATTATGTCTTCTGAATTATGTTTTCAACGGTAAAAATGTTGTTGAAAATGAACACCGTCTACCATGTAAAAATTATTAGACTTCCGTTGACAGCGATTTCGCAAAACATTACCTAGGATAGGACTTTTGAACGAGCGACAACGAATAGTTTTAATCGATATTCAATGCGTTTGGCAATTTCAACGTATCGTTTCGATTTACATTTGAGGACAACTCTGTGCGCACTCCGTGTATCACGGTTCCGTCCGGTTGGTTATAAATTTATAATGATATACTCTGAATGGCTTAGCAATTTAACGCACGCGATGTACGTCCCGTTCCGCTCGCCGCGCCCATGTAAGCACTGGGGGTGATCGCGTCCACGAGGTGGGTCTAAAATTTAATACTCTTCGCTGCCTGGTCCATAACGGTGAAAAACGCGACGACCCATATTAGACCGTAAACCATCCATCCACCACTCCTTTTTTTTTTTTTTTGGTTTTTCATCAAAAATAAATAACTCGACGTTTTATTCGGTACTTTAATTTTAATTTGATTATCTAAATAAGCGTTAATTTTCATCAAAATATATACATATATACGTATATAGCTATTCTTCAATTGTTTTTGTTATTATTGATTTTTGACGTGGCTTGTTTGTTGGTTGGTTTTTTTTTTTTCGTATATTTTATGCGTTAATTTTAATTTGTTTTTATTAAAATACATGTGATCCGAGTTAAGTTTTTATTCGGTGCAAATTTGATATTGTTTCATATTGTTAAATTTGCAAAAAAAACGATCTTTTGGCCCTTGGGCAAAACGATGGGTGGATAATCTGATAAACTATAGAAAAATCGAACAATATAATTCGACCGATTATATTGTTGTATACAGTGGAAATGGCAAGACTATTGGCTGATTGTAAAATGTAAAATTCAACTTATTAGTAAGTCAGCGTAATTTTTTTTATAGGTATTAACTTCAAACCTAATTACTCGTCATATTATTCATAAGAGTTTTCAGTTAATTCAAATTAGTATGCTAAAAAACTATTTCAAAGTTTTTTGTTTGACCAATACCCCGCGTTCTACTAAGTTTTGTACCAAGAATCTGAATTCAAAATCTAGTTAATTTTACAAATTTATTTATTTTTTGAAATACCTATAGTGTTAATGACTCTGGTGCAAGTTATAAGAGACTCACAGGTTTATCACTATTTTTCTTAAACGTTATTTTACGTTCTATACTAATTAATATATATTATATGGAAAAACATCTATTCTAAAACATCGATTTATATCAAATGCGAGCAATGACTCTCTATAGTGTTACAGCCGAGTGAATAATAGCGGGGACGAATGACGGTAACTTTTTCTTGAGTTTTTTAGAGGTTTAAACAAAATATGAATTTAATAGTTTGAAATATTTTTTAATGCAACAACAATGGAATTAATTCATATACTCTTATACGCATATATATATATAAAGGTTATTCGTTGTAACTGGGGGAATCAGAGTCCGGTTGTTAATACTTTTTTTTTTTTTTTTACTGCAATAGCTACGGATGAAGGTTTAATAATTTTTATCATCGTTGAAAAATTGAGAATGATTGAAAAACACGTTCATTATTAATGCAATGGCATATTATCCGAACGATGTAAATCACAGAAGTGGAATGAGATTTAATTTACATAACCGACAGAGGCGTAAGTAATTTTTTTTGTTTTTTTTTTTGTTTTTAGGTAGATAGACTCGTTATGTTTTGATGGAAAAAATTACCAATTATCTTCTTTTTTTTTAATTTATCTTTAATATTTATTATTAAATTAAAAAATATGCGTGATAATATGTACCTTTGGAATTAGTGCATGTATTGTTTTAAATTTAATTAAACGATATCGATAAAAAAGTGTGGTTTTTAAATACGAAATAAAAATATATTCATCACTTTATGCGTTCTCAATAAAACCTTAACTCAGATAACAATAGGCACAAATACAAAAGACGTGTTGCGATTGAAAAAAAAAAGAGAAAAATAAAACATGCAATCGACGAGGAAATTTCAATTTCTTCTTTTTTTTTTTTCATCGACCCAAACTCGCATGACTAATGGGTTATACACGAGTTTCACACTTATTCCTCTCTTTCAACGGATAGCGAAAGTTAAATCATTCCGTTCTACGTGACTACAATTATCACATGTTTCGGTAATGTATTTATTTTTTTTTGGTCATTATTTGTTTGTTTTTTTTTTTTTCAGAGTAACTTCGGTGATTAAAGATCCAGTAAAAATGTATTTTTGGAGAAAAGCGGGTAGGCCCGGACCTAACCAGGTCTACCCACCAGTTACGTCACTGGCCGTAAAAAGCAAACATCGACGGTTTACACTCCCATACCTACCGTACGTGATACATAAAACAAATGATACACCGGGCGTGCCAAAACGATAACATACCGTTTATTTATTTCTTGTAGACCATACAGCACATTTTGTGTGAAAATCAATTTTCGTACAATTGGCATTTTTTGTTGTTGTTGTTGTTGTTACGATTGTGCCACGGCTTACAGGTAAAGAGAGCACGTTGCGAAGTCTCGAATATTCACTCGTCCGGGTCGAACGATTTATTTCGTAAATGTTTTCATTTTTATGGCGTTCGCGGTCGAGTAATTATTATTATGTCAGTGTTTATGGACATTTTTTCAGATTATTTCTTACGAGTTATTCTAATGAGTAGTTATGTGAAAATATGCCTGTACGCCGTGAACGACGACGTCAACATATTTGTAAACGTTTCGTGTTTATGGATCTAAATATCTCATGGAAATTTCCTGTCCGATATTATAGGTACCCATGATTGATCACGTATTTCGTTGAATATCATGTTGAAATATCGAATGAGAATGTTGTCTTAAAAAGGGTATTCTGGTTTCGAAGAACGATTGTATTGTTTTCATATGTAAATATGTGATTGAGAGAAGAGAGTTATGAACTAAAAGGTATTTTCTGTAAATTGTTCAAAGTATTCAATGCGAAAATTAGCAGACATAAAGTACTCGAATCATACATACGCAGTAGAGAGAGAGTCTGTAATTAAAAGCTATACATTTTACGAGCAATCATATTTGTATCCTTTTAACGACATATTATATATAGGGGGACAGTTACAGGGTTAACAAATAGTCCATTTTTAAAAACACAAAACGCCATTGTAAAACTTTGAAGAGCGTAAACAATTAATGTCGAAAATACCCAACGTACGAGTAGGTATGTAATACTTTAAACGTATTATAAATATAATATGTATATGAACTTTTCGAGGAGTTATTTAATACAGTAAAATGATAATAAGTAGGTAAATAGTTATCAGTGATCAACCTGTGGATACGAGCATTTGCTTTGGTCGTTGATATTTCACTAACCTAATAAAACACACATATGGAAGAAATCCCTGTTCCGTATAGATCTGTTTATTTTAAAATAAACAAATCATAGTAGTTACAAACTGTACAGTATAAATATAATAAAACGAAAAAATATTTTCATGTTTGCAGTTTTATGTTGTATAATATTTAAAGTTCTCTCATTATTATATAAACGTACCTGTTATTGCTGCATTTTATTTTCGTGATAATGATAATTTATTGCCTTTTCTATAGTGGACAACTTAGACATGAGACATAATCATTTTTTTTTTTTTTTTTATAGTAAAATCGCTATTAATTTACATAATTGAATGCTGTATAGCATGTCGACTTTAGTACACCAGGCGAGCGTGTATAATTTTATGCAACAATGAAATAACTTAAATAGTTAAGACATGTGGAAAACACTAATTACAATTTATTTAGTTTGTATATACTTAAATATATGGAAATTAAGTTTTAGGAATTGAGTTTGTAATTTTATAATTAGTTTAATCAAAAATATAACCAACACATTTGAGCAAACGGACTTATCAACTACGCAAGCTATAATAATAATCACGTATTATTATTGTCCACACAATTGTCGGACAGCTCTCGAAATAATTATTTTAAACAAATTATTGTATGTATCTACTATGTTTGGTTTACTATTTCAACAAATAATTAACGATCAAATGAATTTATAAATTAGAACAGATTTTGTTTTGTCACGAACAGTTTATCGTTTGAAATACATCAAAACTAATTTTTCTTACCGATCTTACCAACGTTAACGATTGTTTTACGTACTTTTTTTCGGACATTATCATATTATATATTATATTTATTATTTACAACCCGGGCATAAATCATAGTCACATTTTTGACGGATTTCGTAGAGAAATATTTTATCTACATTTTTTCGATCGGTTACTTTTTATTTATTATTCAGTTACTCTTGTACCGCAATTTAAGGTTTGAAAATGATTATATTATTTCGTTGAAACATCACATCGAAATAAAATGATAGGTACCAATGACAAATTGATACACATTTAATGGTATTTACCAAGTATCAATTCGAAATATTATTGTACGTTAAATAAAACAACAGCGTCCTAATTTATGCAAATGGGTAGAACACGCGATCTTCCAGGTCATAATCCATCACTGATTTCACAAAATTGTAATTTAGGAATAAATAATAATAATTAATATTATAGTATAATATGAATAGAAATATACATAATAGCTGTGTATAATACTGAAAATAAATAAAAAAATAAATGATTATCCATCGTCAGACGTTGACTAATCCACAAAATATGTTATGTCAATAATCCGAAAACAAACGTTTTACGAAAATAGTTTTCACTATTCATTAACAATTATAAAACTATTTAAACTCCGAACAAAAACTTATGAAAAGTAAATCAATTCCGTTCTAGGTTAGTGACACCGCCATATTATGGTAATCGATTAAATACGCATTACTAAATAACGACAAATACTTGGATCATTTAATTAATTTTATAATATGTACCTACGGCATAGATGCCCGGAGGCACCAAACTAGATTTTTGTTGGTGCGGTAGAAGATTATTCGAGACACTCATCCCCAAAGCTGGATTAAGAGTCTCGCGAGCCCCGGGTGGAAATTCATATATAGTGGGTCATCCCTTTTGTAAAAAAAAAAAATTGACTCTACTTACATAGCCGCGCTCGCATCACTTGCATTTCATAAATTTTAGTTTTTATGAAAACACGTACTATCATTTTATGTTAATCTATTAACATTTTATATAATTTATTATGTAGCATACGTTTTTATGTAATACAAAACTATTGCTTGAACTATAACTTTAGTAAAGCCTTATTTATAACTTAAAAATATTTAACAGCGATTTTAAGGTCCTAAAATGACCAAACACAAAATTAGTAATAAATAATAACTGAAAGTCAAATGTAGACAGACAGTGAAAAATGAAAACCGCTGGTTTTTAAAATTGTTTTATCATAATCTACGAACAAAATAACTGTTTTACGCTGTAAAATAAAAGATTATCGATATATTTCGATGCCTAAAAAGTAAAATATATTGACAAGTTAAATACTGAAATTATAGTAGGCATAAGTAATTTTTATTATATTGACGATTTTGTAATAATTACTAATTATGAACTGAGCTGTACGTTACGATGAAAAACTTTCGATAACTTCATCTGAATTGATAGAATTATCTTTTGTGCAACCTATCACCATAAGAGCGTACGCTTCGTTCTGCAAACTTTGTGGTTCTAAGACGTAAATTTAGTAATTTGAATTTAAAGAATTAATATTCTTGTGAATACTCGATCGGTAAGTGCTGTGCAAAGGGCAGTGTAAATACGATGTAGCCGAACATTTTTTAGCAAGATATGTACCTATTAAACAATATACCATATTAAATTAGTATATGATTAGGAAAAAAAATTAGAAAGGAACACCCATTCGTAATATCTTATTTAGAAAAACCAAAAATTTTCGTTAAATATAAGCAAACAAAAAAAAAAAGAGTGGGTAGATACTCCCACGTCTACTCAAATAAAGCACTGAGTATGTTAAATTATGTATCCAAATAGTTAAATAATAAAAAGTTTATATATTTTAATTATTTATAAACTTTATTTCTATCTATGTGCATGGATAATTAATAATGTTAAAAACTTCCACGACAGACTAAACAAAGTCGAAAACACGCTTCACTTCTAAAACGGCGATAAAACCTCCAAACCCGGGGACTCCTATACCTCGACATAATATCTTCCTGGGAATTCACGAAAACCGACCGGACAACTAATAAAGAATGTAATTTTTTCATATTTTTTATTTGCGATCGTGACAAATTTATAACATGTCGCGAATCGATGAAATTAAATACATTGAATTAAAAAACCTCATGCCACCACGAGGAAATATTTATTGATATCATACACATTTTTACTCTGTGTAATATTCGTTCGATCGATATTAATTCATAATTAAAATTTAGCCGTGTAGGCGAACATTACCAACAATATTTGGTGATGGTTGGTACCTATGCGATTCTCATCATACGCGTGCGCCGCCGCCGTACGACGTATGTAAATCAAATCATTCAGAAACATTTCTATTATGCACATTATACTATATAGTTTTGCATGTACTTATGCGAATAAATAATAATAGAATAAAGAATAGGTTTGAAATAATATGTGTACTAAAATATCACGAACACGACTCCTAATTGTTATTCATGACTCATGAACGACGAACAAATAATCGTTATCCATTAGAGGTGCCCGTTGTTTTCGTTTAGAGCGACGTTCGCGGAGAAAATCGTTCGAGAAGACTGAGAACGAAATCACCAAGACGTCGAATACCGCGGTGTCTGTACGACAATGCCGCGGGAAAAAAAGAAATCGTCGAGAATTCTACAAAACCGTAAAGACGTTGCGCGCGAAAACGATACGTCAGACGTCCTAAAAATAGAACCGAGAGAAAAACAAATAGTGTTTATCGCGGGCGCGAAGTTTGTCGCGCAAAAAAGTATGTTCGATAAAATTCTTTACAACAGGAATATGAAATCGTGAGTCGTCACGTAATAAAATAAATACACGTCGACAGCAGTCCGAACAAATGAATGCCTACGAAAATATTATTATACGTAGTGTCCGGAACGCGGACAGCGGTGTACGACGCGCGACGTTAAAATATTTTAATTTATTTTGCCGCTAAAACGATTTATCGCCAGGACAGTCTGGACCCAGGTAAATTCGCCGCACTAAGGCGTACGCTAATAATTATAACATTTTAAACAATAAACGCATTGTGCGTGTCCGTATATGGCGCGAGATTATTATGATTTTACGTGCGACTTAAGTGAGAATACTTGTCGGCACGGTCAGCGTTAAAACAAAGACATCGTCGACGCACGTTTGCGCGCGCGGAGTCAACGACGACGGAGCGTTATTGCGGCGATAGTATTGTGATCTCAAACGTCGGTCGGTCGGCTTGAGACATATTCTAAACGTCTATTATACTTTGGGGTATAATTGGGACTAATTGTTATTATATTGTAGCGACCGGGAATTATTCACTAGGTCTAATCTGCGTCGGGTCACAAGTTCACGACCGTCACGTTCCGAGACGTTTCGAATTATTACACATACACACCGAGTATCGACTATTGGCAGGCCGGCGGTGTGGTGAATCGAATTTAACAATTATACGCGCATAGTGGAATTCGACCGAATACAAAGCGTTTGCAGAGATCGTAACGGTTTAATTTTTACGAGAACTCGAAACATTTAAAATTCTGACGGGTTGAAATCAACGAATTTTTCAGTCGGTTAAGAAATACCTTTTGTTAATTTGTTGGTACTCTTATAGGAATACAGAATCTTTCGTGCAAAATCGTTTTTTCTAGATCAACATTTTTGTACATTGGTTTCAAATTTAAAAGACTAATTCAATCAATCACCCGTTATCCGCGTTTTCGACGTTTTCGTAATGTATTCCGTGACACTCGACGCTTTAAGACATTGATTTTAATCCAAATTTTTTTGTTTTTTTTTCGAACAACAATCATCACTAACCAAATGCGTGCCGGTTGAATGCCGGTACATTTTGAAACGTTACCTGCACCTAGTACCGAGTATATCGTCGAGTACTATGTAAATATAGTATTGAGTAATTGCCAGGTACCCGGAACATCTCTAGTTACGTTTTGATTTTACTGATTTTGAACTTTCTCGTAAAATGTATTAATTATATAGTACATGGCGAATACCTGCGTACAATCGCTATAGCAACAAATTCGAAATTCAGTGGGTAAATATAATCATTTCCACGGGGCACTTGGATTAATATTTATAAAAATTACAAACGCAGTATCCATACGAAAACAAAAAGGCAATAACAAGAACGGCACTTAACATTTGGCTCTCGTTTTTTTTTTTTTTTTTCAACTATAGAAGAATACTAAACGCGCTTTAATCAATGTTGTAGAAGCTTTGAGTGATAATTATACTGTATTCGTATATGAAATAATTATTCATAGATTTACCTTTTGTTCGGGATCAGATCTCCAACTAACTACGTGAATTTATCCACGGTGATTTTGATTTTGATTTCTCGAGCGTTTCATTTAGGCCTTTTTTTTATAAATCCTGAAGTTTAGTTTACAATATTTTACTTGTAATATTTTGCGTACTCAATCGGACAATACTTGATGCTACATGAATGAAGTGTGGCCTAAAAACTATTTTTGTCTTCCGTATTTCCTGATGATTTTTGAATTGCGAAAACGCGTTTACTATTACTTGAAAAGTACATTTTTAGAGAATCAACGTCACTAAACACTAGCCAATGCATGTAGAAAATAACAGTGACGTCATACACGAGAATGACTAATCATTCTGAATAAAGTGAAAAACGTATTTATATCCGACTACAGTTGTAATAAATAATATATTTTTATTTGTTTTTAATTTAAATTGACTTTTTTCTATTTCATACATTTACGAAGAAGAAAAAAATAGTGATTTGTGATTCAATTGTTCGTCAAAATACCATTCTATCAATGCCCCTTTTAATTTCAGTGACAAACGCTTTTATATTTGCATTTTCTGGAAATTAATAATTTCCATTTCACAATATTTTATTAGTTTTGACATAATACAGTACCAAATGGTAAACCATGCTTCAATATCACGACGCCGTTCTATTTGAAAACGATATTTGTCGAAGTGAGAACGTAATAATATCATATGTGTAAATAGCAGATTGATAGATATCAAACGATTTGATACCAATCCTTTTTTATGTTCATACTCATAATATAGGCATTCGTGTTTGTAAATATTATATAAATGGATATAACACTTTGATATTTTCATAACTTCCCGGAAAATCAGTGTGTTACGTCTTCGAAATGCACACGTGCGTAGTGTATATACACTTTCGCGACGTATTTACCATTATTTATTCAAAATAAAAAGTCTCGACCACCGGTGCGCGCTCACGTGCACCACCGGGTAGACGTTATAAGTTGAGATATCATTTTTTAGGCCGATAACGGGTATATTGCCGTAATTTTCACATACGGGTAAAATTTATAAACGCGCGGTTAAAGCCCGAATAAAATATAATATACAACCATTAGTAAACGTGATGAGCGATTCAGGTTGACAAAAATTTCGTCGGCAGTTTTACGTGCATCGGACCGCGTATTCTTAGAACGGTTATGGATAAAAAAAACTATTCAACTTGATTTATAACAACTATTATAATTATAATTTCTAAAATGGTCGGAAACCTCTTTCGATCTGTTGAGTAATTTCGAACTTCTCACAATTTTTGTTGGCATTGTTTATAGCAATCTTCGTATACTTAACTCACCGGATCCGGGTGAGAAAATGTGACTATGTGTCGGATAGAAGTCACTATCTGTAAATGTTAACAAACTTTTCTATTTTCTTTTATTGGACAAAATAGTAGGCACACGTTTCATACTAGAATTATTATATGTTCACCGCAAACTGTTAATTATATAAATCGATTATTCCATAGTCATTATTCATTAACTATTATTATTAATAATTTTCATTGGGCGGAGTCGCGATCGTAACGTTATCGCATGAACGGTAAAGTTAAAATTTTTACGCAACGGATGTTTAAATTATTGATTCTATTGCGTATAACTATTGCAATAACTCGTTTGAAAACAGTAGAAAGGTAAAAATAATTTTCTCTTTTTTCATTATTATCTATTTTAAAAAAGTTATAAAGGGGTCGTTCCCGACCTGAGTACTAAATTTTTCATAGGCACACGCCGAACTTTAAGTCCGCTCAAGCTTACGAAAACGTGGTCTACCGTACCATTTACAGTACTCAAAACATAGTACTCAATAGGTACTTTATTGTTTGCCAAATAAATATCTATGGATGTTCTCGTTGACTACGGGAGTCACGTCAACACGATAATGTGTGTAGACGTATGGTCTGCAAAGTTATTACTAATTTATTATCATAATTGAGTGCATATATAGATTCCACGTGGTGCGCATTCGAAGTGCAGTAACTGCAGGACTGCGGCCGCTACAAAGGTTCGGATGTCTGGGATAACTTGTTTACCGCTTTCGAAGCAATCGCATGAAAGGCAGCAAGACCGGATCAATAATTTAATAGAACCGTTGATTTTTCCGATTGAAAGTCAATACGAATGCATTTCTGACGGATTTCATTCTCGTGAGCACCCGCACACCACACATCGTGTACCTACTATAATGACGTTTTAATTATTGTAATCGTTCATTTTGGCGGCGGTTATTCGGACGGTCGTTACAACTTTATAAGTATTATGAATATCCTGCGGGATGCGTGCACGCGAATCCCAAATTATGCGTCCTCGGAGATAGCACGTCATTTTGTATATGTTTGGATATGTCACGCGTTTTAATAAAACATACGAGTTCTCTGTCGTTTGTTCGAAAAATATTTGTGTAAGAGTGGTATTACGATGTAATTTTGTAAATAAATAAAAGTACTTTCAATTAGTTGGTTCAATTTTAATATATAGTATTTTGCTTGACTACTAATCGATCTTGTCTCGTGTTCGTCTGATGATGACACGCTAAGAAATTCGTGTTTGGATGGACCCGCGGGCAAATTTTTATTTAAGTTTCACGAATCACTCAAACATCTAAAAAAAAGAAAAGAAAGAAAAAGAGACTGTACTTAAATTTACAAATAGACGTAGAGATATTAATATTTATTGCGTACTAAATTTCGGCACGTTTAAATATGTGAGAGTTAAAATATTTCACGTGGGTAAAGCTGCATTGCTGCAATGACGTCATGTCAACCCCGCACTCGAATAAAAATTTGAAAATTTATTCGAACCAATATACATTAATAATAATGTAATATTTTATGAAACGGTTTTCGCAAAGTTGCAAATGGCATAAATATTTCATTACGGAATAAATATTTAATAGAAAAAACTAGCGATTTATACGTAAAACCGTAAATATTATAATGTCGACTACTTAGTTTTAATATTTGCGTTGAAATACTGCTATTTAATTCTTTTGATTTCGACTGTGATTTTACAAAGACAATTTTCTGTTTCAAATAATGGTTAAGAAATGATTCTATAGTTCGTTATCGCTGAAACAAGTTTAATAATCATACAAGTTGCTCAATTTATCTGTTTGATGAATTATAAAAATTATGTACTTGCGTTTTAGACGAGATGGCCTCGGAACAAGACTGTATAGAATATACATACGTCAACAGCGGATAAATTTCATTAAAATATGCTTATTTCTATAATTATATTAAGGGTTATTACAAAATCTACAGAAGCATCGATAACAACAATATTTTATCGCATACATATATAAGTATGTATACTCAAGTGTAGAAACATAAGTAAACATTTATGCACGAAACATATTTTAATTAGATTTAAAATTTTTATCTATAAACAAACTCAATAAATATTTCAGTATATTTTACTGCAACAGGCAATAGGTATAAGTATTAGTTATACGCTGCGTATAAATATTGAATACCTACGTTATTCAAAAGTTTTAAAACTGAACGTAAAACCAAATTATTACAGTTCAAAATTATATGGCCTCATATACACAAAATGTAACATTATTGGTCTTCTAATTATTGCCATATTATAAAACGAAATCCAAGAGCTATAAATACGCGAAGAGTTTCGGGTCTTAAAATTTATATATTCTTGTGGAGTGCCTATATTACGTTGTGTATTTCAGATATATTCTACTCGTTCTATATATCCTACGATGTGGGTTCTTGAGTAGGTTTACATTGCAAAAGCATCAGTCTGCCGAGACCGTAAACTCATAATACAATACCACAGACGTAAAAATCGATTAGCCGATCTACATACGGAAACGAGATTTTTTTTTTTTAAACACAACCATCGTTCCGGTTTTTGATCTGTACGAGTAGATGCGTTTACAGCCAACGAGACACGAAATAGATAGGGCGTATAAATGTAACCCTCTTGAAATTCAAAGCAAAACATGCCGTGCTCAACAAAATCGGCCGATTTCAAAAGCACGCTAGACACTTATACGCAATCGACAGAACAATGGACTGCTGTAGACTGGGTGGCGGGTGTAATCTAGACTCTAGCATCATAGTTGCATTCATCGGTAAGGTGGAGTAATAATAGTCTCCAGTTGTTGTGGCGGATTTAACGGTTATTGCCGATGGTGCTGCCGAGCTGAATTTCAATATGGAGCTCTCGGTGGCAACGTTTAAAGTTGTTTAGAGCTTGACAGATTTTATCGTCCAAATGGCTGATCACCTTCAGCACAGTACCGTTGCGAACTTCACTTAAAAAATTGTTATTTGAAGTCACCTACATACAGCAGATGAAATTAATCGAAACATGGCAACAAAATCGCCGAATCCAATATTAATCCTAATAAAACACACAATGAATAACAAATGTTTTTGGTTATTGATTTTGAAAAAACCTAATAATTTTACAGTCGATTGCTCGAATGGAGTTGTTATTTATTTAAATATATGAGAAAAAACTAACTAGTATACCAAAATCAGTTTTATAATAAGCGTCAATATACTTCTAAAACGGGTGAAACATTTATTTGCCGTCTGTTGATTATTTAAAATTAATTTTATCCGACTATAAATGTGTAGACCATGACAATTGTTTATTTTTATATTATTTTTCGAGGGGGCCTAGTCTAATATTATTCATATTCATTGTTATTATTGTTTAATCGATAATATTAATTAAATTTAAAATATGTAAATGTTTAAATGAAGGTTGGCAATACGAAGATAAATGACCTACTTATTATAATAATAATAATAAAAAAAAAAAATGCAACAAATCCGTAGAAATGCTGAATATTATATTTTATGGTATCGGAATGATTATTTAATTAAAAAAGTTTGATGAACAATTTTGCTTATTTCGATATTATGAAAAATCAGTCAACAAGTTTTTTCTTTCACATCATCATTGTAATAAAGTGTGAAAATAAAATACTTTGCGTAGGAAATTCTATATTAAAATAATTATTAATTCACCTCTGTGGAAATTCTGGAAAAAATGTTTCATTCTAAATAAATAAAGCACATTGCAGTTCTGAACTCCATTACTATGTTTCTATTATATTGTTTTCATATCGGTGTGAAGTCAGCTGTCATAAATCACCAAATAAATTTATATTGATCATAATATTATTATAAAATAATATTTAGAAAAAAAAAATGATAACAGTTGTATATAGTAGATGATAGATGTATTTTGATTTGTGTGGATTTATTTATTCTAAATTAAATTTCTAAATAAATATCAGTTTGTTTGTTGTAAAAAGTATTGACGCAGCTGTTTTGAAATCAAATATAAGTATTGGTCTTAAAACCGAACGACCTTTTATCTTTAAAAGCCAATCCATCAATCGAGTCATCGACATGAAAATATAAAAATCGCCAAATTAAAATAATGAAATTAATAAACACTTTATTTTCATCGAGCTTCTCATTAGTAAATTATCGCTATCGCAATTGTTATAATCGGCCGTACCACAATTAAAAATTATACATAATAATAATATATATGTAGGTAGCATATTTATAATACGATTGGAATCGACGAATAATAATAATATAGTGTATAAAAGTAATGAATTATAAATATTTCAATCATAACATTAGCGGCTTTCTTTAGATATTATAGATTTGTGTGTATTTTATGAGGTCGGCAGTCAAAAATTCGATAAGCTACCGATTTAATCTGTTTATAAACTAATGACTTCTACAAACGCGGGAGAATTTTTTTTTATATCAACGGCAATAATGATTGCCGTAAAAACTATTAGATTTTAAATTAAATTTTTTATTGTCATTATCAGCAACGCGGAAAATATTCGAGTTGTATTGCACAACATCATTGCGCGCATTTAATAGGTCTAAGAAGAATTTTATTTTTCAATGAAGCTATTTAACCTCCTACCTTGTAGATTTAAAATCGATGGAAAAACTAATAAAATACACAATGCACATAATTTTTTTTCTTGCTATTTTATACAAAATATTTAGTTATTAGCTACAAAAATAAACCGGTATATTCAATAACCAACGGTTCTCTTTTAATAAAAATAATAAAAAATACGAAAGACGGAATTTGTCGGGACCAAAAGTTCATATCACGTATTCGACCGTATTAGGCTGTTTACGACTTATACGGTAAAACGTTCACAACGTTATTAGTGACGCACCGAATAAAATTTCCATCAAACACGGGTTTTCGTATTAGCGATGAGAAAAAAGGTTTCGCTGTATATATCAAAGTATTTAATTCACTGTTAGTAATGTAAATTCATTAAGTTAACATTTATTTTTATTTTTTTTTTTCGACCCGAATTATAAAATCCCGTCTACACGCGCCCGAGTGTAATATCGAACGTTTCGCATTATCGTCCGTACGCTTCGTTTTTCGTCACTGTCGAATTCGGATTACACGTCCCCATAATCTCGCGATTTGGGTAACACGACTTCATTTCAATGAGTATTAACAACACCGTTTTTTTTTTTTTCCATTTACCAAATTCTCCGTGCACGAAAAATCTGTCGTCTCGTTACTCGGGCTTACCAACCAGTGGGTCCTCGTCGAAAAGCATGCGTGAGCGATTTTTTTCAGAATAGATGTTCTAATAATTTTCTCCTATAAACCACGTTGATAAGCGATGAATGACCAATTTATTTGAAATCCACATTTTTATGAAATAAATTCAGTTTTTCTTTTTTCGTCATTGCGAAACGTCAAATCGGACGTACCCTCCACCTGTCTTTGACTGGCATTTCTAATATTTAATAGCCTCAACGTACGCGATTCCGTCACACGAGCTTTAATCGAAATATGATTCGGCTCCTGTATCTTAAAGTAAGCTTTTGGAGGGCGATCGTCCCTCGCGGTCGTCGACCACAAAGCCAAACTCGCTTGACCTTGTGCGACGCTCGGCGGAAAACGATTGAACGACCCACGGAATCGTCTAAACTACGCGTGATTGCGCGGAAAATGGGGAGGCCAAGTTTCGGACGGCAGCGCGCGGTCGTAAAAGTCGCCGGCCGGAAGTCCGTCGCCGGTCCATCGCGACGATGTTGCCCTTTGGCCGACCGGAATCCGGTCAAATCTTCCTTGTCTACACGTCCTGCTGCACCGCGGAGGAGACTTTTCTTTGTACTTGTGCATTACGTCGTCCGGTTGTCGTCACGCGTTGTGTTACGTACACGCACGCAGTATATTCGTAAATTTGGTGTCACGTAACGATCATCAGCTGATGAGGTATAGGTAAATTTGAAAAATATACGAGACGTTTTTCGCTATGGATAGAAGAGAAAAAATCACCGCGAACCGTATAAACGAGAAACGATAATAAATTATTATTCATTACTATTGTTACATTATAAAAATAGAATTTTTTTTTCTACTCTTACCTTCGTGTTTCACACGTTAATTTTTATGTTTTATTCTGGTGTTATATTGAAGGCGGACGCTCCATTGAATAATATCGCCGAAATCCATTTTTGGTATCGATCCGGAGGAACGGCTGTTATTGTTGTTTTTTTTTTTTCTCGGTGTCGAATGCGATCGAGACGATCGATCAAACGCAAATAACCACAGTTGTGTAAATATAGGAACGTTTACTCTCGGACCGAGGTGCCTCGAGGCATGTTTTTATTTGTTCAACAAATTTGATGGAAATCAAAAGTGTAAAATTTAAATGTACCTACGAAAACTAATGACCGCTGAAAATTTTCTTTTTTTCAAAATACTCAATTATCGCCGGTTTTGAAACGGCATTTATAGCTAAATAAATAACGATTGTTTAGTATTTATGAATTATTATTATAATAATATATACTGGATATTTTTAAACCGTAAATGCACGGAGACAAGAATACATAATGAAACAATTTTCTTAATAACAAAATATACTTTGTTTTTATTACTCTCGAATACTTGATAAGTAACAATATGACATTGTACCGGTATAAATGTAATTAATATGTAGATTAGCATGGTTGAACGAAAAAAAAATGTAATTCAAATGCAAAAGCCATAAATTTCAACGATACACATTTTTAACGATATCTAGGGTTTTATTTTTACATACCTAATAGTTTTTTTAATTTTTCATCCGTAATTTAATATTATTCGACGATATTAAATTTATACTTGCCACTCACCTATTGTAAAATCTTTAAAAATATTTGAAATCTTCGGAACATTGATTTGATAAATAAATGAATATTTGTTGTGGGTATTTGCTATTTTTTTCGACGATGATATTTCTGATTGTACAATGTACATATTATCTACTATACTAAAAATTATTTAAATCTTAATTGATTAATAAATACTTCGTAAAAGATTACTAATTGTTAAATAACAGATAATGATGTATGGAATAAGTGATACTTTAGACAAGATATTAGGAAATTTCGTGCAGCTCACAACAATATAATGTTAAATAAGTATATTATAATTGTGTTGTTGTTGGTACATCGACCTATAGACGCGGGCCGTCGAGACTTTTTTTCGTAGAGGACAGTCATGATATTCATCAAAAACCTGTAGTATCCCGGTGTGTCGGGCGGTAAATCAAAAAGCCGGAGTTTAGGTTAATAAAAACAATGTTATTATTAATAAATAATTAGTCAATCAATCGCAATGAAATATATACGTCGTCTTCACTCCTCGCTTCGTCGCGCAGTGAAGAGCCGCGAGCCGTCCCGCTCTCCTTCGCCGGCGGCAACGGCGATGTCGCCAGCCCAACCGGTTTCCCGGTCGCGCTATCGCGGACGTCGAGCGTGCCGCCGCGGTCTTCGTAATTTCAACCGCGACAAACCGTTTTTATACGAAAAATACTAAATGTTTTAAATACATGTTCAAACATTTAAAACTATATTTTTTGTGTAGAAATTATGTAAAAAAAAGGTCGATTTTTTTAAAGTCCGTAAGTTGGAGGTACCGCACTCGATAAGTCAAGCATCCTAACTATAGAAAACTTTTAACCCGCAACAATTTGTTTAAGTACTGTAAATTATTAATGAATGAAATAAAAAACTTACTCAACAAGCGTAACGTAAATTTATTTAAAAATTTAAAATGCATAAATAGTGGTATAAAAGTATATGGGCTAAGTAATGACGGGAATTAAAACTCATCATTTTGATTTATAAGTTTTGATTTATAGGTTTCTAGGTCAAATTTGTTTTTAAATATTATTCATCCACCATCCAAAAATATGAAAATGAATTTATACAGTACCAAAAACCAACTCAAATACTAAAAACAAAAAATATTTAAATATTGATTTAATAATGTTTGTGTTATTCGAACACATTTAGTTAAATACTTTACAACACTGACTATCATCCTCGTGTGTATGAAGATGGGTAATGAATGATGATAAAATATTATGACAATGCCATGATTTACCTTTTTTTTCAATCTCAATACTGATCAATAATTTGACATTTATTATTTTTGCTAAATTATAACAACATATGTTTCTAAAAAAATGAACGTATTATTTTAAATTACTTGTAAATAAAAAATCGTATCAGTGTTATATAATTAATTATTTCATACTTGAATAATCTCTTATATATAACAGTAACTCAAACCGTTGGACGGATCGGGTTAATATCTGGCATGAAGATAGCCGTTATGACGTAGACACGCACTAAGAAGGGATTTTTGAAAATTCCATCATCCCTAAGGGGGTTAAGAACGGTAAAAGGGGTAAAAATTTTTATGTTCCGATTGTTCTGAAATTAAGTATATATACTCTATAACACAAACAAACATTGTCTATAAACTTTATTTTGTGAAATTCACACAAAAGGTGAAACTAGAAAAATTCGCCTGGCCGGAACCACTGGAGCTTTGAGTATGAAATTTGGTCAGCGGTTTCGTTTTCTATAGTGGAGACCCCTTGAGAAATGATTTTCTCTGAATTTGAACCTATCCTCCGCCTCTGATCGGTACCGTTTAATAAATAAATCTATTAAATCTATATATTTATAAGAGATTCACTTATCAACGCCCAGACCAAACGAAAACGGTAAAAGGGGTACAAATTGAAAACGTTTTTTTTTTTTTGTTCCGATTTTTTTTGAAATTAAGTTTACACACAAATAAACATTATTATGTGACCTGAACCGCTGGAGCTTTGAGTATCAAATTAGGCCAGCAGTATACCTCGGTTCTCGTTTTTACGTGTTAGTTAGTTAGTTAGTTTATAACACACACACACACACACACACACACACACACACACACACACACACACACACACACACACACACACACCGACGTCGGTCGGTCGGTCGGTAAAAATTAATTTGTACGTTTAAATTGTATATCTATATTCATATTGTTTGTTTATATAATAAACTATTAAATAATAGCAGTCAGCTGATCAGCTGATAACGGGAAAATGTCAATTATTATTATTATTTGGGCCATACACATTTTTTATACTTAAAAACCCGACAAAGACGGGTAGATTCAGCTAGTACCATATACCATATACGTATGATATTATCGCAAATCGGACGATAAAAATATTATGTTTTTAGAAATAATTTTCGTTTTGAGTTGTAGTAATAATTTATCAAACTATACGCCAGGATAATATTAATATCTGTTAATAAATTCGTATGGGCATTTTTTTTTTTTTTTTGTTTAGTAATGATTTCAATTGAATTAAAGACTTAGCCCAGTCAAGTGTAAACTTGTGACATACTTAACTTTTATATTTTAGCACTATGGTTATTATATAACACATTGATCAAACTGTATTTATACTGTGTTTGTTATTTAGCGTATAACGTGAGTAGAATGGGTACAAACTAATGTGTTTAATTGATCCGATTACTATCACTGCGCTATTGAACCTAGGAAATTTACTTACGTCAAGTTTTATGGTGAAATACATTTTTTGTTATTAAAAATTAAATCCAATTAAAGTGCATTAATATACTTAAATGGGGCCAATTATTAAAATCCCTAGAGAGGTTTTCAACTTGAAATGGCTTAACTAATAATCTCCCGAGTTTTGAATATTTTTATTCCGGCAAACTCTTCACATTATTTCTATAGAGCACAGTTTTATATTTTTTCATTACTGGGAAATCTATCGTTCGTTTAGTGTATGTTTATTGAATATTAATTAATAATAATTGTACTCAATTCTCAAGTTATTCATAAAATTTAACATTTTGATTTCGTCTAAAAACAGACATATCATTGTATTTACATACAATAAGTTACTCTAAATAGAACAATAAAGGTATGTTTTGTTAATGGTTGTGAATAATAATACGAAAAATCGAGTATGAATAATTTTCGTTTAGGAGTGTTTGCATTTTAATAATTTGTCCTGCTATTTTTGCCATTGTTTCCAAACAGCATTTAATTTTAAAATGCGTGTAATAAAAGGTATTGTGCAAAATTACTTACGTTTCGCTTTGGGCATCATCACGCGTCCTCGTTGAATGCGTAAAAGAAGCAAGTTTGTGGACAGTCACAATATGAATTTGCCGTTAAAAAAATAATTATACTTTTATTAATTATATTATAGACTTTGGGTAATTGATTGATTTCACCGTTTTCCATTACGGTCGTTCGGAGTAAACATTTTTTTTTTCTCATAAATTCTGGGACGAATAATTAATTCCATTACATAATAATACAACGGTATGAAAATGTCATAAATCTTCGAATTATGGAAAAAAAATAAATAGGTTAGCAAAAAATATAGTATGTACAAATATTAAAATTTTATTTTGAATATTATGCTGTTAATTCGATAACTGGAATATTACAAATAAACATATCGAATTGAATGATCGAACGACGTAGAAAAACGAACGTTACATAAATATACTGTGCAATGAATAGCTTTCTTTGGGATAATCGATTAAATCCATGTGCTTCGTGAGTAATGGTTAATGATTAATACTGAAATCAATTTAATACTTAGTTTACCTACGTTTATCGGAAACGTTTGAGGCGTATCACGTACACTGAGATTATATTACTATGACTAGGTGTACCACCTGCCTACTCTATGAGTTATGTTTTGTTTGCGACGCGCGTATACAATAGGCGAGTAAAATAAATGGTCTTTCCGAATTATTATTCCTGGTTTCTTGGAACCGCCGTAGCGACTTGGCGGACAATGATACTATTATTACTGTGATATTAAACGGGGTTACCCACTGTTTATCGTACAATAAGGACAATTGGCCAAGAACACCGGCGCGGACGCTCCGCTCAGAACGTTATTATGAATTCGAACGCGTGTTATTTTTAAGAATTTAAGCGATAAGGTAATAGGCCGACGATTTATAGCGAGGGCAGTTTTTCTCCGGAATCGAATGATGAATAGAGAGAGAGAGAGAGAACAGAGAGGGTTTTGCTGATAACCCGTTATCGTGACGAAAGCGTACCAGATACGAGGAAAAATGAAAATATGTTCACGTCCGTCGTAGGTACCGACTTCTTCTTCTTCGATAATAATGATTACCCGACGGCGCGGCGGCGGCGACGGTGAATCGTTAAAGCGAAATAACCATAATAATAATTAATAATAATAATAATAATTTATTATCGAGGCGGCTCGGGCGCGGAAGAGATCATACGTTTCGAATGTTTCGATTGAAACGTGCGAGCGAGGGGCGAACGGGGAAACTACCGGACCGAAACCGACGGCCAGAAGATTAGTGGCGGCTTATTCCGCCAGGTGTCGCGGTGCGCGCCACGCGCGACGGGGTTGCACGGGACCGGCGGCGGCGGCGGCGGGACCGGCAATGCGGAGCGCGCGTTGTAGTGTTGATCCGTCGCGTTCGCGTGCGCCTCGTCCGTTGCGTGCCGCCCGTCGTCCGCCCGAACGATATACCGGAAATAGAAATACGAGAGTTTTTCCGCGCGAAACCCGCCGCATCCGTCGCCGTCGTCTCGTGCGCGCGCGCGCCTCGCAATAATGACTTGAATTATATCCGCCGTCGATCGCGTCGGATTAATCGGAAATACTTAATCTGGTTTTGTCGATCTAGGGGAAAAAATAAAAACAATAGTTTTTCGCTAGCGTTTTCCTCCGCGACGACACCGTCTCGAAAATTACCGCCATTACCTACGGCGACGCGAACACACGTCGCGGCGCGTGTGTTCGTCACGCGTGTGTTTTTTCCCCTTTCGTTTCTCGCGAGTGTTTCGTTCTCGTTCAAATGTGACCGGTCCCCGAAAGTCTGACTCTCCCCCGAGTACGCCGCCGAGACCGACGCTTCACCATGTTCCGGTGCCGACTGCAAGTGCTGTGGACGCTCTATTTGATCGTCTATAACGGTTAGTGGAAATAGGTCTTTTTTTCCCCTTCCGTCCGTTCACCCGGTTCGTTATTTTGTTATTTCGCCATTTGGCCACTGCGTTTCGACTCGCCCGAAAGTTCTCGACTCGAACGGATCGGTCTCGAACGGCTAACCGATCGACTGGTCTACACTCTTATGTTTTTTAAAAGTGTATCGTTAATTAAAAAAGTTCACCGTAACGTCACCGTGAACGCATTACCCGGATTCAAAACATTTTCTAATTTATTTGTTTCTTTATTTTTTCCGTTTGAATTTTATTCTGGGTAAAACCCAATAGCCCAGTGCCGAAAATAATTTCGTCTTTGGTATTTTTGTGGTGTCTTTGAGGTCGGTTTCACGTACAATTTGTACTATCCGTAGGCTCGTATCTTTTTTCACGTATTTTTACGGGTAACTAATTTATTTATATGATGACGTGTGGATATTAGGTAGATGGGTGAATGCTTTATTGGCGACTTGTGTACTTATAGTAAGAGAGTTGGCGATTAAAAATTGAATAGGTATTTTCGCACTTGGCGAATACTGGATTTAATACCCCAATTATTTTATGCACGTAGGCATAGCCCCGGCACTTGGCTCTAATTCTGCGGGGAGGGAGGGGGCAAAAATTATGACAAATTACAGATGGCATTTAAAAATTTTAAAATCTTTTCACATCCAACTAATATAGCCACTAATCTAATATTTTACTCTTTCATACTTTTATATTTAACTATGTATATATACTCATCTACCTATGAGTCTACATCACTTGAGAAATCACTATTTTATATTTATGCTTATATTTTGATCAAAAAAACAGATAGGTATATAGTTAAACTACAACCACCATGGTCTAAATGGATAATACCTTTACCATAGAATAGATTAAATCTAGATTTAATTAGATTAATAGATCTATTCTGTACCTACACTGTGGAAAATGTACTTAAATGTATGATATCAATTGATATCAATGTTTGTTATGTTTCTGTAATGGTAATATCCACAGCATAGAGTAGTATTCTCGAGGTTGTATACTCTATAATACATAGTTTTATAGAATTGACATTTGTTTATATTTATTTATGGTATATTGATAATATCTGTCTTAATACAGGGAATAATAAATATGTAATTATTGTATATAAGTAATTTTAACATAAATAATTTATAAAAATTAAAAATTGTATAATATTTAATGCCCCCCCCCCTCCAAAATGCCATCTCTGCATATAGGTTACCTACTATGATTTCATTGACATTGTGGTGACAAAGACAATACAGTATTTACTTGATTTGTGTGATAAACTGATGACTTTATTGTGGGTGCGTTTCTAATATCAATTTCAACTAGGTATATAATTAATATAAATTAAATTAAAATAAATAGGTCTTGCCTGGATTATTGTAATAACTGGAAATCACATTCTAGTTACCAATTACTTCACTTCAGTATATTTTGAAATTAGTTTAAATGTAAAATCTTAGAATAGTGTTATATTATTTAATAAAATAAAATGAATCTTAACAAATTTTAATTAAGTAAACTCTCGGCCAAACTATTATTTCACATTTTCCCTAAGATTTTGATATTTTAAAAAATGATGATATAATGGATTCTAATGCTCGAGCTTTTAAACTATGAGTTACCCAGTGGCGTGGTAAACTTAAGTTACTGAGAAGCAATTGAAATTTTACTGACGACCCCCTGATGACGATTAAGCTTTGTTATATATTATACGCACAATGTAGGTAAATTACGATATAGGTCATTTTACTTACTTCATGGTTATACAAATTGTTTTATACTAGTAAACAATTGAATTTAGCTTAGGTAGTTGTAGTTTTTTACATATTCATCCATGAGTATACATATGTGATCATTATATGATCCATGAGTCCACTTACCTCAAAAATCTAAGAGGCAATTGCCTCTCGAAGAAGCCTTCGCCACGCCACTGAAACTGCCTACTCAATTATGAAAGTACTTCACACAATCCTAGTTTACAATTTTAAAATACCTAAATCTTTCACCTTGTATTTTACTATAGGTAATTAAGAACATTAAATTTATGATTCGTACCTATATGTAGTATTTGAGAATCTGTTCTAGAATAAAAATTTCAAAGAAGTATATGGTATCTTATATTAGGTATCATAAAACAACATTTTTCAATTATTTTCATCCCGTTTTTAGATTTTGTATAAAGAAGTAATGTATTCATTCTAATATTATGTGTTTTTTTTTTTTTTTTTGTGTTTAATGTTTTGACTTAAAGACTTAATCCGAGACTATTCAATTATTGACTTTAAAGATTGTTTTTTTGTAGTACATTTTTCTAATAATTGAAAAATAATACTAATAAATTATAAGTTACACTATTTACATATTGAAAATACAAATAAAGGCTGATTTATCAGCATCAGCTTATGTATTTTTCTACCTAGTCCTGTATTTCATCCATTTTTAAATACATTTTAATTTTGTTCTAAAATATGAGCTAAATATCAGAAAACGAAGAGTTAATCCATTTTGACATTAATGAATTTAATTTCTGTTGAAAGTTTAAATGTACAATATTATACTATTTAATTAATTATAATTTATTTATAAAGGTTAACTTATGTTCATGAATATATATCTGAAAATCATAATATAAGTAGACCTATATAAATTATTATTGGTAAGAAGCATATTTTGGTTCTTATAGACATTAGTAATTTATTTTTTTATATAATACATACTTTTAATTATTTTTAATATATTTTTTACGCTCATGAATATTATAATGTTTATGTGTTATCTTATTTTGATAGAGAACATTGAGTTACAACTTATAAATACACCCCTTAACATTCCCAAACTTATAGAATCTGACGTCATCTTTCCTACCCTTTCTGTAGATTTGATCCTGCGGGGTGTGCATGTATTGTTGTGGTGCGTCGTATAAACATTTGTGAGTCATCGACATTCCCAATTCTTTGCCCTCTTGATTTTCTCAGTCGAAAAAAGAAAAATCATCGTTGGCTTTTATCTATGGCCTGTTTTTTCCACTGCATAGAATAAATGCGATCTCTCGGGGCCTGTCAATTGGGTTTGATATACCAGAAATATTTCCTATTTTTTCTTCTTTTCTTCCTTTTTACCTTACTTTTCTAAATTTAAATGCAAAAATGTGAATAGGTACACTAACAAATGCGTCAAAATGGATTGACATTAGTTTAATTTAATCTTGTATTTTTATATCCCCAAGTTAACAATATGTCAATTTACAGTTGTAAACTTATTTGAATTTTAAATATTTTGTGAGTAATATTTATAAATGCCATACAATTTTAGTATGGCATACTACAATTTTAGTAAAAATCTTATTTTTTATCTAAAATTTTATATAAGATAATATAGGTACCAGGTACTATTGCCTTAATTTGATTTAACTATTGTGTTTTTGTTTAAAGTTAAAGAATACTATTGTTTGAAAATATACCAATATACAGCATATTATGCTTAAATATTTCTTTAGTAATTACTAATGATTCTGCATATAATATTTTTGAAGTTCAGCTATCTAAATCATCTAGTCGATATAAAATGTACTTGGATATTTTGTATCTTATTACTTGTATCACCTTATTTATGTTGGTAAAATAAATTGTTTACAGTTTCCCTTAGTTTTCTCCTGTTGTCAAATAGATATGTTCATCTTTATATTTAAGTGATAAATTAAACAACTTTTTGTTTCATTATTTTATTATAAATCTCTAGATATCTATAGCAACACAGAATTTTACAGATAAGACACTCAGTTGTGTGGGTTATAATTGACCAATAGAAAAGAAATTATAATTGTTTCTTATAAACTAAGGATCTATTAACCTGTGGTTTAGAGTAGCAGTTTGTGTTGTCTACCTATATAATTATATGGGCCTTAAACAAGTTTTAGAAATAAAATGTAGTTTTGTCTATTTACCTTTTTTTTTTTTAAAAAAAAAAAAAATGTCTTATATAATATAAATAATAATATACTTTGTCGATAATATATTTTTATAAATTTATTTTCAAAATATGATAATATTATTGATTGCAATTTGTTCATGTTTATTATTTAAGGGATTATTAAATTTATTTAAAAAAGCTTTTCAATTATAACTTTTACCATTTCCTTTATCGAACAATTATTAACAGGTATACTAATTAATCAGTCAATAAATTTAGTAAATAGGCACCGAATGTAATAAAAACCTAGAATAAAAGTTAATATTTATTTTATAAAAATTAATTTACACTTTGATATTTAATATTTAAATATTGTACGTTACAGGTCAAAAATATTAATTTAGTTTATTTTTAAAAATAGTAAGTGTATAGCTATGTAGTAATAGTTAAAAAAAAGGTGTTGCTTTTCACATTCTTTACAAGTTTGAACTTGTTACTCTATTAACAAGACATCCTTATTCTGATAACATTGTTCTGAACATTGTACACTACTTAATAATTTTTCCAGACCGTTTTCAGAAAGTACTCTTCTCCACTGGTGATTTCTGACATTCATTAAGAATGTGGTCACAGAAAAGTTGTCAAAGTTTAGTTACGAAACTTTTCTATTCTCACATTCCTATAATCATAAAGTTTAACTTCTAGAAATAACTTTAAGAACCAGATACTTACTAGTGAATATTACTAGTAATTGTGAAATGAAAATTACTTAAGTTCTTTCAGAATTTTGCTCAATGAATAAAGAAATTTTAAATTTGATTTTTCTATTTAGAGTTATTAATATTGTAGTTATTATTTATCCAATCATCTAGTTATTCGTTTGATAAAATAAGCTTGCGAGTATCTATCAATTCTAATTTAACTAATTATTTCTGTGGGTCGTGGCAATTTAATAATTATGTATTATACTCGTATTGTTATTTTTTTTTTTTTTTGGAAAATGTTTGTAACTATTTTTACTTGTTAAAATAACTAACATTTTATATCGGATTTAATGTTGATCGGGCTTGTCCTTTTGTTATTAAATAAAAAATAAAACTCATCTGTATTCTTTTTTTGCGCAGTCTAGATCGCCCATTTTCTTAATATAAAGTATAAACTCATCAATCTTTAATTTTTCTAAGATATGTATTATGTTTCTGTTAGATATTTAATATTTCGATTGTTGGTTTAATAATATCGTAATTATTATCGTGTTCAATCATCATTCGTTGAAGCGTTTTAATCCTTTTTTGTTTTCGTCGTTGTTATCACGGGGGAAATGAATACAATGCTTTGTAGCAATAATATTATGGGCAGGGGTGCCGGACATGGTTCCGGTGAGACTTGGTTTCTCATTTTTTCCCCATCTTTTTTCACCTCTATTATTATTATATCGCCAGGTTCGGTTTTGTTGTTATTATTTTAACGACGAAATCCGTTTTAATTACGGTCAATCCTGGACAAAAGAAAAACGTAATAAAAGTATAAAAAAGATGGCTGGGAGAGGGAGGTTGCACGCCGTTCACCTTTGTGAGACACAATACTAACAGCCAGTAGCTATTTTATTTTACATAAATCACCTCAACATTTTTGGCGTGGAAAATTTTTAAAACACTTTCATAAGTATAACTGACATGTTGAAAAAATTCCACTTGTGAACTATTAAGAGATTGCAACATAAATTAAATTATACTCAAATAGTAGATACTTCAATAATTGATATATATATTCCAAAAATTCCGCTTTTATTAGTTGTAGAAACATGCTAAATCCATGAAATTAACATGGAAACCGGAACTAATTACAATTGTGGATCTTTACTATATATTTTGTCAAATATCGTGTTCACAAAGTAGTATTAAATAACATTATAATCGATAGTAAATATTAATATCAAAAAAGAAAAATAACTTATAAAGTCATAACAAATTAAAAAAATACTGTAAGTATCTTTTCTAAATAACATTTTTTCAAAGGAAGAATCGTTATTTTTTTATTTTATCAAAACAAACTTGTTGATTATAGTAAATAAACCAGTTATTCGCGAATTCATTCCTCTCAATAGATTGAAAAATTAAACTATTCGGTTTTAAGTTCACATTTTTTCAAATATCAATAATTTTTTTTTTTAGTTATGCGATGAAATATTTTTTTAAATTTATTTTTGGATTAAAGTGGGTTAGCCCTGGCTTTCCAAGCCTACCTGTTGGTTACACCACTGTGTGTTGCAATGCAACTTAGTTTCATATTTACTTAGATTTATAAAAAAAATACAGAGTAAAATGGATAATATATTTTATTTTATTTCAAATTTAACTATAGCTTGGGTTGGAGATACTATTCGAAGCTTTTTTCTGTTTAATAATTCAATCTATTATAATCAGGGTTCAGTACATATAATAGCACTTGAATTCATAATAACAAGCTCTAAAATATGCACTAAAAATCGTAAAATATGCATAAAACATCAAAATATATGTACTTAAAATATGTATAGTATAATAGGATAATTAATATATATCATATTTATGACGAAAAGGTCGAAAAGTATTACAAATATAATGAGCATGCACGCGAATATAGAGACGAATAATTGAAGCGGATTGAAAAGTCTGAAATGAGTTGCTACAATTTCAATTTTTCAAAAATGTTTTGTTTCTTTGAAAAGTTTAGCAACCTCTCTTAATATGTACAAAGTTAATATTTAGTGTTTTGTACTTATTATAGATTATAACATTTTGAAAAATAACATCTAAATACATAAATTTATACCATTTATTATGAAATTAACATATTTTTATATCAGTGTAATTTACATTTATATTCGACCATAAAAACTTTTTGTATTATAATTTTTTTTTTTTATATGGAGGTTACCTAGGTAGAATTTAATTTAAAATTATCTTTACTTAATAATTATTAAGCTTTAATTTTCTAATACTTATTGCTATATTTGCAAAATTACCATGAAAACCAAAACATAGAAATTAAGAATCAGCTGAATACATGTTAGAAATTGTCATTGTTCTACTTATTGTTACTTACCTACTTCGTAACAGACAATAACATATTTTAAACTTGTTGCCTTTATATGGATATGGACGTTTTAGGGTATATTCGACAGATTTTAGTTACTGTTATTTGGATGTTAGTTGGTTAAGAGATGTTTACGTGCCGATAACAAATTCTGTATTTTTAAGGAGCAATAATAAAAAAACAAATAAAATAAACGAAACTCTTTGGCGCGTGTTTTATTATTGTCGATTGTAATGGTCCTTTTTATGTCATTTACAGCAGGGCTGAATAGGCGATTAATTTTAAGCTTATATTATATGTATAAAGTTAAAGACATTTTTCGTTCTCGTTCTGTTTGCCATTTTATCCTTACTGTGTAAACGTATAATCTACGTATACTATAACCACGGACAAACGAAAAACCACCGACACCGAGCGTTTTATGTTCTCGGCAATAATGGGTGAAATTTAATTTCATGGCTTTTGATTCCGTTGTAGAGAGGTAGTTTTCGAGCGGGTTAAGAGGGGATATCTCGTATTCCCTTTTTAAATATTCATGAGGTGAAATTGCAGGCGACCGTTTTTGCTCTCAAAATCGTTGTCAATGATGATATCGATTCTTTGGTTTACTATGAAACTTTTGACAATTTAATTATACACAAATTTTCGTTTTATAATCGCCTTGTAGCGTTTTAGTATCGCTTACAAGGGTCATGGACATTTTCACGAAGAAAAAAAACGTGGTCGGTTTTATTTTAGAGTACCCTTGGGATGGTTGTATACGAGACCAGGAGCTGTAAGTGGGTGACCAATAACGTTCCTTGGTTAATGGTTTCAAATATCTTAAGAAAATTTCAGGATAGGTACTAAGAATTACTTTTTCATCAGTCAGCTTAAGATTTCAAATTAATGCTTTATTATATACATAGATCTATGTATGTATAGAGTATCTTGATACCTACTATAAGTAGGTTCTATATAATTATATAAATATTGTATAATCAATTTTTTAATAAAGGGGTTCTGAAGTTATTTATTGGAGTAATTCTGATTATAATCTTGTTGATAATATTAGACCCAATTGTTTTGATGCTATAAACATAAACGTTTAATTATAAGTTGGTATCTCGGTATATTATAATGTGATATTACTATATTAGTAAATTTTGTCTCAGATTTTTTTTTGTTTTGTAACACACCTAAAAGTTATTTTGAAATATCTTTGTAATATCATGAAGCTTTTTTTATTAATTGAAATAATAGTTTTGATCGGTTATCTTATATATATATTTTATACTCATCAGCTTTGAATTTTGCGGGGTCCATCCAGGAAAGAATAATTGCCAACTATGTTTCGGTGATATTACAGTATTTTCTCTTTTAAGTTTAGTGTCTGTTTAATACATTTTTCTTGATGTTTCTTGTTTTTCAACTTTGTAATAGATAAATTTAAAAAAATATACCGGTTCTTTTGTTAAAAATAAATTACTTGTGTTGCTCATGTAATAATATGAATTTCCTTGTGTGTATGGTAAACGGTGGAACTTTTAACATAGTTTAGCGCAATTATAACGGTAGGTAACTACTGCTTGGTACTAGACGAAGAAGAAAATATTTTCCTGATTTGGTAGATGTTAGATTGTGTTGATATATTTCTATTTATTTGATAATTTTAATGTTTCATTTTTTTTTATGTATAATTGAAATAAATGATTGTATGTGACAATTATTGTATATACAGTACAAATTATAAAGCCAAAAATAACTAGGCCAAACAATAATGTGTTCTAAAAATAATTGAAATTTGTTTTTTTTAGAACTTTAACTTAGGTTCTGTTATTGAATTGAATTAATATTAAATACCTTGCATTAAATTTTCAACAGCTTTAGGATTAGGAAAATTAATGTTAATTTTCATTCCGCCTTTGTAATTATTTTAATAAAATCTGGAATTTCTTATTCTGTGGCTTACAAATTATAAAGGTGAGCTTTAAGTAATTTCACTTAATAAAAAAAAACTAAAAGATTTTGCCAATCTATGTTGTTTTTATGTTAAATATAATTAAACGGACAAAAAATGGTCCTGATATTTTATTAGTTAGCATGATGAAAATGTACAATTTAGTTTTTTAAAATTAAAACAATTATGGTGTTGTATTTGGATATTTATTTTTATTTTCCTTAACCTTGATGCATGTATGGGTTTTTGGCAACCATAGCTAACCAGGTCGACACTATAATAAACCATGGAAAAACTATTTTTTCATCATATATGACATCTTGTGCTAGTGACGGTTTGTCGTTTTCACTTTTTTAACTCTGGTGAAAAATTTCATAGTTTTCTCTAATATGATTTCCAATTTTTATAATGCCAACAGGAAATATTTACCAAATTAACCTTCTTTTGTAGGTACCTCCTTTTTAATTTTTTCAGAATTATGATGTTACATGCATCCAGCTTGACATAATGTTATACAAAAACAATCAATTGTTTGAAAAAATACTACTAACATTTAAAATTATTTAGTAGTTTTTCTAATTTTTGTTGAAAGTAATTATTAATAATTATTTAACTGAATTTTTTTTTTTGAACGGCATTTAAACAATATGAAATTATTACTTAATAAATATAATAAAAATAAAATGTAATAGATACTTGTTTTTATAAATATTCATATTTAGATAAAATAATCGATAGAAGTAGATCAAAATAATCAAACATTTTATGATATTTTACTTTTTTTTCTTTGTATTTTATGTTATGCCGCTTCCTTACCTAAATAACATTGCTATATAACAGTGTTAATTTTTATCCAAATTTTATATAATATGTGTTACCGATTAGCAAAATGTATTGTCCATTCAAAATGGTAAATATTTCAAGGAAATCAAATAATACATACAATTTGTGGCATGGTCACATGGGGATTATTTTCAATTACAATTTTAAATAATGTTTATTTATTTATTTTGTTTGTAAAACTAAATAATTTTTAATAATTTAAAATTTCTGAAATTGTATGGTTCAATATATAAAAACCATTTTTAAACATGCATTACATGATTTGAATGTCACCATGATGTCAATAACTGTTTAATACAATATAGATAATATAAGATAAATATTATAAAATATTTCAATTTGATGTGAATGTACAAGCTATTTTAACATTTGTTACAATATATAAATTTTTGTGATATAATTGAAATAATTTAATATAATATCACATTGTTATTTGTCTTTGGACAAAGTTTTAAGCGATCGTTGTTGTTAGAAAACTACCTAATATTTCATTATTGTTAAGAAATTATCCTTACTTTTTACAAAAAATGAACCACATTGATATTGTTTTGCTTTATTTATATATTTTTTCAAAATTAAATTTATTGTAACATTAAATTTAAAATAAATTCAAACAATTAGGTTGGTTTTACTGTGATTACAAACATTAATAAAATAATGTTCAAGTAATTTTAGATAGCTGCATTTAGAAAAAAACACTTCTATGAATATTTGCTCGAGTTATTATCTTAACTAAAAACTAATGAGAAATTATACCTACTTAAATCATTATTTTTTAATAATCCGAGTCTTGTATCTCATCCTTTTTATAATTAGAAATACAAACAGCAGGTATTATGAATATATAATAATGAATTAAACTCCAGTTTTTCATCACAATTTATTGTCATGGTGACATTATGTATTATAATAAGACTTGAAAACTACTAATTAGATCTACAACTTATAAGAGCTTGTAGATACAGTTATTTGTTTGAAGAATACTATGAAGGGACATTAATTTTTAATTTTTTTATGTATACGGTTTTCTTAATAATTAATCATGATAGTGACAAACTTGGTATTTACAATATATTTGTTTTGATTTAGGTATTATTACAAACACATTCTTAGTATTCAATAAATTTAAATAACGTTCAAAACTGCAAAACGCCTAAAATGATATTTTTATTATTATAACCTAACCAGCTATTTAAAATTGTTACATTGATACTATTTTTATTGTGATATTTCTTTCAACTTTAACAAATTATTTTTGTACATACATAAATAGGTAATAGATGTATTAAAAATGTACATAAGTTTATAAGATAATTTAATTAAATTATTAAAATTACTTCTCAGTTGGTTTTAGTTTTTTGAGATAAAGATTTGTGAATTATAATCATGTTATAATGTATTGATATTGGTTGTTAAAATATTTTAATTTTATGAAACTCAAAGAGAGACTTGTTAGTTAAATATTTGATACTTGTACAATGTGTATTATGTTTTAATTATGTATTATGTATTTTATAAAATTCAATAATTTTTTGTTTTAGGTAAGTTTACATAAGTTTGTTCAAGTATATCAACACATATCAATAACAATCAAGTATTTGGAAACAAGGTAATTGTTTTTATATAACTAACAGACTGTTTTATTTATTTAAAGAAGAAGGTATTTAGGATGAACATAGGCTCATAGATATTTTATTTGCAATATTTTAGATTCTGAGTGAAGCGAGGGAACTATTAATTTTACTATGATGTGTTTTTTTTTATTTTATATTTTTTGTGTATGTGTGTACTATAAGTACCACAAAATGTAACAAAATGAACCGATTTTCAACTCCAATATTGGTGTCTGGTAGCAAATTTCATATATTGTTACTTTAGACAAGTAGTTTTTTTTGAATTTACACACAGTTTAAATTTATACTTGAAAAACTGACAAAAATGGCAACATTTATGGCACACTGGTTGCGAATTAGTCGAGGAATTAGTATACACTCGTACTCCTTTTGATAGATGTTTTTAATCTTCAATGTTATCTCTAATAATAGTTATAAAATATAACATTGTATGTATTTATTTTAAGTTCTTAATTTAAGTTAAATTTCATCAATTGTATGAAGTAATTAAAATTTAACTAAATATGTGTTGCATTATATTTATTTTAAATTGTAGCTGACATTAAGTTTAAAGACTATCTAATTTTAATTGAATCGGGAAGAACTTTTCGTATTTAAAACTTAAATAGAGAAATTTAATCCATAACATTTTTCGTTTGAAAAATTGTTTTGAATCATTAATTACTTGGTGTACCAGATGCATTAAACGATAATAACATAAGATAAAGTGTTTGGAATCGTCTCTTATTTGACGTATGAATGTTCAAATTTTTAGCATAAGCACACCAACATGCAGATAAATGTAACCTACTTTATGTCAAAAACATGTTTTACATTTTACAGAATTCCATAACCGCTTTATTTTTATTCACGGTAGTTGATCTCCCTTCGCGATTTTCAGCATTTTAAATTTCCCGACGATTTAGTTTTTCAAACCATCTACCTAGAATTACATGTTTAGTGGCCGATGGAGTTCGACGTTTCTTCATAAACTTTCGGGTATTGAATAAAGTCATGCTGCATTAGGATTTAGACCTAAGACACGGTAGGTATCGTTGTCCATGGTTGGATCGGCTTGTGTGCGGTGAGGTAATAGTGCACAGAGGCACGGACTTAATCTTCCTTCCTCTCGTTCATGACGATACAGAATTATTCGGCGCACACCGAAAATCGGCCCAGAGGTTCAATAAATTATCCCAGTTAAACCTTTTTTGACGCAAACGATTCCGGCTGTTCGGTTTCTTATTTATATTGTATTTATTAGCCACAAAACGTCATTTCAGATAACGTCGTTGATAATCCCGTGCTCCGCTCCTTAAATTTTCCGGATGAACTACGTCCGTCCTCTCCCTTTTCCTGGTGGCAAACCTCGGTAGCTTCGGAAGGATAAGCGCGTCTTTCGTCTAAAAAGAAAACCTAACAGCCTTCCATGTCGGCTTAGAGCGAACAAAAAAAAAAAATAAAAATATATATATGTATATATCTTGCGTAGGTTCAACCTTAGATATCAATCAAATTTACACTGTAGTGGATTAGTTCGTCGATATAAGTTAAAATATTTCACTCTAAATCTATAAATATCAGATTTTAGACATTTTTCTAGAGTTATTGGGACGCTATATGTTCTAAGAAATTTAATTAAATTGTTGAATTTTCAATTGGAAGAATATAAAACGAGGAAAATGTATTGATTTCAAATAATAGTTTTTAAATTATTTTGGTGTACTATTTTTTTTTTGTATGAATATAAAAAATATCGGTTACTTAATAGTTTGATTTTTTTGATTAGTAATTAGTTAATTAGAACACACCATTTATTTTTATTTTTTAAGTAGTTCTCGTAAGGAAAAAAACTAAAATATTTTGAATGATTTAAAATTGTATTAAGTACATACATAAATTAATAAACATATACCCAGGTAGTTAGGTAGTTAGGTAGTTAATAGTGAATCATTATTAATGATTTATGCATTTCTACAAATTTTTTGCTACCATAATTTTATTTTAACGAAATAATAATTATTAAACATAAATTAAAACATTTATTCGTGTTATCATTTACTACAAGCTAGTGTTTTATGAGCTGTGCTCTATTATTTTCTACATATCAAGCATACTCTGTGTACCGTCCACTAGTTATTACTCAGTATGTAATATCTAGTGAGGCGATATTTTTCTTTCATAAGTTTCGTTTATTATTTAGTGTAATACAATATAATTAATTAGATCAAGAAAACCCCTTGATAACGATTAACCAATTGTTGTTTGGATAAACGAAAAGTTTTAATTTTTCTTTCACCAACCGCTCTAACCCTTCTACAATATTCTTAGGATAAATTTATTACTTACAATAGAGACACATCTGTCCTTTTATATATATTTTTTGTTATTTGTGTTGGTATAAAAATAAAAAATAAAATAGAACTTAAATAAATGAGACAAAAAAAAAAAAAAAAAATGGCGAAAAGTGTTATTTAATTGTTACGGTTCACCCCCAGTAATTAAAAAGAATCCTTTTATTACATGACATTAAACGTCATTAATTATAGCTGGTTGTATTCATTAATTCGGGGAAACATCGGAGCAGATGCTACTCTAATTAAAATATAGCCAGTATTTGGTGCTAATTTATTGTATTTTTACTATTATTACATTTAAATATTATTTATGTATGTTCTATATTGTTGAGGCATGGATAAATTCATATATTATGTTGTATATCGTTGCAAAAGTTTAAGATTTAAAATATATAACTATATAGTAATTATGAAAATACGAATCGGTGAACAAAAAACTATTCGATTCTAATCTTGTTGAGAAAATATTGACATGAAACGAAATATTACCGGATTTCGACCAGCAACTAGGCATCCTTGTCCCTTGAGCGCCATTTGAATATGGGTCCACCTAAGTTAAAATTTAAGAATAATAAGATAAATAATTCATTTCTACCAACCCAGTACTAGAGCTTGAGCAGACTTGTTCTGTGGGTGCCATCAAGAATATTTTGCCTAGATCCAAAATTAACTGCTGGCACCACAGTAATAAAGATATATTTTTCCTGCATTCATTGAAATATACTTAAATCATTTAAATATTTATTATTTTAAGTCATTGGATATTTAGTAGTTTATGTTATTTAGGTTTTAGTCATTTATCTAGATAATATTACATAGTTCCAAAAAGTCGGTATTAAATAATAATTTATTCGTATTATATTATACATATATTTATATTAAAATACATTGTTCTAAACGATTATAAGTTTCTATGAAAGTTATAGAATATCTCATGTCCATTTCTAGATGTGTTTACACATACAATACAATTTATCACAAAAAAGTATCATTTTATTTTTTTTTAATCGGAGAAAACGTTAAAAAGTAAATGATATATAATATAGTCATATAGGCATACGTCGCTACGTCAAAAAATATCAAAAATTTTTTAGAAATACATCTAAAACTCGCTCGCACAATTTTTTTAGTAAGCATTTGAAATTAAATTGTTGGCAAATGCTTAGAAAAGTATTCCACAAACTTTTACGACGTGTATGAGTGTTAAAAAAGAAAAAGAAATTACTTCATAGTTTCATAGTACATATGTAAGTCATATATTAAATTTAACCGAAAACTTAGTGAATTTTCGATAAAATCGTATACCCACGTTTTGATGACATTAGGTTATTGGAATAGGATTTATGAAGTTATAACGAAACGTCTTGAAAAAATGACTAAAAGTTTTGTCATCTTTATTTTATTTTGGGGTAGAGGAGAGATTTCAATTACGAATTGTATAAAGTTGGATTTAGAATAAGAACATGTTTAGAAGTTGATTCCTAATTGATTTGACTAAAATTTGTATTATGTTTTTTGAGAACATAATAGAGTTTTACTTACGTAATTAAAGAGATGATAATTTTTGTAAATGGTTCAATAACAGTTTGTATTTCGAGATATTTGATACTTAATTGTCGAATATAGTTTAAATTTAAGAATGGATTGTTTAATTGGAAAAAAAAAAATTATGAATGTTTAAAAAGCTATTAATTGGCGTTTTTGATAGTAAAGTTTTTCATGTATTTTATTGATTTATGCAAAATAGTAATTTACTCTGTAATTTATGATATACAAAACAGTATAGAAAGTAAATGAAAATATTTTTTCTTGTGTCATTGTATTTGATTATATGACGTTGTTGATGTTAAATAAATCTTCAAAACTTTCAAAGTTCGGATCTTAGACATAATACGAAACACCATTGCAATTATAAAAAGACTATCACTATAAGCTTAATAATAATTTTAACTCTACACTTACGCACTGGTACTCCTTTTGTAAGTGTCTAATGAGTTGATAATATGCGTAGTTTACTATCTTTTTACATTTTCTTTTAGTCCTCTGGTGTAATATTCAAGAACATTGGCCCCTGTTAGTGCCTCCTAACGACTGAATAATAAAGGGTGTACACGCGCAGATGGCGGCTATAAAACGATGTACCCTTCTCTGCAATTCACACTCTGTCACCAGAGTATAGACTAAAAGTCTGAGAATCGACGCACACGGATAACTCGAGGCGGCATTAATCGAATGTCATAAAAAATTCAATACTGCGTTAGCATTTTTTCTTTTATCGTTTTTGTTCGTCATTATATTTTGGGTCTAGCTTAGAACTGTTAATTCATGTGTACATCTTCAATAATTTTCTGTGTTATTTATTTTAATAAGTTAGGCATTTTGTTTCTTCGCTTTTTTGAAATAACATATCTTTTTGTTTTGACTTGAATAATAATTATACAATCTATATTATTAATTTTTGATACAGTAGTTGACTGTTCACTTTGATAATATTTCAAACATTTTGTATTTAAAATTGTATTTTACAGATTAATTCTACTGTGTTTTTTTATTTTCAATTGAGATAATATTGTAGTTTATGTATATTTTTTAATGGTAATTTGACATTCGTATACTCATTGAAGGTACTAATTACTCTTGTTAAAATACAATTTAATAATATATTATTATCATTCGATAAAATATTGTACCATACAGAACTTTTTTTCGCATTAGATTATTTATTTCTAAAAGGACATTTATTTTATTTGAGTTCAATGTTATAGATGTTTATCATTTTTAAGAGTATTAGATTTAAATGATTTGTTTAAAGCAATTTTTAAAAATGAAGCACGGTTTATTTAAATTAATATATATATATAAGCATTTTGTAAGAGTAAAACAATTAATACATTCCTTCTAAGGTAATGTGTATTGTGTATTAACTAAATTATGATCATAGTCATTATTATTATTATTATTGAATAATAAGAATCCGTGATCATTTAAGACCTTGTGAAAAGTGTTTTAATATTGTATTGGTCACAAGTCATTTTATGTTAATGTATAATCCAATATATATTTCCCTTCTTTCTTTACTTTATGTTTTTAGTCATCTTTCTGGTTGTATAAAAATAGTCATTTTTATTCAATTGTAATCTACTTTAAATTATTTTATAAGTAGTGTGGGGCTGAATTATATAATTCTATAACACATAAGTCAAATGTCTCTATATATTATATATGTATGTATATGTTTAGGTTTCTATTATTTTTAAGTTAAACAATTTTTTGAAATTAATTTCAACGATTCTACAAAGGATAAATTATATTTATTATTGTTAATATATTCACTTCGGTATTATGATATAATTTTCAAAATTCATTTTTGTTGTTAATTTGTTTATGCTTATTATTTTTGTTAATTAATATTACATTGTTATTACTACGTTACTTATACTAAATGTTAATATTTTCGCATGAATTTGCATACCATTGAGTTGTTTAGTTTGTAAATTTTTTCATTATTAATTCGTCTTTTAAATACGTAAATAATCTGCTATGAACGTTACTTTTGGTAGTACCACTAAGTGTCTCTAATTCGCTAATTACTATTATGATTTAAACCAGAGTATGAACATGGTGCATAAATAATTTCTAAAACTGGTTGTACTATGTATGTGTATATTGTATAAATATGTACAAATTTATAAGTTATACATTGTTGTCGGGTTTTTCATATCAAATAAAATCTACAATTTAATTACTTTTTTTTTTTATTTAAAATGTTTCATAGGTAGTATTTTACCAGTCATTATTTTTGTAATAGTCATCATATTTTATTAATCATTCGGTGGCAAATATTTCAGATGTTAACACTTGTAATAAATGTTTTAATATTTAATAGATCACGAGTTCATAGATGTGTTATTCATATATACTTATTTTTATTTGAATACTGTATAAAATTAAAATCGTATACAATACAACTTTCTGACTGTTACCGGAAACTCTACTTTGCACATCCTCTTATCATTAGTCACGGCATAATGCATATTGTGTTTTTACACTTGGCCATTTCGAGTGATTTTTATCGAATTAGTTTGTACATATTTAAAATATTACATTTTTCCAAATTATTATTGTTGTGTAGTGTGTGCCTATGCCTACTGCTGTACTTATTAATTTTCTAATTGAAAGAGCACTTTACAAAAATGTTCGTTAACTTGGTATTATGTCATACGTTTGGTATATTTGAGAAGTACAAGTATATATTATTATTAATTTTTATAATAATATTTATTATAACGAATGAAATATATACTGGAAAAAATTAAAAGTATTTCAACTTTTGTCATTGGATTAAATCATTGAAATTGTTATTCATTCATTACATTAAAAATAAATTATAATCTAGTTTATTTTAGTGAATATGACGTTTATATAGCGTATTAGTTGAAATTTCTCCAAGCTTCATCTCCAGTAAAACCAAAAATGGGTTAATTTTTTTCCACATCAATAAAAAACCATGGGATATTTTAACGTTTAAAGTTCGGTCTTGTTTAGACGTTTGCCGGAAACTTTTGGCGAAGTTCATTTCGCCACGATATTAAAATCCACCAAGCGCTTTTAATTAATGTGTCAAACAATAGTTATGACGCATTACATGCTTGCCGCCGCTGTTGAGATTCAAGTGAACTTCGCACGCGGAAATGCTTAAACCGTTTAGTCTGGCCACCCGGAGAAGTAGCCTTATTATATACCGCTCGTCGTTCCCGACGTTTTTACACAGCTGTTTGCACAAGTTGATGTTGACCGGCGGCAAAAAGTTCAGAAGTTTAATTAGTATTTGGACTGGGGGCCGCCTACGTAAAGATCATGTGATTTTAATTAGTATGGCATTGTTTTATTGCATTTTTATTTCAATACGACTGGACTAGGTTTATCTATTTATTTTTTTTAATTGTTGTATCCTCGATTGTATCTTAATGTTACTAGAAATAATTATATATATATTTATGTCTATAAATACAATGCTTTTTACTTGTCCTGTTGGGTGCTTATTATAATATATTAAATACTTTATTTGTCCTTAATAATGTCATGCCGGTAATCGAATAATATATAATCGTATGCGTTAACTTTAATTTGAAACAACAAAAGATATGTTTTTACCTATCGCAAAGAATGTATTTAAGCAAAATTATTGAGTGTTTTTGTGTGTTATTTTTGTAACACATCTACTTCAGCGGTGCTACATTTTGATTCCAGAAATTTATTTTTAAGTATTCTTTGTTTCCTGTTTTAGTTAGTATAGCTGCTCGATGTTTAAAATATTATCACGCGTTCACGCCGCCGTCGCGCGTCGTACCATTTTCTGATTATTAAACCTCGGTAATAAAAATAGATTATTAGAAAGTTTATTAAAGTGTTAATTTTTAGTTGAAGATAAATTATTTAAAGAGGTAAAATTTAGTTAAGAAAGTCTGATATAATTATAATACTTTAATATTTATTTTTGTTTTTTCTTGAATTTCTAATAATAATAATAATAATGAAAAAAAAAAAAAAAACGATAAATATGTATGCTGTGAAGTTTGGCGTGAAATATACTCGAAAATGTTTATGTATTCACGTAACTTGAGAACAACGGTTTCTTCATCCCCTTAAAAGTGTCTGTGTTATTTTAGAAGTAATTTCATTGTTAAACGATGCGATAAAAAGTTCATATGACAAAAAGGGTTCATTGTTACTGTGGATAAAAAAAACTACCCGAGATGAAGCCTTAGCAATATATGTAGGGTTCAATGAGTCCGAAATATCTAAAGCCACAGACATTGTGACTCGAGGGCTTTGGTCGATATTTTGAGTGACAGCATGTGTAGTGTGTTTGTTTAAGACCACATCACCAGGGTTTCGATTGAAATGTCAATCTTGTAATGAAAATATGTAATGACCGATGATGGTAAAATTATTTACAAATTCTATTTGTCTTAATCGTTTTTAAAATGTATTTTAAAAAGAAAACGCGCGCACGTATCGTATAAGTACATATCAAGCATGTTAAAAAGGAAAAATGATTTGGAAAATGTTTAAGTTTAGCAAAAGGAAAACATTTGATAAATTACTATTGAATTGAATAGACTACTAACCGACAGATGAAAAAATAAAATAAAATCGGAAATCATATTTCATTGACGCGGCACTGCGTGAACGCAGTTCGTTCCATTTAAGAAAAACCAAAATTGTTATCCCTACTCAGCCAACCACACCAAACATGAAAAATGTATTATGCCTTTTTATCCTACTTCCAATAGTCTTTCATTCGATCGGAAAGAATGGCAAGTTAAAATGATAACTTACATACGTGTGCATTTAGTATCTATATATGTGATAAGTCCCCACAAAAAACTTATATTCTCGTATATTTATAGGTATATTCAGGCACGTACTGGCCCATACAGGGAAAATCCCGGTAGGCCCTTTTGAAAATTATATGACTTGGGGCCCCCTACCAAATAGGTATCAGTTGAATTCAATAATTTCATATTTTTAACAATTTAAATTGGATAATGGAAAAGAGTAAATTACTTAAAAGACAAAATAACAAATTTCGCTAGTAAGTTATTGTTTTTGATGAACTGTGAAAGAGAATTATTGTTGGCCAGTATTACACCGGATCGAGTAATTGACTCAATGTGTGAAAAAAGTACAGAAATGTTAAGAATGTTGAAAGTTTAGTTTTTATAAATTTGATTAAACTATTTTTATTAATATTATTTTACCGGTATTGGATTATTTGTAAGTACCTATATACTATTCGTGCTTTATAATTTATACTACCTATGCAAATTAAGATCACTTGAGTAAAAATAATTATTTTTATATAGTTTTGTATTTATATATGTATTATTCAAAGTGGGTAGATATTGTCTTTTGTCTCCTATGACGCTTCGCCACTGATTGTATACATATTTTATTATATTATTACTATTGATTTTAGAATAAACAGATAGCCCTTGCAATGTTAATATTCGGCTACCACTCGTTGGATCCAACCACTATGGGGCGCTAGTATAGTTTGGATGCAAAGTTGGTGGAGGTGGTCTCTCTATCATAAGTAGACGAAGATGGCAAAGGGGTACATGGTAGGGATTGTAGTGAAGTGTGGTGGGTAGCTTACTAGCTTATCGCCCGGTGGCGGAAGGTCGCTGCCGTTTTATAAATAGAATTTGTTCCAATAATTATTGGAAATGAGAATATTATCGTATCTGTATTGTGAATATTATCTCGTAATTGTTTATCGTTTTATCATGCCTATAATAATAATTAGTAATTTCACTTCGACAGCGCAACCACGGTCAACAATAAATTGTGATCGCTTACGATTTTCTAACATTCATTATTGCATTAATTTTTATTTTATAAATAATTAATATGTCTGGGAATAAGTGCGAGTAAAAAATAAAATCGATTGTTGGCAATTGCAATTTGGTTATATATTATTTAGACGGAACAGAAATTTATTATTTAATGAATATTTTTAATTAATATATTACAAGTTTATTTATTTGTTTATTAATATGATATAATTTATTTAATATATTTTGTAATAAACAATATAATGTATAATACTGCGGTGAGTTTTTATTCATTGAAGACTGTTTACAAACAACGATAAAATCCACTTGGCAAGTGTTTAAATGATTTCGGGGTGAACTTGTTTTATTCGAAAACCTATTTCGGTAAAAACGCCGATAACGACGAGTTATCACAGCACTGCGGGCGGCGCGAATCGCGCGAACAGCGTACTGCACATGAATTTTTTCCGATTAAACCATAAAACGCGACACGCGGCACGCGTTGCGGTGTGAATGTTCCGCCGCCGTGGCCGTGTGGTCGCGTGGCCGCCGTGATGGGACGAAGACGACGTCGTCGCGCGCCGCGGACAGAACTCTGGATACTGTGGTCGCGGTCGTCCGTACGGAGGTCGTTTAAAAAACGACCGTTAAAAAAACAAATCACTTTCCATGAATTCGTGAATAATTCTCATTGGCTTGTTCGTTTCAACCGTTTTAACGGCCGACGACGCGGGGATTTCCTTTCCGTTGTCCCTTCAGTCTTCGTCGGTTCGCGCATATGTCCAGGGTTCTCCGTCCGTGTTTCGAGAATTTAATGCCGACCGCCATTGTCTCGTTTCTCGGTTTCAAAATTTCGCTTCGCGGCGATGGTAATAGTATTTATCGACGAATAATCGCACGTCTCACGGCGGTCGCGTGGGCGCAACCAAATTATTTCGTCGCTAAAATACTACCGTACCATCGACTTTCGGTGTTCATCGTATTTTTCCTATCGTACGCCGCCGTCGCGTCCGGTGCGCGCGATCCATTACGCGAGTGTAATGGCCGTCGCCTTCGGATTTTCAACGATTCCGTCGAGGCTCGGACGACGTCTAATCAAAGCCGGTAAAGGCTTCGAGTGTGCGTTTTTTGACGTCGTCGTCGTTTCGTATCGTATCGCCGCCGCCGTCGCGTCCGGTGCGCGATCCATTACGCGACTGTAATGGCCGCCGCCTTCGGATTTTCAACGATTCCGTCGAGGCTCGGACGACGTCTAATCCAAGCCGGTAAAGGCTTCGAGTGTGCGTTTTTTGACGTCGTCGTCGTTTCGTATCGTATCGCCGCCGCCGTCGCGTCCGGTGCGCGATCCATTACGCGACTGTAATGGCCGCCGCCTTCGGATTTTCAACGATTCCGTCGAGGCTCGGACGACGTCTAATCCAAGCCGGTAAAGGCTTCGAGTGTGCGTTTTTTGACGTCGTCGTTTCGTATCGTATTCGCCGTCGCCCGTTTCGACGATTTTTGGTTTTTTTTTCGTGTATCGCGAGTCATAACCACGGCTCGATGGTAAAAATATACAACAATATTGTTCGTCGATAACGTTTCGCGTGACATTTTCCAACGTGTTTTGATCTGTGCGTAGATAACTGTGTAAATAAAATATAACATTTCTTTGCGAGAAAACGCGATCGGGCCAAGCAACATTCGTTCAATATTGTATTGTGATGCCGCCGCCACAAACAAACTTCTATTTGAGGTGAGGTTTATTACTATAATAATAATATGATTCATTTGTATATTATTTATTATTCTGATTGTGTCAAACAGCCAATGTATTTACATAATATGTTTCGGTTGTGTCAACGAGGCAACATATTATTATTATTATTATTTAAGTACATGATTATTGAAATTATTAGTATAATATTACACTGAATAATTACTATTTTTTACCTATTATTGAAACATTATTATCTTGATATTTACCATATTGTATTATCCGTGTGTAACGTTACATCGTAGACAAAAAAATTGGTAACGGTTTTATTTATTTTTTTAATTATAATACGCGCGTATACTTAGTGGCACAACTAGGCTAAATTGGGCCCTAGTGTCATTTTGAAGGAAGGGCCCTATAATGTATGGCTTTTACAATAATAAACGTATAATTATGAAATTCAACTTGGAATAGTGTCCATTCATATATTTTTGAGTAGCAAATCTATTCACCTTTTTAGGTGAAAAACAATATTTGGTCTCTAAGGTGTCCATATGATAAAATACATCTTTTAATATGATTGCTCTTAATATTTTCTTCGAAATGTATTCTTTCAGTTAGATAATTAGTATGCATATTAAAACCTAATAATAAGAAGTAAAAATAATTAATTACCAATATAATTGGTACTTATATATTAAAATAACCTATTAATTTACTATTTAATATAACCAAAGATAAATTTATGATTAGGAATTACATTATATTTTTTACAGTCATTGTTTACTTGTAATATTATCTAACCCAGCCTATATTTATTTAATCCAAACTTACACATTGCACTTTAGTAAAAATTGATGGTAAGTAGGTAATATAAACAATTATCTACTTTAAATTAATATTATTTTATATAGTAAAAAAAAAACAAAACAATTGTCATAAGTAAATAGAAACTCATAAATGAATAAAAAATATAATAATTTAATATATTAAGTATTTAATTTAATTAAAAACAATCTAGTCTATTTTAAATTAACAATGTATGAAAAACATCATATAGATTATAGGTAATAAAATAAAAACTTGGCCTGTAATATTGAAGTTGTGGTTTGTAATACACAGTTTTGATTACAAAAATTATTGTTTTATTATGTATTTATTTTACATTGTTAATTGTGTATATATTAGTCAGTTGTATTTAATATATATTTTACTAAATTATTATATATCACCAACATAGAAAAATGTAATGTATTTTAATTAATTTACTTGAAGTAGAATCATGTATATCCTTATCAATTTGAATCTCAGGTTTAGGTATCAGGGGTAATCCATCATTTGGAACATTTAATTGTGAATCTTAAGATAGGGTACATAAATATAATAAATAACTAGGCATTAATACAACATTTTGCTGTAAAATTACATTATTATTAATTGACTACATTTTTCGAAAAATGTTAGGCATTTATTAATAAGCTTACCTGCAGTAGTCATGGATATTTTTTTCAGTATCAATTTGAGACATAGATGACTGAAGTATTTCATCATCATTTGAGAAATTTAATTTGGAATCTTTAGAAACATTTATAAAATAAATAAATATGTATTAATATAAGTAATATACAACATCACAACATTTAGCAACACAATTATTACATTATTATCTCAGTTGCGCCACTGTAGGTAATACGAATAAACAGAAAAAATTGGCACTGTCAATATTTCATAAATACAAGTATAATATACAATTTAAAATTCACATACATTATTTTTGAAATGTTTACTTCGATGAAAAATAATGTTTTTACGCCCTATTTGAACTGTAAATTATATTTCTATGGGACAATGCAAATTTTGATTCAGCCTGTGAAAAATGTTTAACTCTATATTTTAGTATATATAATAGATAACGAAAATTGTATTATTAATGTAATTTCAGAAAAAATTATTTTTTCATTAATGCAACGCCATCTATCGGCAATTTGTATAAACATAATTTTAGTTGTCGAAAACCCCCTATACCGTGGGCTATCTGTCTATTCTATAATCAATTATATTACTGTGTAATACATTTGTATGACGTGTGTGTGTGTGTGTGTGTGTGTGTGTGTGTGTGTGTGTGTGTGTGTGTGTGTTAGTATATAGGTACTATATAATATATATATCTGTATGTATACGTATACAAATGTCACGATCAGTTTTTATAAGCGTTTCAAAAATAAAATTTCAACAAGATCAGTTATTTTGACTGAAGTTCGTTAAATTACCGAATTAATAAAAATAACTAACATAAACTACTATTAAATTAGTTACTTATTAATCCACCCGTCCTCCTTTACTCAGAATTGTTTTTCGAAAGCGATGGTACATTGATTTCAAATTCGTAAGAAAAATCACTAATATAAATGACCCCTTGTAATTTTATCTGAACTTTGTATCGCATTCTTTTTTCAAATCGAATATTTATTTATACAAGGCATATATGAAAACACGGTTTCATATCATTGTTTTATAATAAAATTATTGTTAAATAAAATATAAATTAATTAATTTTTCCTTGGACACGTTTATTTATATATCGTAAGTTTTACGACGTAAAATATAAGCTGAAGGTATTAGTATAGTTACTTATGTATTAATTAGGTATAAAATAAGTATAGGTATTTCAGTATTTGATGCTATTTTTGATTTGATATACTTCAAAATTATAAATAATATTTTTATTATTATTTTGCCATTGTATTTACTAAGAATTTATTTTCATTTTTGCTCTGATAGTTTTTCAGAATATCTACTAAACCCAATGTGTACTCTTACATAATAATTATCATGTCTATTGTATGCTATTTAAGCCCGTTTGGGAGAATATTCCTAGCTATTGAATGCTAACATGACGTTTCGCATAGTAATGTATTTCATGATCATATTATTAGGTACCCGTTGAGTAGAATCTATATGTGTGTGTGTGTGTATATGTGTGTGTATTGTATTGTATTGTATGTGCACTACATAGTATATTATACTATATGCGATGTTGTACGAATTATGGTGGTCATTTACATTTATACCTCAATATTATAATAGACAACTCACGAATGTATTCTTGAAACAACCGAAAACTTATCATTATAGCCTCGGTTCGTGTTAGATTTGATATTAAATGTGTTTTAATACTTATAATTATGAAAAATAAGTATTTAATACTGTAAATAGTTAACATCGTACTGACATTGAATACAACATGGGTGTACAGTAAAATAATTCTTTGAAAAAACAAACAAAAATAATAATAATAATTAACCTAACTGTTAGGGTGGTACTCTTCAAATGCAATTGGTTTCGGTTGTATAGTTAACTCTTTTTTTTTTGTCAACTCTCATGTACTATATAATTGGGTTCAATTCGATGTCGTTGGTAGAAAACAATGTTTAATGCGTCGAAGTATACATAGTTGTTCATACATCGCGGGATGAGGGTTAGAGACTACCGTGAGTGTGTGCGTGTGTTTATCGTTGCAGACGTGTTGCCCAAAGCGATGCAATTTAACAAGTGTCTCATTAAGAATAATGGGTCCTTTGGTAAGTCGTTGCGGTCCGTGTCCCGTGCACCCGCGTTTTAATACGTATAAATGCGTATGCCGAAACCGAAACGAGCGCATCAATTAAAACGGCTTAAACCTAAATAAAGACAAACGACCTTTTTTCCTCGTCGTGTAACCTTTATTTATTTGTTTATTTTTTTTATTTTTTTGTATTTTTTTTTGTTGCTTTTTTCTGCAATCACCGCCACTTTTATAAACGAATAATTAAGCTGTCAGTATTAATATTGTTGTTTCCCAGCCTCGACGAACTTTCCATAATAGAATCTTACGCGCTCTAAATAATATAATTTAACTTACATTTAGTCTAAACTTTTATTGTATATAGCTTTAATTCGATTTCATTTTACGCTTATGATTTAAGGAGTGAACTAGGGAGAACAACGACATTTTATATAGATGCATAATAATTATGTAGAAAGGTATTTAATGTATATTAGTAATTTCTGGATAAATTACATGTTAAAGTTTTATATAGGTGCCTACGTTCTTCATGTATATTTTGATTAAACAGTAGTAACTTCGAAAGATGATCATTATAATTCAATTATGTTTTTTTTTTGATTTATCTATGAAGTGATTAGTTTTAAAAAATATTTAATTTTTAGTAATTTGTAAACAATTTCTGTTTAAAACTGTTGGTGGATTTATATTCAAAATGGATCAACAAACTGTGTGGAATTTTAAAAATTTATTCGTTTTAAAGTTAATTATAGTATAACGTATAGTTTTATGATAAGGTAAAGAGTTTACCATTAAACAGTAATGATTGTTTGCAAATAGTATTAAATTAGATATAGTTTTGAATTAGTCGAATATTTTATTTGTATATTCAGTTTTTTACTTAGTAAATAGTCGTTGTTGTCATTTGATCGAAAATTATATTGGTTTACTAAATTATTAAAATTTACTATTATGATATTCTGCAGCCACTGGCTGTAACAAATCAAAATTGTATGCATAACAATAATTTATTATTCATTAATATTATGTAAAATTGACAAAAAAAAAAATTCAATCTAGGTATGTGTTTCTTGAATATTATTGGTATTTTATTATTTTGAGTTTAACCCATTAAATTATTAATTTATCTAAACTAGCTATAAATAATGACATGAAATTTACCTATATTTTTTTAAATATATTACATTAAAAAGTCTTTAATGTACTTAATATGATCATGGTTATTCAGTAATATACAATATACATTATATATCTGCTATATAACTTTATACAACTGTCGGTTATTTCTACTAGTATTTAAAAAATAAATTCTTGGTATAATTAAATGATAAAATATTTCTCTAGAGTTGTAAAACAACCAACTTATTTTGAAAAAATGCTACTGGGAGGATGTCCAATTTGTAACTGTTAGGCCGCCGTTTTATTTAAAACAAAGAAAACTTAACTTCTCCACGAAGAAATTCACAAGAGGGATCATTATAACATAAAAATTACTTCCAAGAAGTATGGAATACCAAACAAATATTTTAGTTCAAATAATTTTAAATCTCTTGAAATTGAATAGGTAAAATGAAAAAATAAAACGTTGCGATTTTCAGTTTACTTTTTTATAAGAAAAACTAAACTACAGTATTTAATCTTTAATACTATTTAGTATGGTACAGTTAAAGATAATATAATTTTTGTGTAAATATTACCATTTTATTTTATACGGGTAAGACGTTTGTTGAATATTTTAATGACTTAGTTACTATATCATTTGGATCTTAGTTATTATCCCGTGTCAATTGTTTTATGTTTATTTATTTATTAATTTTATTAAGTATAGTAAACACTATGAGAATTTATGGAAGATTGGTTTTAATAACGTGCTTTAGCACGCAAGTGTTGAACAAATAGTTTTGCGGCCTGTACTCCCGAACGAGCCCGTTCGAATCACAATGATTAAATATCTCTTGAGTTGCAGGAGAAATATGACCAACATTTTATATAGTTTGTAGGCAAGAAAATAAATGATGTTTTACAGAACAGATTTTAGTTAGTTAAATTAAATATTTTTTTATTTTTACAAATAGACTTTATTTACAAATTGCTTTAAATAAACTAATAATAATGGTAAATACAAATTTATAATGTTGAATATTTTACTTTTCATTCATACATTCACATTCAATGATAGATAGATTTTCTGTAATGCACACTATATAATGTAACTTGTACTCCTAAATTATTATGCTTTATTGGTATGGTAATACTTTATATAGCTGTTGTACATGAATTACAGAAAAAAATCTTTAACAGATGTAGGTTTGCATCCTTCTAATGACGTAAAAATATTCTAAATAATATTCTAAAAACTTGTGTTGGTGACTATACTGTAAATTGTACAATTAGGTTAGCACCTACTAATGTAAATGTCCATTTGCGTCTAATTATACATTTATGACGGTGGCTATCTTGTCACGTAACTAGTGACAAATTTTAACCTCCCGCTTGAATTCTTGTGGTTATTAAGGCTAACAATGCTCTAGAAAACAATTCTATGACCCTGCTTGTTTATGGTTGAGAGGGAAAGATACCGTCGTATAGGGTGAAGAGCGGAAGGTTATTTTAGGTAATCAAGGGTGAAAAAAGTCTAAGGGTGTCGGTGAGCACAAGAGAAGACAGATCTTTCGTGATTAAAACATCCACGTGACCCTTTTGATGTTCTCGTGCTCGTTACAAACGAACTTTGTTCGTGTATATTTTTCGCTTTTGTTTTTCGAATACCACGGCGTAATGCGACTACTAAGTTTTCATTAAGGTTATAAAGTTGGCTTTGTTTTTCGTTATATTTTATGTTTCAAAGGGAGACAAGAGATTTCTCCACCCTTTTCCATTTTTAGGAATTGAAATTTCTGTAACTTTTTACTCACCGACGTTGCCTCAAGTATTTTGAAATACCCACTAATTGTCTATATCCACCAATTAATTTTAAAATGTATTGTTAGTGCTAACAAACAAAAAGTAAAGTGAAGTACATATCTACGATTAAACTGGTCATAATTGAAAAATTATGTAAATTAGCTGTTTCTGATTTCGGATGGTTGGTCGTTTTTCCGGATGAAAGATGTTGGTTTTTTTATATGGTTTCTTTTGTTTTTTTTTATAAAACAAATATTAGTTAGAATAGAATAGTTTATAAATCAAAACTGTTGATGAGCATTCAGGATTATGGCTTTTATGTGGCAATGTGGGTATCAAAGATACTTAAACCTCATATTGACTTCACTAGAAAAATCGTGTAGTGTTGGACTTATTAGAATAAGTTTTTAAGTAAATTAATGGGGACAGTGTCAATGATTTAGTATTGTAATACAATAAAACATCCGTTATATTAAAAAAAAATGTGACTCCCTAATTGCCTTATTACCAATATTTACTGTATATTTGTAGGTGTGTTAAAATGATTTTTGTTTTATAACAATATGTGTGTTTGTGTGTATAATTTTTATAAATTTTAAGTTTATTTTATATAAGTAGAAAATTATTCATGTTTTCTAAATTGTTGTCAATTATTTTTGTTTCAGGTAAGTGCAATGTTTATCAATATAAATCTGTAACGTACGTATTAAAAATATTTTACATTAATTTGCATTTCGTGCATAATTCAAAGGTATGCATATTGTATGTATAGTCATGTATGTGGTGTATGTATATGGTTAGTTTATGGTTTACAACATTTTATGGTAAAAATAGTAGGTTTTGTGGTTCGTGCTCTTGAAACAAACCTGTACATTTTTTTTGTACAGAAGAATCCTCATTTTTAGTATAGTAAGAATAATAATTGTCATATAGGGCCGAACGTCTTTTCATTTTATTCAAAGTTAAATTATTGTATAATATTATTATTGTCAGTATTGTAAACATGATAATTAAAACAATAATTATTTTCGATGATAAATCTCAAGATGAGTCAGTATTTTGATTCTATTTCGAAGTATTTTATGGCAGATAAATGTAAGTTTAAGTACTTATTAAATTAGTGTTTTTTGTTTAGCTTCAGGTTCATTATATTTTAGTTATTTATTAGTAAAAATTAAAATAATGATACTAAGTATGAAGTATAAAATTTAAATTATCAATGTCATTTATTATATTTTATTTTATTTTTGAAAGGCACTTGTTACAATTATCTGTAGAACTTAAATCTAGTAAACAGACGGTGGTGTGGTGGTTTTTATTAACTCGCGGATTTTTAAATCCTCCAGAAAAATTAAACTCAATGTATAAAATCCGGATGGAAAATCCGACCATCTATATTATAACCTTGTTTTGAGTGTTGCCTTTGTTTATCGTATAAACTCAATTTATTGTATAATTCATGATTTGAATGCATGCAATAATAAATTGTTTTTCCAAATTATTTTATATATATATTTATTGGTATGTGTATTTTGATTACACTTATAATATAAGATAAAATCACATTGCAGTATTCTACATCACTATACTTATAAAGGATTAAAATGTTTTCTTAAATTTCATCTATTGTATTACACTTATGCCATACAAAAGCCCCTCTTTCGATAGGCAAGTTTTTTAATAGGCATTTTTTATTTATTATTATTATCTTTATTCCTTGATGGCCTTAGGATGAATTATATTCAAATTTTATCTATACTCATTGTCACTGGTTATCACTGATTTATTGTTAAATGTCGTCGTATTGAATAATGTAGCGCATTTGTGTATATGATTCTGGTTTTTTAATAATTAATTTTATTACATCGCATTGAGATGATGCTTTTATTTTAAATTCGATTTTCTTATTATTTGTATTAGGTACTAAAAGTACTATAACATTCGTTCAAAATCGTTTTAAGGATAGGGTCTGTGATAGGGTTATGAAGCCTGAACAAACAATTCGTACCGGACGTCAGCATAGTGTTAATGTCGCATTCTCTTGTCAAGAGTTTCTTTCTGGTTGAAAAACGTGTATTCTACTGTATTATGCTTTGTATTAGATGGATAAATAATCAGCTGTGTTGACTTTTGAACTCCAGTGAAGTAATAAATCGAACTTCGTGTATAAAATGTTATTGTATTAATGTATATTGTAGGAGGAGATATGTACTCGTATGTATCACATTTTTATATGAGACAGGGTATATATTCATGTATTTGTTTTATTTCTAGTGTTTATTATTTTGTAAAAATTAATATCAGGATCAAACATTTTAATATTTCATATTTTCCCATATAGTATTTGGTAATTTGATTCGCGTTAAAAGAACCTGTATGACGTGCAGTATATATATATATATATATATATATATATATGTGACTTTTTTTCAAAACATTTCTTACTACATTTCTATACATGTTTACATAAACTTTAATTTTTATTTTGATTTATTTGAAATATTTCATCACACAAGATTTTAATTACTATTATTTTTTTTAAATGACTCATAAGAATTTTTCACAAAAATCATTTTAAATTGTGTTTATTTACTTGGCTTTAAAGTCCTACCAAACAAATTTTAAGTTGGACTTATCTTAGTTACATTTTAACGGTTAATTTTGCATCATTTGCATATTTCTGTTACAAAAGGATTGAATATATACATACTGATTAATGGGACGAAGATTACATACGTACGCCAAATTACTATTATCTGTTATCTTAAGGAATGTCCGTGTTTTTCTTTCGAACAAAATTATCTAACACTTGTTGCATTCATTGCGGAAATCAACTTGACGGGTGTACGCTAGCCCAGGCTTGACGTACGTTTATCCTCTCTAATTAACGGCTTCACGTGAGTATAATACTTGTAATTCCCCGTGACAAAGTGTTCCCGGACTTTCTCTGCCCAGCAATTATTCGTTGTCTATAGCACTTTTGTAAAGCCGTCGTTTTCCCTTCTATCCCTTTAAAAGTTAAAGCTGTCTTACACTACGATACATAGTACAGGAATGCCTATTGTGGGGTTTAGAGCTAAGTAAGATGGCGAATTATCACGACCGGGCTTCGTTCGAAATGATAAACGTCTTTTGTGGAAACAAGTTGTACTCGAGATATTTCAAAGGTCGAATATTTCTGTACTAAAAATGTAAACGAACTACTCAAAAATCACGATTTATAGTTTAATCTATCAGTTTTACTAAAAAGTATTAAGTTTTTTTCAATGCAAGAGATTACTTGCATTTTTACGAGTATATTAAAAAGAACAATTTTCATTCATCAAAATTTGACTTTTTCGATTATAAGTTACTAGCTGACCCAGCAAACGTTGTTTTGCCATATATTTCTAGTAAATTTTGTAGTATAAAAAATGATTAACTTATTGTAAGTATGTGGGGACGGCGTCTATGATTGAAAGAGGAATGGAGCGCGCACGCACGCTATTTCGGTAAAAGTTATGTAATAATATATGACGTTGCAATGCCTTTTGGTAAAGATCGTCGGGTTTTCGCTTTAATTGTATTGTACGTCACAGCCGATCGAGCTTATCGACCAATGACAATAGATTTGTCTGCGATCGTATTCGACCGTCCAATGAAAAAAGTTCTATTGTATTCTGTCTATTGTTCATCGCACGCACGCAATTTCGTTAAAAGTTATGCAATAATATGATATTGCAAAATCAATACCTTTTGGTAAAGATCGTCGGGATTTTCGATGACATAACAATCTAATTATATAAAATGTAAATTACCACGCTGATCGTTGCATCTCAAAATCTAGCCCATGAAAAGTTTTACCTGGTATGAGGGAGAAATAACGTTTTTCATTTTCAACCCATTTAACCCTCTTAGGAGTTGAATTTTGAAAAATAAGTTAATAGATTTTTCATTATTTGATTTACAGAATATGTACGTTAAGTTTCAAAAAAATCTGACCAAAAAATAACATTTTACATTTTTAACACCTTTTACCCTTTTTAAGGGTTGAATTTTTAAAAATAAGTTGGTAGATTTTTCAGTACTATGTATGCTAAGTTTCAAAAAAATCCGATCGAGAAAAAACGTTTTCCATTTTTAACACATTTATTCCCTTCTAACCCCTTCTGGTATTTTGGAAAATCCTTACTTAAGGGGCCTCTGCGATATAAAACGAAATTATTGATCAAATTTAATACCACAAACCTCCAACTACCAAACTAACTATTTAGGTATTTTCTCTTATAAACATACAATTATTATAATCACCAAACTAATCATTTGATTTTAAATTGTGGTACTTGAAAATTTTTACAACACCTGGTACCTACCAAAGAATGGCTATTTTATAATTTAATTGAAATGAAAAATGCAAAAGTTATTTTTTCTGAACCTGTAAAGGGGAAAAATAAAAATTTGACGATAGGTGTTAAATTTGTCTCTATTAATACTATGACAAAAAAATTTTAAATAAGACATTCTTATCGGGATATCACTGTGAGTTATTCTTATAGCTAACAAAGGTCGTCACAATAAATGCTATGGCTATAAAATAATTTTTAATTTATATGTACATATAGTATAAATTAGTATATCAAATATAAAAACAAAGATCTGATTGAATTAAGAAGTAGTTTTTAATGGAAAAAAATAATTGTTTTAATAAGTTTTTGCTATTGATTGCTTTGTAATGGTATCGAAAAAGTACTATTTTTTTTTCAACTCTATATAACACATTTCTAATAAAACGAGTATTTTTAGTAAGAAATATATTTTAAATGAAAAACAATTTTCAAGTTTATAATTATTATCAATGTTTCAATTCTGTGACTTCTGTAGGTATTATAAATTTTTTTTTGAGCGGTAAGTCAAATTCTCGCTAAAAAAAGTTGATTAAATTTATAGATTTTCTATTTTCTTAATTCCGTATAATATGTTATACATATAAGATTCATAACACTGTTTGGTACGTTAGATTTTAAAAAATAGTTTAAACCGTCTGAATGTTATAATAAAATCATTGCTATCTTGGAGAGTAGAGGTACACAATAATTACATTTCTTAGGTGTGCATATTTAAATGGTCGGAAACTTGTTACTTGTTTTTTTCAAAACTTAGAATTTTTAAAATAAAACTACCATGTTTCTACAGTTGACAGCACACCGTTTATCTACTATAGTGTGTAGTGGATGGTTTTGTGTTAATACATGAATTGAATAACAATCAAAGGGATCTGGTAGATATAGAGTAAATAGAGAAAGCTTGAGAACGAATAAATGATTGCTTCCGAACAAGGACGTAAAAGTTGACAAATTGTATAGTAGGGTGAGATGGTACATTCAAGAAAACTGTGTACCAAAAGGAAAACTCGTCGTATTTTGGGCAGTGGGTACCATTTATGAATAACAGTGGGACGGGAATAATTATCGCTGTCGTGTATTTATCGCGTGAATGTGATCGAGGATGAGTTGTTGGGAGAACCTTATGATTTATCGCTGCAAGTGTTCATTCTCAATATAAGCGAGTTTTATGTTTGTAAGCTCGTATATGTAGTATGTGTATGTATATTGTGTGTGTATATATGTATATTGTGTGTGTATGTATGTACATTGTGTGTGTGTATGTGTATGCGTGTGTGTGTGCGTGCTGTGATTTTGATTATTCATGGAATGCTAATATCTGGTCATGTTTTACCCCTTTACAAAAACACTCGACGGAGTTAATTCGGTTTCGATTAAAATACCTGAACTTCGAATTCCGACCAAGACTACTGTTGGTATGACTTCTATGTATGCCAATAGAATATCTAATCAATGCAATCGTATGCGAATTCACAAGTTCTATAGTGATAAACGGATGGTAGCAAATGCTTTGTTAGAGTTTAACTAAACATATATTGTTTTATTTAATCTTAGGGCATTGGTTAATGTAATAACGAAAGTTTTTTTTTTATACTCAAGGTAATTAGTTGGATGTAATAAAGAACATTTTCAAATACAAATTTTAACTTGAGCTTATATCTATTTACTATGTAAATAATATAAAATTGTTATATTATTATTCTGCGTTCAACCCTATACTGTAAAAATGCAAAAATTATTATTATCGTGAAATATTTAATATAATTCAATGTAATATATTTAATTGTACTTGCCAACTACCTTAAATTAACTTCCTAAATAGCAATTTTTAAATCAAAATTTTCTCAATTTACCTATGACTTAACACAAGCCATGCGTTTTATCATTTATATGTCTCACTAAATATTTAAAAAATTGAAATTTCACAAGTTTCAAAGTTTCACTAATGCTTCCATCTTTCGACTGCGTACACAACGTTTTGCTCATGTTTATGGGTAAATTTTGTTATTTACCACTAAATCGTTGATAGGTACTCGATTCGTATTATTTTTTTCAGCTAGATACGTTTATAAAAACCTTACAAGATACTCTGCTGTTGGGCATTTCGTCTATAAGTGTTAGCCCTTTGTCCAGTTACTGGTAGTTTTTGTATTTAGTCACTTCCGTTCACGTATTCGTTTGTGTTCAATAATTACGAGTATTTTGGATTTAAAAGCAATGATAAACTGTATTGAATTTGATAAACAGTTCTGACCGGAGTTCTATCAAATACAATGAATTCACTATTTTTATTTTTATTTTTTTTGAAATGCAGCGTCAAATAAAAGATTATGGTGCTAGATCAAATAGTGTAGCTATATGTATAGATTATCTATTTTAAAGCTATTTTATTGTTTTGTCAAATATCATACATTGAAAATTAACACAAATAATTATTTTTCTTTAATTAAATTGTTTATAACTCCAAATCATTTTGTTTTTCATGCAATGGGATTTTCAAATTTATTATTCCACTAAAAACATTCTTTACAAAACCTAAAAGTTTTATTTTTCTATTTATCATAATTTCCGAGTAATATGCTGTCAAATATTATTACTTTACAATTCTCGGAATCGTTTATTTTAAGAATGTAAGAAAAAGTTTTATTATTGTTAGTTAGGCAAGTTTTTGTCATTTTATATTTTTATTATTTGATTGTGAAGTCTTATATTTGTTAGAATTTGAATGCCTGTATTTAGACTTTGGTTAGAACAAACAGGAAAATACTCTTAAATAATAACGAGACACAATTTTACATATATCTGATTGCCTTGCTGTGAGCTTTTAAAAAATTCAGAAATGTTAATTGTAAAAATTAAAAAAATACCGGGTTTTATAGAATTTGTTAAATATACCAATAAGTCAATAAACGTTCTTCCATTTAACTCAAATTATATTAATTGAAAATTGTTATAAGAATGTTGGTTGGCCGCATAAGGCAAGGATTTCTAAGAGTCCAACATGAGCATTACCATAGTTTATAGTAGCTGTTCTGGTAAATGTTACTTAATCTATTTAATGAATGGGCTATAAAAATCCATTCATCTGCGTTGATAAAAAATGCACATACAAACAAAAAATTTCTTTACATTATTCTTAACTCTAAGATGATGATATAAGAATTATAAGACATAATGATATGGATGGAGGCCTCTTTTATTCATAATTTTCAATACGGAAGTCTTTAAAATACCCAGTCTAACCCGTATGCAACTAGAGGGGTGCCTAACTCACAGAAATAAAAGTTTTCCTTAGAAATCCTTAGAATATATGAAGTCGAGAAAAGTAAAGTAATCATTTTTGACAGCGTATTACTTGGGTAATATAGTAGATAGGAAAGTAAAACTTTTTAGTTATCTATTGTAGGCATTTTTTTAGTAGAATGATAAATGTCAAAAAACATTGTAGTTAATACAACGTTTTATTGAGTTATATAAGGTTTATTAATTAATATTGCATATAATTTATTTGAAAAACATAAAAAAATTAGAATTTCTTAGGAAATTGGTGGATGATCGATCTTTCAAAAGTAGAACAGCCATCATGTTCACTCTGATATACCTATTAATATAGTAATTTGTAGGTTGTTGTTACACTTAACTTAGAGCCTTTCAGTTTGAAAACTGTTTTAATAAATTGCCAAAAATAAATGTAATTTATTACCTATATTACCTTTATATTTTTTTTTATTATTTGATTATAAAAATCAAATTTAAAATAGGCTATTTTAGGTTTATAAAAACGATGAAAATACAATTTTTCAGTTGAAAAATAAACAAAATAATAAATTTAAAATATGCAAAATATTAAGCTTAAAAATTAAGTTGTCTATTATATACAAATAATCAAATTTTAAAAAATGTAAGATTTTTAAGAAACCTTGTTTCATTTGTTCAATTTGGAAAAATAAATGCAAATTAAAAATATATTTATTTTATATGAACCTAAAATTTTAACTGCTTGTTATAGTTTTGTTAATTTAATTATTTTATTAAACGTTTAAAAGTTACCTAATGGAATATATTGGTATACGATTCTTACTGGTAAATTATACTTTTATCCGAAAGAAAATGTTAATTATTGATTTTAACTGATTTAAAAATATATTTAAATATTTTTCGATTCTGAGTATAGCGAGAAGTATAATACATTTTACGATTATGTTTTTATATATATTTTTCTTCACTTACGTGTTTTTGGGATTTAATGCTACACCAAAAGTTTCTTGCAGCTAAGCTTTAAATAGTAAGTTGATAAAAATTATTTTTTTCAGTCATTTTTTAATTTTATCAGTGTTTTTCCTAAGAATATAGAATAACTTTGTAAAATATTTGCGGGAATAACATTCAATTTTGTCGTCGTTAATTTTTTTTTCTGAGATGAATGATTTATTGTTTTGTGTATTGATAGTATTTACCAAAACTTAGTTTGCCTTAGTAAATTTTTGATCAGTTAGTTTTTTAAAAATGTCAAATCTAATATGAGTAAATAAACTTGTGTTTTTTTGTCTTTTATTTCTACAATTTCTATTTAAGATTACAAAATAAAATTATTAACGTAATTCATCACATCATTTGGATTTAATTTATCAAATTGTTGTAAAAGTCATGTTTCAAATGTCTAATAGGAATCGCTGGTGAATTGTAAGTAATTCAATGTCTTACGGAAAACAAATGACGGTGTCGTGTGACTCATAGTGTTCGACAATTTCTATCAACAACATTGATAAAACACATTACTAGTAATGAAAACGAAATCCACTTATATACTCACGCATTCCTTCTTAAAAAAAGTATTTTATACTCTAGTTTTGCCATGAAGACATAAATATATGACTGTAAGCTTTTTCAATGTCTTTTTGCAGTGGTGATTTTTTTTTTTTTTGAAAGAAGGATTGACTAGGTTGGTTAAAAATGTAACTAATCCATTACGATCGTTGTTCTATCGTGCGTTCACAATGTATTTAAACTTATATATATATATATAAACATATATTTATACGTTGGGTTTAACAGTAAATTACAATTATTTCGTTGAGGATCTGGTCAAGATGCTATTAGCCGAATCGTGAGCGTTCTATAAAAGTCGTTGGGGGGTAATAACGAGGACGACAAAAAAAAAAAAAATCGAACCGTTCCACTTGGCAGGACAAATGTGTCACCGCTGCGAATGAGTCGTGGCCATTTTAAAAAGGAGCCTCTGTCCCGAACGTGGATGGCATAATATATACACGATAAAGACACTCTATCGGCAGCACATTTCTTCCCGTGCCACCCTTTTACCCTTCGCCGTTTCCCGAAGAAACCTTAACCCCCTCCTTCTTATCCGGCTGAAATGTTCAGTGTGTGTATCGGACTTTCGTTTCCGCTGCTATTCTATTCTTCAGTGGCTTCGGTGATGATAGAATAGGAGGAGGCGGTTAACGGTTGGAAAAATTACATACCTTTAACTGCACACATACACACAAAGTCCGAAAACCGTATAAAACAGACATATAGCCTAAAGGATAGGGTATACCGGCGTATATTAAGTCACCACCCCTTCTTTCTTCATCCTTCTTTACCTTCGCGTTCATTTTTCGACGTCCGATTCGGCAGAATGACCCTTCCCTTCTTTCCACAGATCCAGTGGATATTGCCGTGCTGCCAATGCTTAATGTTTGTTTGTATGGTTGTGTGTTCTTTATTGTTCGGTCAAAAATGTCAAAACTGTGGCGAAGTTGATTTACTAGAATGATTGAGTAAAATCTTTTCATTAAACTATTTTGGTTAATTGCCCTAGTTATTGTATTTTTTAAATTGATGAAAAAATAGATTTTATGTATATTTATTTCATACCTTTCAGTTAATTAATATATAATACTGTGCAGTTTCAGTTCTCTAATAATTTAAACAACAAATTGATGTCAATTTCTTAATTATTTATTTTACTTTTTCCTTTGTTCAGTTTTTATTTTATTTCCGTGTTGTGTTGTGATGAAAGTATATTTACTGTATATAAAAACGTCGACTGCTTTCGGTATAAATTTATGTTCAGCAACATATTCTAGTTAGATTCTGAGTAAACCCCAGAAGCCTGATTTTACCATGAGTTTTTTTTTCTATTACCACGATTGTGACTAGAAGATTTGGTCCAATTTTCAACTTTACGGAGAATTTATGGTATCGAATTTTGTTTGATCGATAAATAATTGGTATAGATCATTGTTCTCTCTTTAGTTTCAAAGTGGTCGATAAAAACTGACAAAAATGATAAAACAAACGGAAAACTTTATAACATCCGATTTTTGATCATATGGAATTTTTTTTTCGTCATAAATAAAAAAATCTAAGAACTGTAGGAGTCTACATTTTTATCGAATATATAACTATTTTCTAACGATGGTATAATTTTCAAAAGATTTTGACATATTTGTAGTGTTTTTGATTGGTATTTAAAAATGTTGAATTCATTTGTTTATTTTCATAAAATTTCAATAAATTTGTAATAATTTGGAAAAAAAATGTAAGTTTTAAAAAGCTTGAAAATGTAATAGAAATTCTCTTGTACATTGTTCTTACTTGTATCGACCTTCCTTGTCACACACTTTTTTTTTACAAGCGATTGAATTTTAAACTTTCACGATCATGGAATCTGCAAACTTTTTGTCATTAAAAATGCATAAAACTTTTGATTTCAATAATTAAGGCTTAAAATACAAGATTTTAAATAATTTGCTTCTTTTAGTGAAACAAATACCGAAATTTTGCAAAAGAATGTCATAGGCGTTAGAAAATTCATTGTTAACCAAATGGTGTGTTTCAACGAATTTCGATTAAATGGTATTTGTTGTTTTGTTGTTATTCTTAAAATTGCAATCATAGGTACCAATTTGAAGCATTTATTAAATACTTTTATTAACATTTTATAGTTACTTCTACGTTGTCTATAATTTTTAAATTATTCTTATGATATTCGTGCCATTTATATAGCTTTGAAATTTTTCGATTTTTTTTTCTTCATATTTTTAATTGATTATAATATAGTACTCAATATAATATTAATGTATAGTTGCGGAAAAGTCTTAATACATTTTTATTAGCGTTAGAAAATCAAATTTTGACGTGATTGATTATCGAAACAAAAATAACGATTTTTAATCATATAAAATTTTGTTCAACCTTCTGAACTAAAAAATCACAAGTCATGATATTAATTATTTATAGACCGATCCACCAGTTCTTTTTCACTCAGACTCGTTTTTCTACATCTATAACTCAATGTTAAATTTATCTCAAATTTATAAGAATAATTCAACATCATCAATCACCTGTTACCTAAATTCCATCAGAATCTTGTATCAGTATTTTATTTTCCTTTTTTTATTTACTCAAATATCTGTATGATATACCTCTGATTTTATCTGTCTCATACCATACGGTGATTTTTGTACTATTGATAGGTTCTGAATTTGAAATATCAACTATGGTATGTTTTGTAATTGTTAATATGCACTTATTGTGCTTTTATTTCAACATTTTTTTTTTTCACTTTTTTTTCTGTAATATTTGTATCTCTTATATCATTTTCTGAGACTAGATTTATTATTTATTTCGTGCTGACTGACGTGTGACCCAATTGGACAGTGTTTCTATTCAAAATCAATGTTTTTCGTACGACTGAAAATTTAAAATGTGTACACAGATCGTATTTGACATGTATGTTTTATCAAGTTCGTTGATAATATGTCAGAACGTAGACATCTCAAATAACAAGGTATAAGAATGTATGAAATTTGTATTCGTGAAATAAAAAATGGTGACAAGAGAAGAAAAAAATTATTAATAAAAAAAAACATATTTTTTTAGGGTTGACAGCAATAAAATATTAAAATTATATATATTATTGATAGACTGTAGATGATCTTCAATGGAATCAGAACTGTTTATTTTTACGATTTAAGATAGGGAACTGTATCTATATGTTAAATTAAAGATTTGGATACTTCCATAAATCTTGCATTAAGTTTTGGTTTGTTATATTAATTTGTGATAGGTGGTCTTAAGCTCGTTTAGTGTTGTTATTATTTCAAATGCATAGTTATTTATTTGATTCTATTACCAAACAAATTTTCGTTAATTGCATTGATGTTGAATTATTTTTATCTGTATGATGTGTATGATCTAGCTAATGAAATAAATCAAAATCGTTTTTATTTTTTTTATATGCCACGCAATACATAGAAAATACTTAAATAAATGTTTGTCGAGCACGTTCATTAAATAATAGTAATTATTAGTTGGTATTATATTATATGTATGGGTTTTTTTACATTAGGTATATGAATATTTGCATGTACCATTATTATATATTATTATCTAAAACATGCATATTTAAATGTAGTGTCCTTATCGCATTGTCCCCTTAACAATTATTATAGAATGTTCTTGCGTCCAAAACGTTGAAGACTAATTATTTTGTATAGGTATAAGTAGTAAATCTAGTAAAATAATTACAATAGATTTTGTAAAAATATATGATAACGTTGAAAAGATTTGAATTTGAGCCTAATATTTCACAATGTAAAATGTTGTTTCTTTTTTATTTTTGGAAAATTTAAGTTTTAAAACATGTCATAAGGTATTCATTAAAAAATCAATTTCGCTTTAGATTGTTTTATGAGTTTGGTAATTAATTTCTATTAAATTCGAAACCGTTAAATTCAAATTATTCAAAATGCCAAATATCTATTGTAAAGTTCATTCAAGTGTGATTTCTTGGTGTTTCGGAGGAAATTAATGATTAAAGTATATTACTTTTTAAAATTTTAAGTCAATTTTTAATTTTTTTTTTAATTTTCAATTTAAAACTATAATTTATATTATTATAATTTTTTCCAATTTAACGTTAGTTGATTTTTCATTATTTAATCTAATTTGTATGTTGTTAAATTTTTAATTTTGTGTAAAGTTATTACAAAGCTGCAGTAGTTCTAGAAAAAAAAATATTACTTCATTTTTTATTAAAATTGGTATTTGCTGTACATTATTATTTTTTACTATATCAGTTAAATATTAAGTATAATGATATCATTCAAATTGACTATAGTAAACATTATTTGAAATACATATAATTAAAGCAAATAAAATAATTAACGACTTTACTGTTTAGAATTGATTTTAAATCATTTTAAAGTTATCTTATTTTATAATTTTTAATTTGTTAAACATGGTTAAAGTAGTTGAAAATTTTTTTAATAGTTTTTCCTTCGTGTAAGGATATATTGAAAATAAAAACTTCGAAATAATGTTAAATTTTGTTCTACAGTCGTTTATATTTCTAGTGATAGTATGAATTATTTTGTGATTTATGATTATTTAAAAATTTTTTATAAACTCTTATTACCTCCTATTTAAAATTTTAAAATAAAACAACTTTTCTAAAAGGTTTCATTTTTCAATATTCAAAGTTTAATGAAACTGATTATTTTAAAAATATAGACGGCTATTTTACAAAATACTTATCAAAACACATAACACAATGTACATCTAACGTCTAGTATAATATAGTTTTAATTTTGAAATTCATTTTGAAGCTATTGAAAATTAAAATAATAAGAGAAATAAAAGTTAAATTTTATAAACATATAAAATATGTTTTCAAAATAATGAGAATGCATATCGATTTTAATTTGAAATTGGGTGTGCTCAAATCTTCCTATCAGTACTTATTCTTATCGTGGTACGACGCAAGTTCAGCTCTTAGGATCTACGTTTTGGATTATGAAATGTTTATCTATATTTTAAAAGTGAGTGGTTGTTTGCTGCTGCTATCGCAATATCGCCATAGTTTGCTACTTGTAATTGGTAATTATAATAATATAAAAAAAATAACAATCATAATTTTAATAATAATCATAATCAAAATAGAAGTAAAAGTAATAATTGTAATAACAATACATGATTCACGGGTTTCACCGTCGCCACCATATTTTTTTTATACTCGTATTGTTACTATAGCTGCTGTTTCTCCAAAGGTAATTAATTTCGGATGCGTAGTAGCAACCCCTTCACCCAACTGTTCACCATTAGTATGGGTTTCTCTCGTAAACGATAACCGTGTCATAAACAAGAGCAAACAATGAGTGGACGGCTGTGGTACTCAAGAAAATAATGTTTAGTGGCTTCAAGAGAAACTCGAATTTTGGAAAACTTAAGAGCTTTGATGAGGAGATAAAGCAGGGGTAGTTGTGGTGTAAAAAAGTGTTTTTCTAGAAAATGGAGATTGTTAAATTTTCAACAAATTTAAAATCAATTAAATTAAACGGGGGGCCGTTGCCATTAAAAATGATGTGAGTTATGAATTTCAGAAACAGAATAGTATTTCAGGATGCAGGATAATAATCTTCAATGCCAGGGAATAACCATTTATTGGTGTCTTTAACCCATTTCATTTCGTTGGCGTTGAGCTAATACCGGGCATTTGTTTGTGTTGCTCATCTGTTTAAACTCAGTGAAGTATAAATAAAGGTAATTTTAAAAATTGTCTTACCTTTAATATCATAACCGCATTGTGTATGATATTATAAATTTTACTTGGTATGTTAAAAAAGCTTATTCCAATATGCCCACTCTCTACACCCCCGTTTTGTTTTATTCAATTTGAATAATAAAACAGATGTACCTATTGGTACATTAATACACATTAAACATAGATTGTGTTTTCTACAAGTAATCACCGCCGATTAATCGAACAATCGATAAACTGAAAAAACGACGATTAATCGGTGGTAAATACTTGGGGAAAAAACAATCGATTAATCGAAACAATCGAATAGGTTTAGACACTTCATTGCGAACAAATCTGGTTGGATAAAAGTTTGTTTTGGCAGTTACGGTAGTCGTGGAAAGTTGGATGCCCAGATGCACTGAGGGAACTTATATATATATATATATATATATATATATATATATATATATATATATATATATATATATTATATATATATGTACTCGTATATGCATGTATTGATGTATTTATATACCTAATATATACTTGTGTGTGTGTGAGGGTGTGAGTGTGTGTATAACAATACATAAAACAACAGATTAAGTCAATACCAGTGGACCTCAGCAAAGGGAGTAGTGAAAGAGAATAGTAAGCACGCGAGGTGTTATGACAGCAATCTGGCAATATCCGGTCGTACACGAGTCGTTAACCGGATATAGCTGAGTAGGTACAATTGTTGTATGTATTTGTCAGAGTTAACCAAATCGGATTTGCAATATTCCAAATGAATTATATATTTTTTGTAACATTGGATGGTGGTTTTCGATGTATCCAATTAATTGTGCAATGAAGAGCCGCGTAAGCGATGCTGCTACTAGAATTTATTTTGAACCTGTAGTATCTGTAGTGTTGGAAGAGAAAAAAAATTGAGTTATCTAAAAATTCTTTTCACAGTTTATATTTTTGTTTATAGAACAAACACAGACTTAAGTTATACGCGCACATAACAAAAACAACAGTAACTATTACTTATTCTAATTCAAAAAGAGGCATTCTCAAGTCTAGTTTGTTTCATTTGTCTTAACTACACTTGATCTATATACGCAGGCATCATTTAAGAATCATACATTTGTTAAAAATTATCAAAAAACAACATTTTCAGATTTTTGGCTGAATTGTTTTATTTTTTTTTTAAATATTTTTATCTTAATGAAAGTTATAAACAAATAAATTACTCGCAAACTCAATATTAAGCTATATATATATATTATAAACAGCTTTTAACAAAAAAAAATTACATTTTTTCGACAACTTTTTTAATTGTTAACTATGTGACAAAGAGTAAAATAATATGCGATTATTTTTACTATACTATGCCATGTGTTTTAGACGGGAACGACTCATGGTTGCACAGTCTTAAAAGAAAGATGTTGCAAAATAAACCATTAACTTGAAATGGTTGTTCCCTTATCACAAAATCTGAATTCGTTTATTAGGTGTACCATTAAATTACAAATTATACTATTTATATAATATATCTTACTTAAGATAGTTAAATTGTATTTTTCTTTTGTACTGGAAGAAAATAAACTCATGATATGATAACAATACTTCACAAATAAATCTTTGAATCATTTGGAGTACATATTGTTAATTGGTACTTAATGCCAGAATAATGAAATATATAGATATATAACAATCGCGTATATGGGTGAAGTAGAACCGGTCGCGGTATCGCCTCTGTTCTCTTAATCGTATCAAAATTATATACATATTTCGTTTTATGTACAACACAAATAAATTACAATAATCATAGACGCTTTTGGAACGACTGAACTAGATAAAAACCGACAGGCATATCATATGAACTTCTTATCTTGGCAGTATTTTAAAAATTTAAAAATTTTCTGCATTTTCATTCTGATTATATATATATATTTATATCAAGGTGAAAAGATGAAATAAAAGCAATAGAAGCGCACTGGTATTAAGTTTATCTTCAAAATACAATTTCTTGGTTAAAATTTTTTTTATAAGCTTTTAAATGATCAGATTTAGATAAAATTCTATAAAAACATGACTGTCTGCAAATTGTTTGTATTTGATTCGTCACACTTCTTTCACTTACAATAATTTTTTTCGAGAACAATGGTATATTGGTTTCAAATTATCAAATCAATTCACCAGTAAAAATCACTCGTTATCTGTATCTCATCCGAGTCTTGTATCTCATCCTTGTTTACTATATATTTATGGACAAAAAAAATGTTATAGCTATTTTATGTTATTTGATTTCATTTAAGTGTCCTTTAAAGCCATGATTTGCTTAAAACTCGTGGTTTTTTATTATAAATTCCAGCCAAAAGGGACTACGGAAAAACTTTTTTTATTACGCGTCAAGCCCATATTATAAAGCGCCATGTGTGCAGTATATTGGCTAAAGTTTATTAAGCAACTGTTTGAATAATGTGACATTGAAAGGTCAGGGTTTTTTTTTTATTTTAACGGCATGCCCCGTTTTTGGAATATTTTTAGTTATATTGACATTATCCGCGTTACGGTGTTTGCATTTTGTCGTGACGATCATGTACACACTAAAGAATTCCAACCCTCGGTAGTCGTGGCGATGGAAAGTCATTCGGCGTCAGTTTTCTCTCCTTTTAGACGCATCGCTCTCGTGCTTTTAAACTGACATTAATCGTGAGTATACACCCGTCGACTGCTCCGTAATCCTTTATAACTAGCTTTATCCCCGTATCCGTCTTACGATGAATATTTGTTGTGTCTTTTGTCTTACATTTTGCACATTTGGCAGTATCGTGTTTACTCGTGGTAGCATGTTGAGGTCATACAACTGAGATTATTAAAGCATCGCTGGTTTCTTTATTCCATTCTATGGTAGTTATTTCCATGTTACTGTTTAGTTAGCCTCCTCGCTATTCTAGTTTACCGACAAAGTGTACCACTACAAATTATATCTTCAGTGATTCTTTTGCCCTTATAATACGGTTCCCAAATATACTGTTGGTGACATTTTCACAGCGCTTTTCCTTGTTTATACATGACGGCGTATCGCACGGTGTATGTGAAACCTTATATGTATGATTAACACTATTTTACACGAGTCAGTAAACATTTTATTCATTACTGCTTATTATTTTTAGGTACATTCTTAGTATTTGATATTATGTTATGAATGGTAATAATTATTCAAGTCGTTTGTTCTTATAATATTAAATATATTTTATTGCTTTGGATCGTAAATTAAAAAAGAAGAAATGAAATCTTTTAATTTATACATACTCGTATATTTTTGTAATTTTAATTTTAGTTAATATAGCAAATAGAATTCAACTGAAGAATAAATTAAACTTAAAAATTCGTTAACATGCGTATATGTATTTATGGATATTGGATGTATTATAATGAACTAGCCGACCTTTCACAGCTTCGCCCGTGATTGGTTCACGGCATGATGATGAATTGGCCACTTACCCAAAATTTAACTCTATTAGCATGCCCAATAAACCTTCATAAGAATAATCAAAAAGTAGGTAAAAAAACTAAGCACAAATTATGCTCGCAATAATAACTCTATCCCGCCGTGCCGCACAATATAGGTACAATTGTTTTTAATTTTTTTTGAACTTTTATGAACTTTTTTTACCGACAAAAGTAGTACTAAAACCTTCAGCAGAGTGTCGGGTTTCAGCCGAAAAAAATTTCAGCCAAATCGGTTCAGTAGTTTTCTCGGTTAGCGCGGTCGTAGAAAACCCCTTACAATTTTATATAATAGTATATAGATTATTAATTTCGACAAATGTTTTTGGACGCGCGTGTACTATTGACGAATGTCAATTAAATCATTTGATGACCTGTTAGATCTAATTAAATCTAATGAATTGGAATCAAATTAAAATATTTTTATAATATGTAATTGCACAATGAATCGCTGTTTCGTTGTCGAAACGCGCGTGTCAACCGAAAGGTCCGATAATGATTTATGGGATTCAATACGCGGAGTCACGCGCGTGTGCGCGCGGAAATAGATTCTTGCATCGTTATCGCGATCGAGAAATCCGTATATCTAAACACGCGCGTCCATCGTCCATGTGAACCTTGCCTAAACGAAGTTATAATAATAACAATATGAATATTGGGTATACGTGTTGTCGGTGTAAGTGCGATAAACTTCTCGGAACGCCGATATCAAACACGATACAAAAAAAAGGTCAAGTTACAGGTAGCTGTAAACCCGCGGCCCGCCGTGCCGCACAATATAGGTACAATTGTTTTTAATTTTTTATGAACTTTTATGAACTTTTTTACTGACAAAAGTGGTACTATAACCTTCAGCAGAGTGTCGGGTTTCAGCCAAAAAAAATTTCAGCCAAATCGGTCCAGTAGTTTTCTCGGTTAGCGCGGTCGAAGAAAAACCCTTACAATTTTATATATAGTATAGATTGAAATTTAAAGAAATATGTGTACTTACTTACCTATTTACATAATATGTTAGTGAATATTAAAATATAATCTAAGTATACCTAGTAGACAATAAATCATAATTTTCAAACTAAATAATTATTTAGTAATTTATTTCTATAAATTCTCTTAGTTAAAATATTTTCTGATAATTTTGAAATTGAAATTTGTTACTGTGCCTGATTTCTTTACATCGGCTTACTTAATTTTATATAATTCAAATAGCAGTAGCAAACTTTTTATTAATTTAAATTGTTTATTTCAAATGTTTCTTTTATTTTATAATATAATCAAATGATAACTGAATGATAATCTGGTTTCATGTTGTTTTGTGTTAGCTTATTTTCAAGGCACATAATATGCAAATTTGTTTTGTGATAAGTACATGAAACTTGAATGCAAAGTTTAATTGTGCACATTTAGGATATGCATTCATAAATGTAATTATTAAAATTAAATATTTAATCAGACTTAATGAGTTTAAGTACATTATTGTGTTTATTATATTAGTTGTATTTAAAAAAAATATGTATCTAATTGGTGAAAAACATTTACCTCAAATTCTTAGTCAAAAGATTTATAATGTACATACAATCAATATCCCTTAAATATTACATCTATATAGATTTAATTATATGAAATAAAATGAGTATATGATAATGTATATAATAATTTTAAATTTTTTAAAAAAAATTAATTGAAAATCAATATTTTACAAAGAATATTTCATTTTTATTACATACATCTTGCCATCATAAATTATAACGTGTAATTCAATGACTATGTTGAACAATCTTATAAGTTTTAATAGTGATTTAGATTTAAAGTAGTTACCGAATAACTTATAAATTACTGTAAAATGGTTTATTCATTTTTTAATATAATATACATACGAGTAGGTATCTGTTACTCAATTAAAAAACTCATTGAAATAATATATATTGAAAGGTAAATAACGAATTCAAACTTATATTTTATCTTTTATTTAGTAGTTTTACACAACAACATAATAATGGTACATAGTTAATAAAAAAAATTTCAGTAGAATTTTGTACATCTACCTAGTTGCTAAATCGACCATACATATTGTGACAGTAGCGGTCTGTTTTGTTTTACAGCATCGCGCACGTTTTATTTGAAATTTCTAAAGGACTTTCTTTTGTATTTGTATTTATTTTTTTCCCGGTATATTCCTTCGACGTCTTCTGCTATCTATACTTAAATTATTTGTGTAAACAAATCGTTACGAATATAAAGCATAATATCGATCGTGTGATGACAGTAGTGATGTACGACAATGTCGTCAGTGGTGATGAAAACAACAGTAACTATACTATATTTTTGCGTTATTAACGTTGACGCTTTTTCTCTTTCTCATATTCTATTTTCTCGATAGTGTTAAAAGTTGGTACTGCAAAAAGATTAATTATGTAATTCCAAGAAATAAATTCTGTTCATTTTTATTATTACTTTTTAGGATTTTGTAGGTAATATTTTCTTTCTCTACGGGCTTGGATTATTGTTTACATGTTTTAATAAACGAGAGAAAATATTTGTCTTTGTAAAACTTTAAAGCTTCTTCTTCGAATTGTTCTAATCATAAAAGAAATGAAAAGTTAATATGGAAACTTTTTGCTATTTTTTTATTTAGATTTGTAAGGGGGCTTTTACAATTGAGGCCATTAGCCCCCATGTGCATTTTGGTACAGTAGGTTTTTTGGAACACGTGAATATGTTGGTTGACGTAGGGTTGGGGTAGGGAAGAAAGCGGTTTCTTCTCATCGGGCGGTCATTCTGTCTGGAAAACGATACCACCGGTAATAGAGTTTGAACCGGCGACTGTGCGTTTAAACACAGCCGCCACTGACCACGACGCCTCCTTGTTGTTACTATTTTAAAAGTAAGCAATGTGTATTACTTGGTAATATAATAATATAAAAGCAACGAAATTTTAAAAGAAAAGAAGCCCAAGACTGACATTCCTGTCATAGTTAGACAGTTTAACAGCAAGACTGTTAATTTTTTTGTTTATTTATTCAACGTTTGCAATCTTGTTTAAGCTACAGTAAGAAGGTTAAAAAAAATTAACTTGACTTGTTCAAGTTTATTATTTAAAATCTATAAAACACATTACACTTGATGTTTAAATATTTTCAATATTTATTTGGTGGCATAGTCCATAAATCTTGAATATAGACAAGTTATAATTATATTTTATATAACCATATGGAACCCATGCTTATTATTTATCCGTATTCAAAAACGTTAAGTTTAACGATAAGTTATATTTATCTAAGATGCGGTCGTCTCTGCGCACGATTCGTTGTCACTCATAAATCTTATCTCGTGAAAGTTCATTTCCTCTATTTTTTTTTCTTGTACTCCATTTTTCTACGCTATTTTACTGTACCTGCTGTAATGTCTATTACAACAATGTTATAGTGTTGAAACTTCATCATCACTTTTGAGCTTTTATTTATATAAGTTTATACATACCGTTTTCCATCGCTGGACGAAAAATATGCTATTTATATCCATTATTTAGTATTATTTAACTTATTAGTGTATGTGGCAATGGTAAATGTAACATGAACTTTTTTCATAAAATTTGAAATTTCACGATATTTCCTTCGCAATAACATACAAATTATTATAATCTATAGATAGTTCGAAATGGCTAATCAGTGTTAATTAGGAATATTAATAATTGTCGTTAATAAACGTTTTTATTCTTCGTAAAAATTGGCTTTTTTCATATTTGATTTTCTATTTTAAGATTGCTGTTACGGATTTTTTTTCCACTTATCAACGATTGAATCAGTATTATTTCAAATAAGTTTCATAATAGTTGATATTTCTTTTAAACATACCGTATGTTTTTTAACGTTTAAATTGTTTTGCTATTTATTTCTGAATTTTTTCTATTCTAATATCGTTACGATTTCACGAAAAATAAATATTTTATGTATAATTTACAATTATTTGAAAAACAATTAAATCTGATATAGAGATATTTTTTTTAGATATAAATATTTACACTTTATTTTTTCTAATCATTGATGATTGTACTATTTTATTTATCATAGTTAAAGTTCATTAGCGTGTTGTTTTCGTATCGTTGTAGTCAAAAGGGTTTTTTTCAACTATCAATAATGTAAATAAACAATTTATGCTACCCAGATTTTTGATATGTGTCAGTTTCATTCCAAAACTAATTAATGAAGTGTATGTTAAATTAGTAAGTCAAGTTATACGACTGGACGTAGGTACCTATATATATTATATACATTATGTATATTTCAGTATTTACCCTATAGAAATTTATCCAACTTTTCTTCGACATAAATAAAAATAATTTATTTTACTTTTGTTTGAAAATTCAGTAAATCCGTCTTGGACGATAAATGTAATATATCTTAATTTGTAAATGTAATAGACAATCGTCAAATTATTTGGATTGCCTGGTGTAAATTGGTTTTTAGTTACTTACTGTACTACAATTACACTTGTGTAATTCAAGTTGTATGTATTTTCGTATTTACGTGTGAACGTATTAAACTATTTGATTACAATAAATTTAGACTAGAATATTTGGAGTGGTGACATTACAGTTTTACCGATAAGTCCTATTACATTATTTGTCTTGAATCTTGTTAGAGATTTCGATTTATCATTCATCATTTTATCTTCAAACATCACCGAATGAATTTTCTTAAATTATGTTCCGAAGAACTTTATATTTCAAATCACTACAACTATGCAACGCAAGTAAAAAGTTTAAATATTAAATTCATCTCGGAAATTGATACGCTTAAAATGACTATTTTCTTCCTGACATTTTTGCACTGAAGACTTGTTATGTTTTCAAATATATTAAGCGTAGACTCTTATAGTTCATTGAAAACTTTGTTTAATACAATAGTTTCCACAATAATTTCATGTACACGATTATATATGAAACATGCTTTTTGTTTCCTATTATGTAGTTATTGATCTTTATGTGAATATTTAATTTTAAGTGTCGATCTAATAATTATATAACTTTTATGTTCAAGCACATCGTGAATGTTTTGTCTGTTTTTTATTGACTGATTGTTGAAAATTGTGGCTTTTTGTGCCTAATACCTCATTAACCTGCAGCTTACTTTGCGTTTCTTTCCCTCAGTTATTTTAAATCTTCTGGACCTCTATCTGTCTATCTTTGTCTTGCCCGTCTTCTGAATCTCTTGATAATACGTTTCCATCTTGTTATCTGTCCAATTTATTCTTATGATTTTCAAACATTTCTTGTCTAACGTTTTTTGTCATTTTTAAGTTTAAATTTTAATATAACAAAAATATTTTATTTTTATTTAAAATTGTATTAGTGTTGTAACAGCTTATATTTATTGATTTTAACAGTAGAAACTGATTTAGTTAATTAGTTCAACATTTTAAAGTTTAGGAAATAACTGAAAGAAACAAATGACCGTTGAATTTCATATTTACTAAACTATCGATAGGAGAAATATTAATTTATAATGATAGGAATCTACATTTTTTCTTATTTTTTTTTTTCATTATTCACGTTAGTTATTCACTATTTTCACTATTTCATTTGAAATCAGCCATAAGCGATTGATGATAGATGCAGAATTATCTAATTAATGTAAATTAATCTATTGAATGATATCGATGCATACTGACTTCATATTATGTTAAATACTTGTGTTTACTTCGAATGGATTTTACATTGTATTGTAATGTATTCGATTTATTATAAATGCGTATGTTTCAACAGATAAATAATGGATATAGTCGATATTAATAAGTTATAATATAAAGTGTTAAGTTGTTTCAGATTGATTTACTTATTTATTGATATATTTTTATAAATTATAATGTTCAGTAAATTGTGTAGTATCTTAAGTGAAAACTTAAGAAATATTATTTAATTTACTATTCAGAGAAATTTAATTTAAAATGAAATCATAAAAGTGATTGATAAATCAATTAAATTAATTGAATTAAGATATTATTGATAAAATTATGTTTTTATAATATCGATATATTTGTTATACCAGATTGTCACCGAAGATTGATATTTATAAATTAAAAAGCTATACGAGGAACTATTTTTCTTTATCTGACGACTCTTTTTTTTTAACCGATTTTCGATTTTCTTACTATCTATGCCGTAACCGTAATAAACCGATTTGGCCGGATTTCAATATACGATCAGTTTTATAGCCTCTTTCTACCCATCTCTGAAACGTTCTTTAATTTACGACCGTTCATACTGACATTTTTTTAAGCGTATTTTACTCTTCGTTAAAACTTACTGTGCTTTTTGATTTCTACGACTTGTCGAGTGATCTTAAAATATCATACTCGGTACTGGCTGAAAAAGAATGTAATAAAAATAAATAAATGCATCGGCATAAAAATAAATTGAAGTACAGACATCCGTTCTTTCCTTTTCCTTTTATGTAGACTTCGATTCACTCAATTTCGTTCGCTGATTTTGATCCTTGTACCAGTCATTTCGTGTATAACTATTGTATAGTAACATATTTATTTATATAAAAAAAATGCTTAATACTAAATGTTGATTTGTGATCAATTTAATAAATGTGTCGACGATTTATTATTTCATTTATTTTTCGTAGAAAAGTTATCATACTAGTAAAATAAATAAATACAATTATGTTTTGTTTTTTACAACATTTGATTAATAAAAGAACTTATAATTAAAGAAACATTTTGTAAATTTAAAAAACTTTTTAGCGTAGCGCAAAGAAGCTCTTATATTTTATAAATTTGTTCGGCAGGATTATATCAGACTATTTTTTTCAATTTGATAGTGAGTTATAACTATTTATAAGGTATATAAACCTAACCTATGAGTATACAATATACTATATACAATATACAATATACATGTTGTGTTTTACGACTAATAATACATTTTTTACATAATAACTAACATATTATCATTATATTATTACTATACAATATTATCCACTCCTTCGGTCGTTTTTCCTCGGATGGGTGACCACCCGTGAATTTAATGATACGGCACGTTATTTCGCATAGCAAAAATATGTACTATCTATAATTTTATTGTCGTTATAATGGCTCAATTCTGAAATGTTTAATTTTATAGAATATTACATTACTATACTAGTATAGTATATAATAGTATATATAGTATTATAATACAATACAAATAACATTATATCATGCAATATAACAAGTATTTTTCAGAAAAAAATTTGTTACTTCTATCTAAACATGTTTCTGTTTGATATTTTCTTTTCAAGGATCTGTTAGGCTGTTAAATAGAGGTTTTACTAGTGTCATTTTTAATACAATTGAATACTATATAATTTTACAAAATATTATGCATAATGATTTTGAAGATAAATTGAAAATATTTATTAACTACCAAAAATTAGGATGTTGATTTATGACTTAATAATGTTCTTATTAAAAATATTTATAATACATATTATCATGCATTTGAAATATAGTGTTTCAATACATTTTTCTATAATATACTCGTATATAAAACATGTATAACACATTAGAGTTCATAATTTATTATAGGCATTTTATCAGATTCCACGAAATTTTATACATATTATTCTAAAAGACTAACAGATTTGATTTTTTGCTACATAGTAAATAGTTAAATTTGTATTAATAAAAAAAATATATATATATATATACTCGTATGTTTAGTATACATGATGATATCAACAAGTGTACCATAAATATTTGCAGTCGATTCTATAGTTTTTCATAGTAGGAGATTTTGGCTATAGTTCAAGTGCTAGAATTCATATAGTATAGTTGTTTTAGTTGAAAATAAAATTATTATCCTATTCACCTTTTTGTTTTTTTTTTTTAATTTCCTCCAGTTGGCTTTATTTCCGTGTTATTTTATTACAGAAATGACCACTTTGGTCAGATAACGGCTTGCTGGAAGTTCGCGTGTATTGAATGCATTCTATGCAATAAACGACTGTATAAAATGTAATTATTTGTGGGATATTAAAATTCGTAAAAAGTTAAATTTATTTTTTATTTTATTAGAAAAATATACAATCTGCACAACATAATTGGTACAATAAGCATATTATGTAATTATAATTGTAAAAATATTAAAAATTTGACGGTGATTCCCGTGAGAGGAGACGGCCGTCCGTTAACGGAACTCCAATGGCTTGGGGGTTTTTTTTTTTTTTTTTTTACACTTATATTAAAAGGTCTCGACACCGATTTCTTTTTAGACGTCGGGAGTGGATTTTCAGGGAGATTGTCGGAAGTTAGGTTTGTAATTTATGGATTTGCATGTGTCTTTGTGAAGCGTGTAGTTAGAAACACTTGGAGGTGCGACGAGATAGTTCGAAGGACACGGAATTGAAGTACTTGGATTTTGTTGGTATTGGAAATTTTTGCCGAACCCCCGAGTTCTATTCCATATAACCATATTGGCCTTAGTAACATTTTGTACATAGTGAGTTTGGTTCTGGAGTTAATTTTTGAACTTTTCTATAAAGTTAAATAATAAAATCTTTTATAACTAATCAAAAATATTGCACAAAGAAAAAGAAATAAAAATAAAACTTTAAAAAATCCTATATAGTTCTAGAACAATCGATGTTCGTGGCTCTCAAGGAGACAAAATAGTACTTGGTGAATAAAGGAATTTCTCAAGTGTTGTGTGCTTTTTCCACCTATTATGTATTATTTCATTACTTTCAAATACCGGTTCATCGCTTTCACTGTTGTCGTGTGGTCGATACTCGATTTGTTGTGCTGACCACTCAATGATAGATCACTAGTTGTGTTTTCAGTGTCATCGAAAGTTTCAAAAGTGAAAAAGTGCTTTCGTATTAGGGTCGAATTGAAATCATGACTCCTTTATCCACCCGAGTCAAGGGTACTACTTTTTCAGTCAAAAGGGTAAAATATTTTCCCCCAGAACCCGCAGGTTCACCGGTTGATTTGATTTATTTTAAGAACTTAAACATTTTAAATTAAATTGTCAATATAAATCTAGTTTTGATTGACTCCATAGTTGTATTTTTTTTTGACTTTGGGAGTCCAGTGATAAATACAAATTATCTCTCAAAACTATACACCTATACCTATTTCGTCATTATAGTATGTTCAAATTCCGCGATTTTTCCAGTTATTAAGTAAATTCATGCAAAATATAAAGTTTACATTATTTCGACGTTTATTTTTTCTAAAATAATTCAGTTCATCCAAGAACTACAAGTAGAGCTACTGTTAAATACAATATGCTATATTAATCTTATACAATTAATTTGTAAATAACATAATATACCTATGTAATTTTTTCAAATTGGAATATAATCGACTTGAATATACATGTAGTCGATTTTTTGTATAATTAATTGTTTCAATATATAAATTATAACTATAGAGAGTAAATATTTCATATCATGTTTCATCAATTGAATTTTTTTGTAGGAAGTAAAAAAATGCTTTTTAAGCATTAAATATGTTACATATAGCAGAATTAAAAATAAATTTAAATTATATTTTACATGTTTTTAATTTTTGTTTTTTGTTTTGCCACATATTCTTTCGTTGTTCATGAATTTATTTTATTAATGTTATTACATTAATATATTTACAACCTTAAAATTTTTTGAATAAAATTGAACCAAATAACTGTCTTTTTGTATTTTCGATAATGTTAATTTATTTCTTAGAGATAAAGTGGCAAATGTCTTTCTTATTGCTACGCTCTTGGCGTGAGTCGTTATATAGCTTCTAGAGAGAGAGAGAGAGAGAGAGAGAGAGAAAGAGAGAAAGCAAGCATTTATTTTAAAGGTGATCAGTGTGTAAATATTTTAATTGTTTATTTCCCTAACGTATTGTGATACCTTATCCGGTGAATTTCGTTTACAACACGACACGGCGTGGTACACAATTCGGCTTTTGCGAATTCCACCTCCCGTGGAGATCAGTAATAAAGCGTTAAACATTTTTTATTTTGCATCGTTTGATGTTTTTTGCGATAAGATTTTATTTTATTTTTTATTCCTTTCTGTCCTTGTCGTCGTACCTATACTACAAAGGATATACTGTGGGCTGGCGGAATGGATAAGAAAGGTAAAAAATGAACACCAGTCCACGGCTGATGAGTAATGTGACGTTACCGCGTATTTGATGTTGGTTAGTACGAGTTTTGGTATGAATCTATATACCAATATATATATATATATATGAATATAAATACCCGTCTGTCGGGTGCGTGTGTGTCGCGTGCCGCTGCAAAAATTGTCTGAAAACAAAAAAAGCGGATGCGTTGGTGTGTGTTTTTGAAAAAAAAGTGTAGTCAATAGGAGGGGGGCACTATAATCGTGAACGGGGGTGAACTACCAGGTGGTCGCTCCGAACGAGGAGAAAAAGGTGTTTTGTGTTGCTGCTGTCGGCGGCAATGGCTACGGGTGGACACACGAGGACCATCGCTGTGACATGTGTTGTCGTGTTCGTTCGTATGGTCTTTACACGGTCGCCTCCGTCACCAGGTGGCGGCGGCGGTCAAAAGGGGTACACGCCAAGAGGGGAGATGGCACAAGCAGGGTCGCTCGGGGGACCGGACGATTATTATTGTTGTTCAGACCACTTAAATTAATAAAATATTTTACGAATACCTTTTATTACGCTTTCGGTTACCTTTTAAATTGTGTTGTTTCCTAACGTAACTTGGTTTTATGATATTGGTAATTATTATTTTTATAATAATCGTTTCAAATTGTGTAGGTAGTGTTGTATTATTATTATTATTATTATTTTTGACATTGCTTTTATTGGTCTTTTATTTCTTTTCTAAAAATATGAACGAACACCTCTCTTTTCCATTTGAAAATCGATAAAACTCTTTTCAGAAATTATTAATACACACTTTGATTACCACCACCCTCGTCTGTGATGTATGTTTTATTTTTAATGTTACATTTCTTTGTATACGAATTGCGATTATTTTGAGTATTACGATTCCATACGTCGTTGCTTGTTTTACCTATCTACCAACAATATTTTATAGTCACCATACACTTTTTAGTCTTAAAATTATCCGAGATGATAGTAATATTTTAGGTAACATGAGTGTTACATGTGATTCGACCCCGAGACCCCGATTTATTTCCCCCGAATATTATGAGAAATTACAGTATCGAGTCCATTTATAGGTATCTATTTTGGTCATTCAATAAAATCATAATAACATTAATAACTATATATTGGATTATATCACGCCATAACAATTGTGTCTATTAAACCATTTTAACCACGTACATATCGATTAATTTAGTAGTCAGATAGTGGTAACAATGATTAAAATGCGTTTTTGTGTGGTGCTTTGTTTTTGTATTATATTGTGACACGCAAATACTAAGACGTGGACTTTATTATAGTTGTTATGTCCTTCGAGAACAATTGATTGACCAAGTATAAAGTGTGAGCTATATTTTAAAGACTTATTCACGAATTAATGTGCACGTACTGCTCGTGTATGAGATAATTACTTAAAATATACAATAATGGAATTTTTAAAAATCCATAAATAATGAACACAGTTCTATTATAATATTAGTTTACTACACAATGCATAATGCTTAATACTTCATACTAAGTTGATTAAAAAAAACTATACATTTTTTATAATAACTCTAATTATGATATACATTTTGTTAAATTTTGGTCTTAAGAGGCTACTATTATTTTAAAATGTTTTTGTCGAGGTTAATGTAGTATATACTTTCATGTTTTTAGTGTTTTTAGGAAATTTAATATAACATTTTTATATAATATACATGCTATATAAAATTTCATATTTTGGATTAAATAGAAAAAAAACAAAAAAATCTTTGTGATAGAAGTAAAACCTGGAAATTAATATATCTATATATTATATAATAGGTATAGATCAATTGTAAAGTCGATGGTATTATTTTACAGTTAACGAGTAATCATTTAAAAAAAATTTCGTATTTATTAGAATTTAGTTAACGTCAAATTCAACATATAGGAATTCAACACGTCAAATTTAAAGTTCATAAACTCTTTTTGTATAATGTTCGCATTTTAGCGTTGATGATTTTCGTTATATACGTTCAATTCTTAACCCCTTGTGTATCATAATCTAATATATTATACTTAATTTATCTAATATTTATGGTGATTGATTTTAGTAAGTCTTAAGTGTGATATTTTGTATTTCAATTTATATAATTTTTTTTTATGATGCAACATCTCGAAGTATTTTATCTATACTCGGAAAAGTGTCATATTTTAAATTTATTTTTATTCGAGATTTTTTCTTCTTTTAAGTCAGATTGACAATATTCAAATCGTTGCTTATTGGTTTTATTCATACACATTTTATTCCGATCTTGATAAAACGCAAAACTGGCGCGACACGTGAAAAAAACCTCAACACAAATCGCATATCTTGATACGACCACCATCCAATTTCTTTTTGCTAAACTTTCATTTTGCCGACGAGACGTGACCGATTACTGTAAGATATATCATTATTTGTCAAGCTGTCGGTACGCGGCAGGGGTACCAAAAATTGATATCGACCTATTGAAAAGGTATTCTCTGTCCACACCATTCACCGTATACGGTGAATTCACGTATATACGTTCTAACGTATACGTTTTAGAATGTTAAGACTACATATTTTCAAATATTCCCAAAAATTGACAAAATTAAAAAACGAATTTGGTTGACTGCTTCAATTAAAACAAATTGTACAACCTGACTGTTTATATTTATTTTGTATAAAAAAAAAGAAAAAATCTTTTACTATAGAATGTTGAATTACATTTTCTATAATATTAAAACAGGAATACTCCAAATAAATTTGTGCTTCAAAAAATTTAATTAATCTATGTAAACTTTTTGAAAAATTAATATAATTCATTTTTTTATTTGAGCAGTAATAATATCGATCTTTAAATAATTATAACAAAATATTATTAAATATATTAAGTTATTATTATATGAGAATTAACCTTAAAACATATTGATTTTTATTTTTTTTTATTTTAATTTTTTATTTAAATAATTGTGTGATACTTTGCGCTGTCGGTATGATTGGTTTCTAATAATTTTTTTTTCTACAAAATATATCTAATCTTCTGTATTTACAGATCGTTTCTCGTATTATGCAATGTTATTTATTATGAATTATAATTAGCTAATAATATATATATATATATATTTATATATACAATTATTTAGAAACAGCTTAATGTCTTTCATGTTTTATTTTATTTTATTTTACATGATATTCTTTTCTTAGATTTTGTACAAAGAATTAATGTTTTCATTCAATTGTTTTTTTTTTATCCCCGTGATAAAACTCGTCAGTAGTTAATATGCACAATTATTTTAATTTGAATTCACTTTAAGCCTCACTTAGTAGTTTATAAATAACTTGTTTTTCAGAAATTGAATTTGGATAAAAAAAAAAACCTTTTTCTGATTTTAACCATGGATTTTACTATTGTATACTCTATGTAAGTACTGGTATGAATCCTTTTCGAGCATTTATAGTGTTCACTGTAGGTCATAAACATCTGTCTGAAATCATAGAAATTTAAAAACCTGCAACTTTGGTGTGCGTAAATTTTTAAAGGACATCAGGCTTCTAGTGTCGTTTCTTTAATAAATACTTATCTATACATATCCGAATCTCCTATACGAGAACAACATAAGTATTGTTTAATGTCGCTAAACGGTCCCGAGGCTGTCGTCTGACGTTATCGCATTAATCACCGTTCGTTTTGTTTCCATTTCATTTCTACCGAATGTATCACGTGCAAGGACGTTTTCTGTTTCGAGTACTTAGTTTTCCTCATTATTCTTTTGCGCGCGGTTTAACAAAACGTACACCGGTCGCATCGATTCCTGATCAATCCCGATGCCCACCAATTGACTTTGGCACTGTGAAGAGGAGAGAAGAGAGGTGATAGATACGATGGCTAATTGGTGCCCTCCCGACGCGAGATAGTTTATTGTGATGGCGTCACGCCAAGTGTGCGGTCGCAGCAATGCGGATCAATTCCCTCTGCCCCCGCGCGATCGTTATAATATGTATACAACGAGGCCATCCCCGCGGGTATTTTTACACACACACACAGGATATCCGGGTGGATCGTCGAAAAGTCGCGTAGTCGAGGGGAGCGAAAAAATTCTTCACAAGTGTCTGCGGACACAAAATTGCGTGTATTGCGTATACGCACACCGCGTGCACATGCGCGTGTAGACGTTTTTACGTGTTCGTGTGTGCAAATCATTGGAACAAATAAGGGGATTACAGATTCTCCTCCCCAGCCCCTCAAAAAAGTATCTTTTCGGCACTGATTGAGAGTTTGGGGTGTAACCCCTAAGATTTACAATCGACGTGAAACTCAAGAAAAATATTTGTCTACGGTACAAATGCGTCCAAGTCCATAGTTTGTCAGCTGTGGTTATAAAGTTGTTTAGGTAGTACTCGCTGCGCACAAACTAATGTTATCGGTCACCGATTTATTCCCTACTCCACCTTAGTCACTCTTTGCACTCTTGCGAGTGGTTTGTAATAAAAGGCCAGCGGACAGCGGCGGTCACGCAACCTGAACGTGTTTAATTCGCGCTCTCTAGAGATAGAAACGCTCCAATTATCGACGCTTTCAGTGTGTAAGTTGAATTAGCCGAAGCGACTGTTGAATTTTAAAATGACCTATTACTATTACTTGTATTACTGCGGCAGGCAGTTCGATGAATTTCGAATAGGTAATAATAAAAATAAAAAAAAACACTGCACGTGCATGTGCCCGCCTAGAAAATGGCTATAACTCTTGGTGAGTTTGGACGGAGAAAAAATACATAAAAATAAAACCACCGTGTCGTAAAAATAAAAATCCAATAAACTGATATGTTATGTGTACGTACATGGACATTTCAGTCGTAGAAGGGTGATGCAAAAACCGAACATGATAAAAAAATATATGGTAAAAATTGTGAATATCTGATTTTTGTTTACTACGTGTAAATTGCATGACAATACACCTAATGTCATTTACAATTTTAAGGACGTAACCCACACACGTCAAACGTTTTCCATGAGTCTTAATCAATTACTATCATGCGTAGTGAATTTATGAGTTGTCCTAGTGTCTTACAAAAGTGAAATTTGCTTTTAAAACTTTTATTTAGATAAATCGTCATTGGATATCGACTTCATATCAAATTTAAACAGCGGAAGTACGTTTAGGAAGAAGATTTAAACCATTACTTTTTATGTAAAATTAGAATCTTTTATCGCTAAAGTTATTTAAAACCATTTGGAAAAACGCGCGTTTCCGTTAATATTATTTCATTATAATTACATTATACTCGTATTAGTAGTTATAAAATCTTACATTATATTATCTGTTTTTATATCATTTATTGGACATTAATATTTCATAATTTTCATACCTAATTATATAGCTGGTTATGAATCTTAAATTTTTTTTTAGTTCATGCATTTTAGCTTGTTTTTTTTTCTCGTTTATCTATATAACTCGGTGATGCCGTACACGCAATGATATGATTAGTGGTTTTTCGGTATAAATATTTATTTATTTTTTAAGTTTCCAACTCGAATGTTACATCATTCGCGGTATTGAATTTCCATCAATGTAACTTTATTCAAATGAAATACAATATTGTTATGTACTCATTATAATTATCTACTTGTGTAGGTAAGTTTTCGTATTTAAATCACACACATAATAAATTATTTTCATTTCCCAAAATGTTATTATATTTATGCGATTTATACGCCTATCGCCGTGCACCAGTGTTAAAATGTCTTAATATTTCAAAAATCGAATGACCTAATACATTTTGGGAGTTAACTTAGTTATTGAATATTGGTTATTGTTTCATGATTTTAATTAAAAGTAAACAATTTGGTTTTTCAACGTTCACGGGCGTTCAGAAATAATTCACCGTGTGGCAATACGACACTTTTACCGCGCATAAAATGAAAAATAGAGAGAAAGAGAGTAGAATATTCTATAAATTAATGTCGAGGGGAAATGGGTGAATAACATATGCAAACCGCCATCGTCGGCGTATCGGCATCGCGGGCTGTACAGTCACGTTTGTCGGCGGCGGCGGCGGTGGTTCGGTGCACAGCTTCTGGTCTTTACACTGTGACCGGCTGTGTCGGGGGGTGTGCCGACGCCCGACCACCAGGCACACTCGTGCTTCCGCATAAAGTACACTAATTTAAAACCCATCGCTCGTCCGAGGTGTATCAAAATTTATTATTATTATTATTTTAATTTTTTTTTGTGACTATACCAACTGTTTGACGGTGTGCGTTATTATATTAAACTACCCATACAGTAGTAGTAAATAAAAATAATAATAACAGAAAAAATAAAAAATAAAACGTCGAATATATAATAATAAACGGCGCGTGTCTACCTTTCGGCTGACCAGAATATATTATTATTACCCGTATACAATACACAGTGAAATCCCCTCCACAACTGCGGCAGTGGTACGGTATATATCATGGTAAACGTGATGGATTTTGGATCGTGTACAACGATATCTCGCCGTTGAGGTTTTCGGGCGGCATTGGCGACGGTGCGCGGCGACGACGTGGTGTGGTGGTACCCTCCGGATATCGCCGTGCATAACAATTATTATTTTTACTAGAAAAAAAAAAAACTGAATAATAAAAAAAAACACCCGAGTGACTGTCAAGTTTTTAAGCGCCTGGAGTACTATTATGCCGGTTGTTAGGTATTCTTCTCACGGAGTCGCGGTAAATTAAAAAAATATATACACACCACGTCGCAGCCACTGTATAGCCTGTCCCTCGGATCATATTCGTTGGCCATTTGGGACGCGGAGATTACTGTCCGCTCTTTGCTGCTTTACCTACCCCTATATCGTATACAATTTAATACGTCGACTCGCAATGGTCGTGTATGGACGAATAAGAATGGAAACAGTGAGAGACGTACGCCGTTGGAAAAACATCTGGGTACGGTGGCGGGCGAAGCCACGGACGGCCGTCATCAAATATGAACGTGGGCCTCCCTTGTGGATAGATGAGAGAGAACGATTGCTTGCTACCATCGTGGAGCACAGCTAGAGTAGGAAACACCTTTCAAAAAGTGAAATATCGTTACTTTTTGGATTTCCATAATAAAACGCATACGAAACACACACACTCGACAGTGTATGTGTATATTTGTGTATACAGCGCCTCAGTAACTTAAATTTGTTGTTTCGTGTTCACTACTAGTACTGCAAAAATTACAATGGTTGGATTAGAAAATAGCTGTGATGCATTTGTCACCTTATTAGAAATAAACTTGTCGTATTCACCAGTGTGTTGATAAATCTCAATTGTTTTCATTCACTGTTCTTTAATACTAATTCTACTTTTTTCCAAGCCATAGTTGTCGATAGAATAACGAAAAAGATACAATAATTTTAAATCCATTCGTATTTATTTGTTTTGAATTGATGTCGAGTAACAATGTCGTATTAAAACGTGTCTTATTGTCGTATTAATTATTGGTAGTCAAATATTATATTCATATTGTTTATTTCTTCTGTGCATAGGTAGGTACTTGTAATTCATCAATTATTTTTTTGACGAATAATCCTCGGGACTTGAACTATTTTTTATTTAACTATATTTAGATTTCGTATAGGAATACTAGGCATTTCAGAAAATATGATTCTGATATTATTTTATAATATGTCTTTATGTCTTTATATATATATATTATATACCATGTAGTTCTGCAACTAGGTTCAAAAAAATTTCATTTTGTGATAAGTTTATTAGAATTTATATACGAAAATCTGATCTCCATAAATACCATTATATATAACATAATATATATAATATGTATATTTAAGTATATTGTGCTTTTTGTTTCAGGTAAGCATAACGTATGGTTATATGTTAATCCATAGTGAAAATTATCCGTTGAAAAGGTAAGAGCCTTTACATTATGCATGAAACGCGTAGGATTTGTACCTATTGTGCGCCGACAGTCTCGCTGCCGCGGCCGTTGCATAAATATTATGTGCAACTAGGAGCTACCGTACTGAAATATTATATAAAATGTTCGTGATATCCTGTTTCATATTTAATTTACTTAAACGTTGTTTTTACAATTATGAAAAGATTATCTTGAGCAATTGAGCCTTCGATGAAAAAAAAAAATGAATCGTTTAACGAATGATTTGTTTTGAATTTTTCATTATCATATAAAATCGTTTTGAAATAGAAAAGAAACAAATAAGGGTAATATTGACTTTACCGAGTTAGAATCAGGTAAATAATGACTGCAGAATTGGGAAATCTAACGATAAATGAACTTTTGTTTTCATATACATATAAACTTTTTTGTTTTGTTAGACTGTGAACTGCTATAAACAATGAAATGTATTTAAAGAACTGTTGTTAGCGTTTTTTTTTTAGCTATTTATGTTCAAATTTGAAGTTTTAATTGGGCGAAATTATTGATTCTATGAATTTGATAGTATTTTAGAATAACTTGTCTTCTAAAATATTATTACCTTAAAGTGGTAAATTTAATTATTATCACGATATTTAATATAATTTTTTGCGTACAGTAAAATATAATATGATGGTTATGTATAATATAATATACATATTGTAATAGTCACGATTAGATTCAATCTTTTATTATTATAATCATTAAATACCAAGTTGTTTTATTGTCAACGCGGAGAGTTATTCACCCATCTCTCTCTCTCTCTCGATCTCGTTCGGTTAATTGTGTTTACCCAAATCCACTTCCAAGACGTCTAAGTATCATTGTAGGGAGATGGAGTAAACGCTGAGGTTTTGATTAACAAGCGGATTCGGATTTATTATGTTAACGGTGATTTCCACAACGTTAGTCGAAAACGTTCCTGATCAAATACACATAGTGGTTGAGTTAGTGAAATAATGAATCCTCGTCACGGTTTTAGGAGGGGTGTCTTCTTTCCTCTACTACTGACGTGTTCGTACAAACGGCAGTTTTCCTCTGAATTCACGTAGTAATGATGAAGTCAAACGATTGCGAAATCCGAGAATATTATTTGTGTAAACGATTTTATTCAATACGGGTTTCCATCTTTTCCCTCTCTTCCTTAGCCCTCTTTTCTTTCCTCCGTTTTCTCGAACTTCTTATTTCCCTTCTACTTTCTGCCCCTCTGACCTTTCAATTTTGATCTTTAATCCAACAAAATGTTTCTAAGGATGTTAAAATTTTGAGGATTTTTTTCAATAGTTTCATTTAATTAGTTTTCTTGGTCCAAATATACACGTACACATCCGTCATGCGAATTTCAAAAGGTTACATTTTTTTGGTAAATTATGATATTTTATCTATTAAAAATTGATTTTTTTAATGCCACGTTTTTCTTAAACTACGCGTATACAAAAGCTTGAGTGCACACTCATACACAAACAATAAAAAATATTACGCTACTTATTTAAAAAAACAAATTTCACTATTTAAATAAATGTTCAAATGTACCTGACTAGATTAAATGTTTTTAATATGTTATAAACATAATATACGTATAGCAGGGGTAGCCAACATCAATATGTTCGCGAGCCACATTATTTGATAAATACAATGATTTAAAGAACCAAAATGTTTTTAAAACTATCCCGCAAATAAATTTAGCTTGGCGTTTATATTTTTTAGTTTATTTATCTGTATTCTATACAATGAATTTTTTTTTTTTTTGTTACAAATATATAATATCAAATTAAAATTTGCATTATAATATTATAAGTAAATTTTGGTTTTTGTTAATAAGCGCGAGCCACAAGTTGGTTACCCCCGATATATAGGTAATAGGTACCAATTATAAATTCTTTTTAATTTTTATATCATAGTAAAAAGACAATACTACTATTAAATTTAAATTAAAAAAAAAAACCAGACACTGAGTCCAAAGAATATTACATCTATTTCATTTATTTGAATTTCGTTGGAAAAATATTAATTGTTTTAAGAAATGTAAAACAGATGTTACAGGATCAAAGATAATATAACAGTAGGTGTTACCAGACTCTTAAAAATTTTTCGAATTTAAATCCGTATTTAATTATATAGGATGTGTTTATTGAAATGATATAAAGTAGTCAACTATAAACCAACTTTCTTGTTATCGGAATAGGTTTACCAATGACCATAGTATATAATATGAAGGAAAGTATTGTATAAATAGAGACGATGGGTTGTACGTGTAACTTACTATTTACTACTACGTACTTACTGATATCAACTCGTTATATATATATATATATATGTATGTTTATATGTATATTTATAATATGTGGTACACAACCCTGAAGCGGCGTTATGATATTCACTAAATTCTGTGTAGAATAATAACTTCATGGGAAACGCTATGCTGTTAAATATTGTATAATATTCTTTGTCATAGTTTATAGTTTTCTCCCTTTTTTTTTTTATCCCCGGTACACAAAAAAGCCTTCGCTCTATCTTTATAGCACACTGTTTTCTTGCCGTGTCTGTCACGGAGTGAGCTTTAGTAATGGTGGGGTTAAAGAGGCGTTGAAAATAATAATAAGACCGTGGCTCCCGAATAAGATAGTTTTGCACAAAAGTCACTTTTATAGAAATCTGTTGAAATTTTTAAACTGTTTTACTCTTTGTTTTTTCCCCAATAAAACAAATTACAAACATTTGTCTAAAACGGTTTATGCTTTATGCCAAAAATATCATTGACATTTTTATCATCCATGTCTAGCAGTAAACAATTACTTTCCATAACGATCTTTATAACTAACATTCTGTCTGTGGTTTACTGCCTTCGTCGTTTTACTTCTCGTTTATTTCAATAAGTATACAAATTGGAGTACACTTTCGATCGTACTTCGAAAATATTATTATTTTTTTTAATATCGAAAATCGGATTTATCTACTAAAATCTATAAACAGTTGGTAATTAATTTTTACTAGTTTAGTACCGTCTCAGCTTTCCTAGAGTTTTACGTCTAACTCCAATCATCAAATAAAACATAGAATCACCTATTTGTTGTATGATAATTATTATATATTCGTATTCAAAATCAATCATTACGTTATATGTTATTTACCGTTAGCCGCGTTTACAAATATTATATGCAAATATTTAATGTATCTTTATGACCAACATACAATTTCATATAAAATATATACCTAGCTTATGGTACCTACTCTTTGATTAAATAATATTATACATTAATCAAACCGAAAATTAATGTTTAGAGAATTTAGATTTTTTAGTCTTACATGTTTGTTTTAATGAGAGCAATTTCAGTTCACCATTATATAATTGAAAACAAACACAATCAAAGTCATGAATTAAAAATAATAATCTATGTTTTTTTTTCGGCAACCAACAGAAATTCCATTAAACATGGTGCCAAATGTATTGGATATATTCGTGTGAAAAGCTATTAAAAGCTGGGGGCGCGTGTAGAGATTATAGAAACCGATATGGTACTAGCTTTTCCGATCACCGTTTTGCACAAGCTATCGACTTAATTCGACATCATTAAACTTGGCCAACTTAACAAGAAAGTACCATAGTTTAAGATTTTTTTTTCAGTACCTTCCTTTTATTTCAACTCGAAGTGTTGATTCAACTCGATTTATTGATTTCTTCCTTCGAGTAATGAAACGGATAAAGTAACATAAATTGTACTCCTTAAAATATTGTTATACCCTAGGTTTTAAATTCAAATTTTCTCTTTTGATTTAATTTATATCTTGATTAATGTTATTTTGGGTTAATTAACAATTTTTGATTGAATTATAAATAAATTAACATACAGTGCCACAGTGGAATCTTGATAACTCAAATCAGTCTGGGACAAGAATGCAAAGGCATTCCTTCGAGTTAATCGAAAATTCGATTTATAGACGTTCGAGTTATCGAGGTTTCATTGTATATATATATATATATATACCAATAATCACTATTGTTGACAATGTATTGAGATATCTGGTTGTATCTAGCCTGTAAAAATGATATTTAAAGATATATAATTTTAAATTGATAATATGTTTAACAATAATTAAATTAGTACTTTAGCTATTTTATTATTACTCATTGATAAAGATAGTAAACTTTAAAATGTAAAAGTAATTATCTATCATACAATATTGCTATTATATTATATATGTATATACACACAGATACAGTAGGATCTCGTTAATCTGGACACTCAGGCTAATCCGAAAGACGCAGTAATCCAAACGGGTTCTTGCGTACGTCGCCGTACCATTATTTTTATTGTTATTTTTTGAAAATCTACTACATTTTAAGACATTTTATTCATATTCGAATTTTCCCGTAGATCCGAACTATAATAATCATAATAATAACTACTATAGTACGTCGTTATTGAGATTGCACATTTCGTCTATTACGTTTATTAATATTGTACTTCATACTTATAATATTGATTGTATTTATAATTCAAATAATGTTTAACGACTCTCTTTCTCGATTCCGTTTGATTTAGCGAGATATACTGTGTGTGTGTGTATAATGTATTAAAAAAAATACATATTTAATTTTTAAACATTTTTAAATATCTTGTGGTTTTCTTCTAAGTTTAGAACTTTCGTCGAGTGGCTGGTTGCGAATGTATTATCAATTTAGAACTCGATATCTTTATAGAGCGTTTCTACAAACTAGATATAACAAGACTCCTTTTCAGTTAAATGTCAATAATAGCATTGCTATACATAGGTTAAGGTTCATAATAATAATACTAGGTACTGTGAACAACAGTATATGTAAATGTTAAAGCAACGTAACGAACCAAGTAATGAGAATGGTAGATTTCATTTGCGCACTGAGGTGAAAATCTATAAATTACACTACATCAAATCATTAGGATTCAGGGATGATTTACTATGTAGCCTGGAATATATTTAGTGTGTTTATTCCTTACTGGCTACCGAGATTATTATTGCCATATATTATTATATGCTGTTATTACACTAAGGAATTATTTCGGCATTTATTATTTTAACCCAATCGTGAGTATATATTATAATAACGTTATATTATGTTCATATAGAATGGATCTTTCGATTTATGAGATGTATTTCATTTTATAAAAGCTATTTTCTATCTATGAAATTATTAAATTAGAAAACAATTTTTTATGTAAAAACATATAATTTATCGAAATTATATGAATTTGTTGTTCATTCTTTTTTCGATTTAAAAATGTAATTTTTTTTGTCGAGACTTATAATTCAACCGTTATTATAATTCATAATATTTTAAACTACAACACGTGCACAGATTTTATATTAACTGGCATATACAATTTTGTAAACGTACCACATACTTATTTGTGTCGAAAATAATCATAAATTTAAATTATTAAAAGCTTATTATTTGTATTGATTTCGACATTGCTTCTTTTACCTTAACAAACTTAATTCAGGAACTCATCTCTTTAAGAAATCTCTTTACTTAGTACTAATTAAACAAAGAAATGTGAGTTTTAACGTATAAATATAATTTAACATCCGAATGGAAAATCTTGCAAACCTACTGGGAGTATAGGTAATAATTTACTTTATTAAATTTAATGGGTTTTTGATCATTTAAATTCTCTAGTTTACGCTAACAAACAAATCAATAACAATAATATATGTTTAATATGTAATATTACGTTCATATAATTAACAAAATTGTATTACTTCAATACTATATAAGTACATATTTTCCTTTCTCCTCGGCCAGTGAAATCCAACAATGAAAATGTGCAGTGTATTAAGTTGTTTTAAAAAAAGTCGTTGAATTATTCATTTCCAGTAAACATTTGCAAACGTGTGACGACCGTAATTTCACTGATAAAAATCTATTTGGCTACTGCGTAAAATACCGTATACAACACGCGAGTCAAATGAATATAACCTTGATCGAATGAGAGGTGGTAGTGAAGGGGAGAAAATAAAAGAAATTATCTTCCTGCACTGTGAAATCCTTTAGCGTTCGTGTAAAATATGCTTGCCGCATTTACAGTATTTTAAATTCTGTCCGTGCGCATGCGCCTGTATAAATAATTTCATAATGAATGAAGGCTATTGTAAATATAAAATTACGTAAAAAGAGAAAAAAAATTATTTTTATTATTATAATCTTAGTATGTGTGTATATTCTATATACATCTATTGATGGTGTTCGAATACATGACGGCCTTATCCGAATAGGATTAATTTACGACGCGTTTAGTGTGCGACTGTGGTGTAAGGACCACGAGAGGGGTTGAAGTAGGATCAGGAGTAGGAATAGGCGGAGTATGATGGGGATGCGGCTGATAAGGACACGGGTGATGCGGTACGGCGGCGGCGGCAGCTGCTCGCGCTCGTCCAGGTGTGAAAGGTGACGACGACGACGACGGCGGCGGCAGCAGCCCGCGCGACGATAACGCCAGCGCAACGCCAAAGGTATTCGATGTGTTTGGCAATCGGCCGCGTTCGCTTGGTTTGTCCCGCGTTCTTAAACTCGAAAACCTCTCCTCTGGCGTGTCATTTTCCCCGTCACTGCCACCTTACCTTCGTTAAGTCGTGGCTCGGAAGCGAGGGGAGGTGGATGACTATCACGGCCGTACCAGTAATTTTCCGTTGAAATTTCGGGTATTCGATTTTCTTCGTTTATCGTAGCTCGAAATCTCGATAAAACATGTCGTATTTACACCGGCTTGAGACACCGGTTTGGTCAGGTCGACACAGCGATAATCTTGTACCGCAGTCGTTAATTCGTATTTCACGTATAAATCGCGCGAGGACTGAAAAAGTGAATCCGACGAGGACTGCTTTTGGTGAATTTTAAGAAAATGGAAAAATCGGTTCGTCTGAATGTATCTAATTCTTCCGTAATGTAATAACAACTTATAAATAATACGGATTTAATTAAATTCAACGATTTAATTTACATTTAAAAATAATAATGTTGTATAAAATGTCTATTGATATACTTTAAGTCCCCAAAGTGTTTTTTATTTCTATAATATTGATATTGCTAACTTAGAAATTCTTTTTTTTCGACATTTATCGACGATAAACTTAGCATTACGCTTTGCCCTAAAATAGCTAGTATTATGATATATGTATATATAAATTATATAGTAGTATATTTTAATTATTGTAATTATCAGCTGCACATAAATATATATATATCGTAGTTCACACTACATTATACACATATTCAACCGTAATACGAATAATAAAGGACCTATCGCTCAAATTTCAGAGTAATTACGAATGGCCCCCTACCCCTATCTTGGACAAATCACGGTTTTTCAGTTGATCTATCTAACTATGAAATGAGTATAATTAAAAGTTTCGCTTGTTTTATATGATGCAACAGTAATGATATTGCACATAATTGCATCTAATATTTTCTGATAACATGTCTTTACGCGCTCTTGGATTATATCTCATTACGTTTTATAAATCGGTCGAGTAACAAGTATGTGTGACTTACCGGATAACACAGAGATAATACTTTTTTCTTTTCTTGTGAAGAAAATGAAATCAGAATTTCCTACAAAAAAGAGAGTGGAACCTTGTATCAAATTATCATAAAAATAATATTGTTTCCATCTGACTTACAATTACATTGCGTGCAAGGTTTCGTCCAAATATATTAATGGTTTTTTTTTCAACTAGATTCAATAATTACATTTTTGTGTGTGTTATTTTAACTTTTCTCTTCTTTCTATTTCTATTTATTTTTATTAGTTCTTGTAAACTCAACTGATCGTTTTTAAAATGCAATTAGTACACGCAATAATTCGAGCTTTTTCAATGTTTTTATTCATTCGTAACCCATGGTACTACCAGAATGCAGATATTATATTCACATTTGTTTATAGTGTTTTCGACATGTCTATAGAAAACGTGTATTCGACGAAATTTCGTAAAACACAAAAAACGTTTTACAAGAAATAACGGTATTTTTCACTCGAGAAGCTCTTCTTCATAGCATGTTTCTTTCTAAATATCCTGCATGAAATGAATTAATGTTTCACCCTTTGATAAATTTATTATGTATCAAATAATATAAATTTCAGTCTCGAATCTAGCTGGGATTCCACAATATCTAGATTATGATTTTGTATATATTTGATATATTCCTTAAATTAATAACTACTTACAAATATGTATTTATTCATTTTTATAAAACATACCTAATTAATTTTAATTAAAAAAACTTTCTTTAAATAAATTACTTATAACACCTACTAATCGTCATTAGTATAATATATCAGTTCGACGAGGGTAATTTAAATTATGATCAAATCTACCGAAACGTATATTTATAGGTACTGCATTGAAATGTCACTTGAAAAGTAATTTTTCTACCACAAATTATATATTTTGTCAAATCTTTTTGCACAAGAATGGACATTATGAGAAACACGCGACAGTTTAAGCTTATTATACGCACTACAATTCTATACCAATATCACCGACCCTAATTTAAATAGGTAGCCGTTTACTTGCGTAGTATACACGAAAACTAACTCCCATGTTTATCCATGCGCACGTACCTATTAACGAACACATGCTATATATTATCATAATTAGACATCCAGGTTTTAATTTACGTAAATTATTTATCATACGATATTCTTTTGAATAAAAATATTCTTATCATTATATCAAACTGTCAAGAATTGTAATTTATTTATTTTTAAGCCTTCCGTGCCCGTAGCAGTTTTTGAACTTTTCATTTGTATACATAGATACGTACATATGTTTTTTCCCCCCCGTCGACTGTAGATTGAAAGTCCACTGGGGAGGAGTGTACATAATATTTTGCATATTAATTTTCCACTAAATCCGCCAATGAATAATACAATCCCTATATTTTCAACAGTCGTGACTTATTTTTTTCATCGGTCTATGAACATTATTTGCTATACGTTTTTATTTTTTGAAAACAATTTTTATGAATTATTAATAATTTATTTGCCCATAATTAGTAGGAGATACCTATCTGATGTTACGGTTTAGTTGAGTCATACATTGTTTAACGTATTGCATTGACGGCCGGTGTAAATACGTAAACGATTCTACAGTTGCTCGTTATGGCGTCGGTTTAAAATGAGTTAATTCAAACGGTCGCAATCAAATATTTGTCAAGTATAATATTGTGTGTATATCGCAATTGTCAAGCATATTGGTTTGTAATTATTGTGCTGTTGAATTATTTCCTAAATCGAGGGAGCCCCAAATAGCCTTTCTAGTTGATTACGCCGAGGGGTGTCACTAAACCGAATTATCAAGTGTATAATATGTGAAAGAATACGTCATTCAGAGTATAATATTAGTACGGTGGTGGATGTTTTACACCACACTGCCGGTAGTAAAATGAAAAAAAAAAAAAACAAAAAAAAAAAAAATTATGACACGTTTTGGTTTGTTTGGCAACACGATTCAAATCGGTATCCGGTTGGGGTTAAAATATATAAATAATAAAATTATAATATTATTACGTTGTGAAGGCCGTGCTATGCGGACCCTGTTACTCACTCGACCCTGGGACCATATTGAATCCGCTCAATCATAAAAGGGTGGGTGGCCGAGTGTAAACGCCACGTCCGTTTTTATTTTTAATGTTATTAAACACCGACACCCCTCTAAAAACAACCGACGCAGATCGGTTGAGTCACTGAAATCGATGGTTTTAACGTTGATTTGGTATATTACTCGGCGTTAGTGTGCACGCCGTACATGTGCAATCGGTAGTTAAAATTAACATATTATACGCATTTCGTTATCAAAAATAGAAATTCGATTTGTTTAGTTGACCAAAACATCGGGCCACGAGCAGACACACATACAATGTACCAATATTTCAACTGCCAACACGAATGCAACGATTAAATCCAGAAATCGATATTTTATATTTGAATTTCAATACGAAGTAACGTGGGCTTAACTTGAACTTTTTTCTTTTTTTAAAATTCCAAATTTTAGTCCGTGGCCGAATACAGTAAGGTTATATTTAGATAAATGATAATTGTGAAATTTTTTTTCGTCGTCTATGATGATAAAATAGGCGCTGCCGTGTTCTAAACAAACCTAAACGAGTCCGGTTTTTATTGTCAAATCAAAACCTACCAGCCTAAACAATAGTACTTAGCGAGCGCGTTTAAAGTAGAAATATATGAACAAAATTCTACTGTTATCGTGACATAGCCCCATAGTACTACCTGATAAGACAATGGTTCCTCGGAGTGAGTGAAATCGAATTGGATAAAAATCATTGGCTTTCTCTAGTCGATTATTCTATTTGAGTCTTGTTCAAATAGTCATCCGGAATATTTTGTAAATTTGTTTGCCATTGTATGATTTGTATGGCGTCCTTTTTTTATTGCGTTTAACAAGTTTATTTCGTTTTTTTAAGAACGTCAAATATCTAATTTAAATTGATATTATGGGCACCATTAACTAGTTGTTAGGTTCGCCGTTTAAAAGTCCAGTGATAGAGACGAATTATTTCGAGGGAAGTTAACTAATTCCTATTTTGTCGTTTTATAAATAGCGTTATTATTCTAACATAGAGCCGCCGAGAACAAATGTAAAATAATCAAGTTTAGAAAATAATAAACACGAACCACATAACGATATGAATTGTTGAATTTTTTTATTGTTTTGACATGTATGTTATAACTACCCATCTGAAGTGAATTAAATTACAATTTACAATTTAGTAAATTGAATTTCTCTGTTGGAGCTTTAAAACAATGCTCTTCAAAGACAACATTTGTTTCATTTACCATAGAATTAAAAATAAATTAAAATTATATTTATATTTTTCAATTTTCTTTTAGCATTTTAGAATGTACTTGTATATTCTTTTTTTTTTTAAATTTTAATTATTTTCTTCGTGCATTAAAATCCATGTGTTTATTATTTCAACATATTTTTAAATAAAATTAAAACACTCGGAGACAAAATACAAATAATTGCTTTTTTGATATTAATTTACTACATAATTTATATTAAAAAAAAACGATTCAATGCCACCTTAAATTTTTTAAAGGGAACAGTATTTTACCTTCTAGCCTATGTGAAAGTTATATGTATGTATGTGTGTTTGTATATATACAAATGTTTGTATGATGCATACGTATGTGTATATCGTTTTGTTTTAGTAGTAATTTGTTGAAATTGAAGAGGATTTCACAATCTATTTTTCTCTCAATTTTACTGTGTAGTATATTTTAACAGTGATTTTTCGATTAGTTTCAACCTATTGTCATTGTTCAAAATGTGTTTGTTTATTAGTTTATCAAACAAATACATAGATAATGATCACTATAGAGCTGAATTTATCATGAAAATACTAATTCCGTATAAATTCATTAATTTAACGTGCAAACAAACGTATAGCGGAAAGGCTACCTAATGTAAAACGCATCATATCGTCGTTTGTTGTATGTGACTGACAGATATCTATTGATTACGACAAATTATAATATTTTTACAATACATTATTATAATGTAACATAAAATAAACACGAGTGCGCCGCCGCTCGTTTTGCTTTCTGTATGTTACTCGTCAAGTGTTCAATATTCCTCGCGAAAAATACCGGATAAGATAACGTGTAACTACAACACTAATAACTGACAGTATGTCTGGCGTGGCGGAGCATTACAGTTGTGTAGGTGTGGTAAATTTTCGTCGTTGACAATAAAATAAAACGCGAACATGCATTGTAGTTGGGCATGTGCACCTTCTACACAATGCATGTACTCGTATTACACGTTGTATGGATAGATAAACGTAATTTTCCTACGTTCGCTACCGTTCAGATAACCGTAACCATATTGCTTTTACTAATACTATAATGGATAAAACAAAAAAAAAAAAACAAATCATTTATGGATATTGGATATTATATATAAATATTTATTATATACATTTATTATAAACATTTATATGTACGTATGTTTGTATGAAATGAAAAAAAAACGATTCGAAAAAAAAATTGTAATGCAAGCAAAACGCCATGACTCATAAAAAGAGATTATATCGTCCGAGTGATGACCTTTTTTGAAATTCGTAATGTTAACGTTTTGAAGTTGCATTAGATAAAATTTAAATAATATGTTTTTGTTTTGTTTTTTAAACTCTGCATTAAAATTAAAAACAATCGGAAGCCTTATATCCACGTGAAGTATTGACTTGAGAGTGTTTAAAGCCTAATGAATCGTGCACAATATAGTATAGGTAAAAAATTTGTCAATAACGTTCGTTGACGTTGGGTTGTGATAGCTGTATTGGAAATCGCATAAAAAAAATTACACGTTAAAAAAAAAGACATCTGCTCATTGTTCGTGGCAAATGTAGATTTATGTATTTTAAACACTATAAACCACTCATTGATATATAGTCTTACCTAATATATGGAGTCTTGACAATTGATCGATAACTACAAGACGATAGTGACCCTGCGCGCGCCTATATAAACAATTATTGTTGTCAGGATTACAAGGTCCGAGTGAAAATGCTTTTAACATATACGATATTTATGAGATCGGGGTCAACGGAATTCGTGCTGATTAAGTGTTGAATTATTTATCACCAGCCGTGGCGGCGGTTTTTTCGCTCAGCGGCGACGGCGGAAAATCATAACTTCGCAATGGATATTTTACCGATCGCGCGAGTATACCGTGCCACGCGTTCGCAATCGACTACCGGAGTAGATTTATTAATATTTTCACTAGCCGACAACGCGCCTCCTTAGCGCCGGTAAATTTTTTCGAAAGGCTATCGGTTTACTTAAATATCGTACGCGTATTACAATAAATTTATGTAGTGCATTGGGTGTATGTATATACTTGGTACACGTTTGCGCGTGTGCGCGTGCTAAATATACATACGCGTCAAACGTATGTTTATGTGTATGTGTGGATGAACGGGAATCGGATTTACAGCAGATTTTCTCTCATTTTTATTATTTTTTTTTTTCGTCCGTAACGTTTACAATAAATAGTAAATACACCATCACTGGCGTATAACTAAATGTTTGCTCTGCGGTAGACTACACAACAGATTTATGGATATACACACGTGCACTCACACATATTATTATTATTATTATTATTATTATTATTATACAATAGCACGTCTGTTAAAATGCCTCTTACTCTCAAAAGTCGCGTACACTTACAAAACGTACACTAGCGTGCGGCGTTCACATTTGCGGGCGAGCGCACATCATAATAGTATAACGTAGTATTATAATCCGTAATCGGAAGTTTCTCGAAGGAGAAAAATGAAAACTCAGCGATGTACTCGTGTGACGACTACGACACATCTGCCGCTGCGACGCTGCAGGAAACGAGTTAAAATTATACTCGCGTCTATGATTCGAACAGTTTGAAATTCTTACGCCGTCGTGTAATTTATATCACGTTTTCAAATAAAAACAACGGGCTCACACCCCGTCAAACCGTATCCATCACTGTGATGGAAATCTATTCGAAAACTGTTACACCACGTTTATATTACGATACAATATTGTTTTATTATTAATTTAAATAATATATAACATTACTAGTTGACTGCAGAATGTACTCATCATGAAATAACTATAGTTTTGTGAACTTGTTAAATACTCGTACGATTGATAACAGTAGTAATAATAATTTTGTAATTATTATTATACAACAATCACGTCGGTATACGTTTTCCCGCCGAGGCTGCGTTTAATTCTCTTCAGAGTAACAGCCGCGTAGGTACTTTGACGTTGATATGTTGACACGCCGGTGATAGTAAACACTTTAGAGTGGAATCGCGTATGACGGCCTCAATGAGTAAACTATGTGGTATATTTTACGATTATTGCGTGACCGTTCCAGATACCAATGAGAGCTCGGACGTGTTTTTGTCCTTATTTAATTTCATTGGAAACGACGATAGGTACCCGTGATTCGTGAATATTTTTTTCTTCATATTCCTTTGTTTTTTATTCACCACTTGACGCGAAAATTGTCTCATGCGTTTATAATTATAATTATATTTATATTTTCATTAGTACCCATCAAAATTCTCCTGATAAAAATATTATCATTATTATTCCCATCAAATATATTGCGTGCGGTTCATGGTATTTTAGTTTTTCATGATTTTGTTATTAAAAAGCAGCATCATTTCATTTGCTGCTGTGGGTTTATTAATTAGTTTCGAGTTCTTAGATTAATAAGGTATTGTTGAAACTTGTAGACGTTGCAAATGGGTGTTAAAACTTGCCCCAATTCATACTAATGAAACAATTTTATTTTTGAATTCTTCTCTGGCGTGAGCTTGCTTTGGATAAAGCATTAAAAAATCCGTACTCGAATCTTCAAAATGTATTTTTATCATTAAATATTGTTGATTATAGCTCGTATTACAATTTAAATATTTATTAAATACATTCTGAGTTGATAAATTTAATTTTCCTAGTATTATTGTTTTTAACTTCTATAACAAAGACTAATTTCTTATTCTACGGTCAAAATAAGCCATTACCGTGAAATAATTTTATTTTTAAAGCCGATTTACCATAATCAATGTTTTGATAACTTGTGCAGTTTTTTTAAACTCTAATATGATATCACTCAAACATGTCACTATTTTAAAGATTTCCTTTTTTTTTTTTTTTATAAATGTTAATAACCGTTAGATTTATATTTATTTTTAAAACCACCAGTTTTTTGTTTGTTTTATTTATGTACTTACAATGTGCATGAAAACTATCCAATATTAATAAATCACTATAAATGACTGTACCCTAATAAAAGAAGTCATCCGATGTCAGCAAGTGAACCGTCACATATTATTTTTGACTACGTCTTTACCTCCAATACTACATTGGATGGCTGGTACCCTTTTTCGATCTTAAGGAAATAGTGAAAATCAGAAAATAAATTTGTACCCAAGGAACCAATATTATCGTGGTGATAAACAAATCACCAGGAATAGCATGTGCAATAAATAAACCGTATTCCCCCGGCATTTCGCGAAATAGTAATAAAAACAATATGCTCGTATTTTATGTATTACGTTGTTATTAATTCTAGTCGCGTTTTCGGCTGCTATGCATCATGTTGGTTATTAGGTTTCTCTAACCGTCTCTACTCATTTCGATTGATATATAATAGTAACGATAATAATCGCAATCATTGAATGATGACCGTAGGAGAAAACATTTAGAAAATTATATTTATTGGCCGAAAGTGTTGCCGAAAAAAACCAATTTACATTAAATATATATGTTTTCAGTTCATATTTTATTGGAAATCGTGGCCATTGTTTTATCCATTCCGAGTATCAAATATTGATAAAAACGTATAAATAGACGAATTAAAATAAATAAAATATTTACGACTTTAAATTGAGTAAATAAAAAATAATTATTTTTCAAAATGTTTTGTATTTTTTATTCATTGGAAGTAGAAATTCATTCGATATTTAGTTTATTTTGTTGCGTAAAAACTAAAACTCATTAAAAATTATTTCAGCTTTTATTATAAATGCAATTTGTTTTTTGCCAAGATAAAAAAAAAGTAAAAAAAAAAAAAAAAAAAAGGAAAAAACAATTATAAAATAGTATGAATCATTCGAGTATATAATTTTGAATTGTGAAAAGTTTATAAAAACTATAATCTTCATGGCAGGGTAAAATTCGTAATAAATAATAACAACTTTAAAACATGTTTTATTGCTAAAAAGTTACTCCGAATTCGAATTTTATTTTTCTTTATTTATTGTTGCTGGGGGATGTGAAAATGCAATAAATAGTCTTCAATGTTATAGTGAAGATTAACCAAACAAAAACGATTGATTTACAGTAGACGTTTAATATAGAGTAGGCAATAAAATATTGCTGTGCAATTCAACTGTGATGCATTTTTTTTATTTCCAATTTATAAGTTTTTCATTTTCTTCCCTGCTGAAGTTTAACACACTTTTAATGCAGCGAACTTTTCAAACACACATGATAATATCATAAATTCATAAAAAATAGTTTTTTCTTTTTATTAGAGCTTTTTTTTTATTTTTTTTTTATTTACACTTTATGATTGTTACAATATAATCGAATACTTATTGTTCACCATTTTTAATAGCATTACCAAACGATCGCTTTCTTTTAATTATTCGTTTAATCGATCAAATTATGAACATATTCAACTTGTATAAATCACAACATTGAAATTCCTTATTAACATACTTCCAGTCATTGGCTATCGTCTGATCACTTAAATCAACTAAGTTTAGTTTTGTTTGCTATAAAAAAAACATTGCCATGACTATCGATTTTATAATATTGTATAGTATATTATAAAATCAATGCCATAACTAAAATCAATAATATAATACGTTAAATGTACGTATTATTGAGACCCGTGTCAAGTGGAGCGAAATGAACTCTTTTCATTAAAATAGACGTTCTAGATTCAATCATTGGTAGGGATCTGTATTAATTTTAGGAGTCAATTTAATGTTTTCTTGTAATTTATTATTATTATTATTATTACTATTATTATTAAATCGGATCAATTTGCTGTGTGTCATTTTCGCGCTTTAGTGTGCATATGATCCTCTGTGCGCTCGCTACTTAACAATTAATACCGGAAATTTAAGGAGAAATACTTCGAGCCACGCCCGGTACTAACCGCTGCCATGCGTCTTTATTATTATTAAATTGATAATTTCTTTTTGATTAAATTACACGGTAGTCGTACGCTCGTAGTGGGCGGTACAAGGTAGATGAAAGAGACCGGGGGAGGGGAGTATTTTCATTGTATTGCGCCACACATTCACTTTTAATAAACCTCCTCCGCCGCCGCCGTCCAGCAAATTGCTACCACACCTCTATAATTGCCGTCTAGCCATAAAGGCGGCTACCCTCTTCCGTCCTGCGGTGTGCACGCGCGCGTATGCGTAGGTATGTTTTTTCTCTTTTTTTTTCTGTAAATCAAATTTCGCTTAATAAGTCTATGTCTGTAATTGACAGACGATGCTAAATATAATTGACGGACAACTCGACCGGAATAATAGTAATAACGACACTTCTAAAGAATCTCCTGTCCACCGACTATAGCTATTCGACACATCGATTTTCAATAAATATGCGTGGATATACTAAGTTTACAGTCATTCAAGGTCGTTATTAATATAAAGTCAGATAGGTATTGTTTTTTTTTTTTTTTGCGATCGTCCTGGAAATCCTATTTAATTTTTTTTAATATTTTTATTTTCATCTCTGATAACATCGATCCACTGATATACTGAATATGTGATTTTCTTATTTACAAAAATCACCTGTATATAATAGATTATTGTTATTTCGTATGTATGGTTTACAGTTGAAACATAAAATATAAGTTACTTTATAAAATGGTCGCTAATAGGTATTTTTTAGTTGGAATAGTTTTAAAAATAAAATAAAATTTACCAAGTTACGTATGTAATAAATAATAATAATAAAAATATCAGAACTAACAAGAAACGTATATGTAAACAAATATAATAAAGTTAAGAACACGTCTGAAAAATGTGTGTATTAAATTTCTAAACTATAGAAATGTTGCTCAATACTTTTAAGTATTTTTTTGCCAAAAAGTTTTAACCGTAGAATAGCAAAACGTTGCATATCGTTGTTGCTTCTTTGTAAAACCAATCGACGTTTCTCACTCCCTTTTGAACGATATATAAAATCAATATAATGAATAGGTAGGTAAAATGGAAAAATTATAACACGTAGTATTTTTCAAGGTATTTTGATTTCATTGCGATAAATAACAATTTAGGTAAATTGAAAATATGAAGTAAATTAAATCGTTATAACTTTATTATAAGTATTTTGTTTTTATTGAAGTTTAAATTGTGGATTTTGAAAAAAATGAAATAAAAATCTAATTAATTATATTAAGTTTTAAGAAATATACTTTGTAAAAACTCTGGAAGTTGTATTTAATTATTTTTGAGTTTTAGCAAAGCAAAACAAATGTTTCGCGGTTTTACGACTTAATGTTTTTCTTATAATCATAACCGCATTTCCCGTTGTGCACTCATCAAAATGTAAGTGTATATATATATATATATATATATATATATATATATATATATATATATATATATATATATGAATAATAATTACAACTTTCTGTTCTATAAAGTGATATTATTAATTCCGTGAATAAATCATAACTTATTGTTTATTTTCTGAGCATTTATATAGTTCTTAAATATTGTAGCAACATTTGTCCATAAAACGTGGCAAAACTTCTTCTTTCGATTATATCTTTATATAGTTTCATTTAAAAATTTTATTATGAATTTTAAATACTTCAGTCCACACCATAAATTTGATTACGTTTTTGTTTATGTTTTTAAACTTTAAGAGTTTTTACTAAATTACCTAGCTGTTAATTAACTATTACCTGTACAAAACATTTCTTTTAACTTAATTTAATTTTGTCATTTACTTTTAAAAATAGTTTTGTGTATTGTAGTCAATAGTTTGATACATTATGAACTGTTGAGATTATAACATTGTGATGTGACTGTGATTCGCAATTAAGCCTCTAAAATGTTTAAATTATTTAGCTGTAACATGCAAGTTATAATAGACTGTATGATTTGTATTCGGAAAAGTCAGCTAAAACTTGACAGTTTAGTGTCAGACGATGATGACATGTCGCAACATCATAAACGGAATACGATACAATAAATTATAAATATCCAGATGGATTTAATTCTTGTTTTCTGTCTCACACTCTACGCATAAATGACATCATCTTTTCCGTGCATTCAATTTAATTTATAACTTGTTTTTTTATTTATATTTATCATTTATCAGTTAATTTTTTATATTGTAAATACTTATAAATACTTAATTAATTAATTACATATTTAATTAAAAATAAAATACCTAACTTACAGTTAAAAAATTTAATGTCTAACACTGTATTTAAACTGTATATTATTACGATCGAATTTTAAGTAAATTTATTTACGTTCAAATGGGCGATTACCAGGCATCTCGAAACAACTATTATTGCTAGGTTTAATTTTGTAAATTAAATTTTTGATAAGATATTTTTACAAATTTGAACTCAAATTGTCAAGTTATTCAATTTACTTATTGATTTTTCACAATTAAAATTATTTCACGGTCGTTTCTTAGACATTATAATCTTGATTTTTTTCGGTTTTATTTTTTAATTTCAGTGAAGCGATGAATGTATTACTGGCTTTTTTATTTTTTATTTTCCCGTGTTCAAAGTTTCAGTCTGTAAATTCACACGAATAGTTTCGCGAAGAAACTTTTAGATCATGAATTGGATACAGATGGATTACAATTTTTTAACATTAGTTTTACTAAATGTAATGGAAACGCCACAAAAAAAGTTTGAAAATTATTTAAATTTTGTCCAGCAAGCATTTATATTTCGTTTTATATAACAATTCGGGTTAGGTATGATGTATGACATGAGATGTTAGTGCAATGTTACAATGAAACTATTTTACCAGTCTCAAAAAGGAAAAATTTGGATCAGTCAATTTGTTACCTAATTTTTTAAGTATGATAAATTGATTATTTTCTTGAAATAATATGTGATTATTCTTTTTCTTGAAAGTTTCTGGTGTATTCATGTAATAAATATTAATAAAAAGGTCCTCCCATAATTTTTTTGATTGAGTTCACGATAAATCTTATGATACTTCAGAGAGGTAATTTTTCTCTATTTTCAGTGTTTTTTTTTTTTATGTAAAATTGAATAAATAGGCTGTATCGGTGTTTATATTATATAAATTGTATATACTTTTAACACAACGAAAAAAAAAAAACGTGGACAAAGAACGTGCGTATACGTTCACTGGAAGTTAGTGTACCCACAACTGAATATTTCAAACCAATAAATTCAAAGAGAACGCTCGAGAACAAGCCCGAACGGTCGTGAACAGCCCCGAATAGAGTGATGTAAACGGCGATGCCGAATCTTCAACGAATTCGCGTACGCTCGCGTTCGGTGGCATTCGCTTGCGTTCAGGCTGTGGTCTAAACTTACCTTTAAACATCGTGAACTATATGCGAATTAACGCATTATTATTATTATTATTTTTACATACATTTATTATAAGATGGTTTCAAAGAAACTTTTAAAATTCCAAAATGAAAATTATATCCACTATTTTGTATTCTATTTTGTATTCCGTTTCTTCGTTCTCATTAACATTAATGATGCAAGATACATTTTAATATGCACTCATAACAAACTATTGCGCAAAAAGTGTTTGCACAGGTCAGCTAGTATATATTTAATTTAATTTAATTAAAATATAATGTATTATATTTTATCAAATAGTCATTCGTGTAAACAACTTGACAGATAAAGTATAGGTCTATTGAGTTATTTCATCGTAGGAATTAAAATACCTTTTAATAAATTAAAGTAATTATTATATTTTATTAGCTTGAATAATAGTCATAGTAATGTGGTATTTATTTTAAATAGAAAATTTAAATGAAATACAGTACATTTGGAAGTTTGCTATTTATTGTCATTTGCTTAATCTTCAGAGTATTACAATTAAGTTTGATTACTGAAATAAGTTAGTGAAAAATCCTGTGATGTATTATAAACCGATGACGTCTAAAACACCTTGTTTGTTTGAGTCTAATATTTTTACTAATACATCCTTTTGTGTTCGTAAAAAAGTCGATATCAGACGAAGCTCTAGTATAATAACAGTAGGTTGATGAGTACATAATCTCTTGATGTACTAATAATATGTACCGGAATATCTGATATATTAAAATACTTATCGAACACACGTATGCGTGTGAATTTGAAACGGCCGTGTTTCTATTATTTTCGACCGTATTGTTTTAGCATTTTTGAGGGCATTTATTTATAATTTATACATATTATAATAATCACCGTACTAATTTCGACTTAATTTTAAATATCGTATTTTATCTTCGATCGATCAACGACGACGTACAAATCTAACGTTGGATTAATCGGAAATTAAGATATTAATACGACATTAAACGAAAAAGGGTTACGAGCAGTCGTCGACTTGCCACTGAAATTGTTTAAATTATTGTGGGTACGCGTGTATTATTTACACATTTAAACACGCCTATACAAATACAAACATTCATAATATATTAATAAACACATGTACCGTATCTAAAGTGTAGGTACATGTTGAGAAAAATAAAAAATGCATGGGTAATTCTTTTTTTCATTCCTCCACACATACTAAACTCGATCGTCCCTTCGGGGTAAAGCGCGCAGGTACTGCAGAGCGTTTGGGAGAGTATCCGTAGAACCTCACCGCGTGTTTACACTTGCGGTAGCGTTCGATTAATCGAACGCAATAACATTCTCGGAAAAATCCATGAAACCGATAAAAAAAAATAAAAATAATAATAATATTAAATCTAAGCAGGGTTTTAAAAAAATTACGAAAACGCCGACACCCGTGAGATGCGCTCATATTTATTTGTTATGTTAACCTGTAGGGTAAAAAAAAAGGTGACCAAGTGTACATATTGTTAAAATCACACCGCAAAACCACTACCGGATATAATGTTTAAAACTGATGACCTATAATATCCAAGTACATCAATATATATTTATATACATATGTATGATTCAATACTAATCCAATGACGTATTTATGTTGTATTTTGACGTTACCGCGGGAGTAACGAGGAAATCTTATTATATTACAAAGGCGTTATTAGAGTTCGTGTTACATATTATTATATATTCTATACGCCGACTTTATTTTTTTTAATTTTATATTTTTGTTTATTGTTGGTGTACACGCAGTACCTATATCAACAACTATATGTTGATAACCGTTTGATTGATTCAGAATTATTGATATTTTTGTGTTATCGAAGGGTTTGTTTTTATCGTTGTTTTATCGATATTACCGCGGGCTTTGTGAATATTTGGATATGTATTGGTACTACGCGTACACCGATGAAACGACTAACGTTTATCGATTATTCAGTTATATTTTGTTGCTTTTTATATTTTTATGTAAATGATACGCTGCGTATAAATACCTAAATGTTTATGGCATCAAATAAATCAATCTAAAAAAAAAAAAAAATGTATTCACATACATGCTTATACATCAGAAGATGTAGAAGTAAAAAATGACTAGGAAATTAAATGGAAAATATTATATAATACGTATTTTGTCTTGAAAAGTTTATTTTCAAAGTTTAAAAGTGTTAACGAATCAAACTATTAACAAGCTTATTTTCAGGAGTCATTGATGAGTATTGGCTATTAGCAAGTGTTACTAATGACACTATTTATTTCATATAATCACATAAAATATATTTAATGCAAAATTTTAATATATATATATTATACATGCTTATAAAAACCTTTCGGTAAATTATTTTTAATAGGTACTTGAAAAAAAAAAAATCTCTTAAAAGTACTTTGGTGACAAACATATTTTGTTGTAAGTTTTTTGTTTGAAATAATTATTAAATTAATCAAACTAAATAACAACTTTAAGTCTAAAAACTATTTGCGATTAAGCAAGATTGCAATTATGTAATTATATAAAATGTTTTTCAGCAACGACGCGCTTTCTGTATTTTTGTTTAATGAAGTAGATGTTAACTTAATTATTTCGATCTTTCAATCGTAGTGAATTATGATTGATTATTTTTAAGTTTTTTTTTTTTTTTGTACGAAATTAAAAACTATTTTGATACTATGTTGATTAAATCTTGGATATTGTTTTGCTTTTGAAAGTTGTTATTGCGCATTCAAAGAAAAGATTTTAATTTATATTTAAATACATAATACGAGTTCATTTGTATTATTATCATCTTCTTAGCCAATGTTTCTCAACTTTTGTACTACGACCATACACCATAAAAATATAGGGAAGGCCGGGGCTAGTTGGGTATCAGGGCAAAATTGACGAAGTTAATTTTTAAAATCGAATATTTAAGTTGGACACACTATAGTGTTATAAACTTATAACACAATCATTCTATTTTATCTATCGTTCTTTACCAGTATAAGAGTCGATGTGATTATACAATTTTTCCTCGCCTTTTAATCATTTAAATGATTTTATTAACTGTGTGTGGTTGGTGGGTTTCAAAAAGCCGTATATATAATATTTTATTTTAATTGGAAGTGTATTAATTTGAATACAATTTAGAAAATAATAACATAAGTTCAGGATGTCACGCGTGTTTTTTAACTTACACTGTGGTTAAAATTAAACTCCCAATACTTTTGCCGCAATGCCATGAATTACACGCTATCAACAATGTCGTATTGAAAAATGACCGTGACAGGGTCGCAATCAATACTACTGAAAGTTTATTTATTCATCAATAACAATGACCAATATTATTATTTTTTATCATCCATATCACCAAATTATATTAAATATTGAATAATATGTTTTTTTTTTTCATTAATACTCCTCGTGACACATCTGGACTTATTCAGCCATACACCACTATATAGTAAGTCGCTATACAGTGGTTGAGAAACACTGTTCTGAGTATGTACTGTGTGTGCACGATGAATATTTTCTATAAATGGTGAAAAAATAGATTCGAAAGAAAAGAAAAAATAATCACATTATTTCTTTCCCCAAGCTAATGACATTTTATAATAAATTATCCTTTGTATTTTAAATCATTATTTTTACCGTGAAATGATCAAGAGGAGGGAGTATTCTGACACGCGCGTGTGTGAGATATATATATATACTTATCAGTTGCGTTGTATTTCCCTTCGAATGTTGGTATGCGATAATGACAGCGTGACTAACACCACATGTAAATAGGGAAACTACTGGTTCGGTAACAATTAGTTTTCCGGTGACGTGTTACTGGTCGGCGTACGAAATTTGTATTATTTTCAATTTTCCACGCGGTTTGTCGTACGGTTTTGTAAGATTAAAAATAAAAACAACTCTCACACACGTAGAAAGGACGTATGTTTTTAGATGTTCTATGGTTACACACTACCCCTAAATGACGAATACAAAAAACTTTAAATTTCCGTTTTTTTTTTTAACGTTTTTTTAAATTGTATTTTCAAACCGTCTGTTACTGTATACACGTCATAATTTTTTTTTATGTTGCATGAACTTTTTATACTCAAACTACTATAGTTATTGTGTTCATAACGAACTTCGATGTAGATTTTATTTTTTTCCTTTGCTTATGTGTTATTGTTTTGTTGGAGAGCGTTCGCATACTGCGAGCTTGTGAAGTAAATTCGGATGGATGGTAAAACAAATTATAGAGCATATACGCCGCCGCCGCCGCCGCTTACACACGTCGCGCGTATTATTATTATTATTATCGTACTCTTGTATTTTAAATTAAAAAAAAAAAAAAAAAAAAAGAAGAAGAAATTGCTTCTGCCGTTATAGTAGTGTACTCGTATAGTGGGTGGGAGGATGTAAAATTTTTTTTTTGCAAATCTCAAACTTAACCTACCCTCCCCCTCCATCCTCCGCGGCCGATATGAATCTTTGGTGCATGTAAAAGACAGTATATAAGTAAGAGTATAAGAGTGTGTGTGTGTGTGTGTGTATGTGTGTGGGGATAGGGAAAGCGCGAACGAGTGTTCACATTATACGTACGCATGACGTCACGAAGATAAAATCTAGGGGCCGTGATAGTTATTATTAACATACCGTAATCTATGTATAGAGCAGGGGGAGAGAGAAATTAGTCTAATAATAATAACAATAACAATAATTAATAACAATGCAAATTTATGTGGGCAGACTGTTTTCCTCTTATCATACGAAAATATTTAGCACGTGACACGCACCTAATTTTTTTTCGCAGTTTTCTTACGTGCGCTATATACGAAAAGTGTTAAATCGGCATCAGCGCGGTGGTGTGGTTACACAGAGATAGTCGGTTTAGTGTAATGAATGAAACTCAAATTAGAGACGATTTGCATTTCTAAAGATCATTAGCGAAATTGTGTATTATTGTGCGCCGAGTTTCCTATACGTATTTCTTGATTAATACCCGCGTGATAGTGCCGTCTCCGTTGCACCCGTCATTATCTTATAAAGTTTTCCTACAATAGTACAATTATTAATAGTTATAATCACCATGTAACATAATTTTGACATCATGTAATAATGAATATATAAATACGTCTAGGACCGTTGATGCGCAGCACAAGTCTGCGGTCGCGCATTTACTTTCCACAATATTTATCGAAACAACAATAATTAACGATATTTATATAATTAACGAAATTAATAATCAACGAAATATTCTGATAATTATTTTTAAGAATATAGATAGATTTATCATCGATTATGTTACAAACAATGTAGTATTTGAAAATTTTCAAAGTACTTTTTGATCATTTTCCTTTTCGTTTTAGTTGTAAAATGTATAATATGTTAAGAAATGGGGTTTAATATTTATTTTTATTTTTACTTCTTTTGAATGCCATTTAATATTAACAAAACAACATCTCGAGACTTTGTTTTGCTGCCTACGCTTTAACTTTGAGTTTTTTCATTGAAAAAAAGTTTTGCCCAGAAACAAATAAAAAAGTCACCCAATTGGTTTTTGTGTATTATCTCAATGGAACAATCGAAAATGTGAACAAACATATTACATACGGTACCTTTGAAACATCCGTTTGATTATTGACAAAAGAAAAAAAAAGCGATTCGTATTGAGATTTGAAATTGGGTTTGCCATCATATATTGCATCGACTACAATTTTAAATTTTGTAAAAACAATTCGTGTTGTTATTAAATTTCCCTACGATTTATAAATTAATAATAAATAATTAACGGAAATGATTAATTTATCTACAGATTTACAGGCTCGTGTGAAAATTACATTTTTAAAATTTGTTTCCATTTTATCCATGTTTTTATAACGAAAATTATTTTATATTTAAAACGTGGCTCTAATTATTTTATTGGAGATGTTACGATTACTTATAGGCTATAGCGATTGTTTTTTTCTGGTATGGCAACTGATACTGAACAACAAATAAACCTACAATTAAAGTACGAAAAAAATTGTTTTACGTAGATATTTACCGTATATAAAATCCCATAATCGTTATTATTTTTGTTTTTACTGACTTGTTTTCGTACACAAACACGGTGGTATAACTCTTACAATTTATTACCAACCCTGGATGCTGTAGCACCCAAACACTGCTCGTGCGTGCCCCGTCTGGATTTGTGGCGCGTTTAAGAAATACGCAATGTTAGTCTGAAGGGAAAAATAATATTACGAGTACCTTCGCCGCTCCGGTTATTCGTTTGTCCGGTTCTGTATACATTCTCTACGATCTCTACGGATTCATATTTACCGGTCGTCGATATTAGAACCGGCCCTAGGAGTGCGCTTAGTGTAACGAGCGACCGTGATAGTTGCAGGTGTGATTTCCTGTATCCGGTGCTTCCGCTGCCGATAATGAGGTAGATGATATACGAAAATAGTCTAATGACGCACGCAGTCGCAAACTATGTAATGCGATTACCCGGGATCCGGGCGAGACAGTATGTCCAACTTCGAAAGCTCTCTGCCTATTTACCAACGGTAATTACCCACGTCCCGTTTCCGCTGCCGGCGTCATCTATCTGCGCTCGCTCGTGAAATTCGCGCCGGTCTTATAATCTATTTTTATTATTTTTTTATCATTGCAATAATGCTTTTCCAGAATCGCGCGATAAAAGAGCGCGCGTTGAAGAGGTGCGAATAATAATTACGTTAACGTTTTACTCTATGCGCACGTGTCTCTTCAATTATACCCTCCGCTTGTTTAGATCCTCTCCGGACCGCTTTTTTATTTCGTATAAGAATAACGTATAGACACCACGTGCGCGTGTAATACGGTGTATCAAAGACGCCGTGCCGTCTGTCTTGCTTATTTTGTGGATCTCACTGGTTATTCTGAGCAGAACGGCGGGCCCGTTTGTTTTATAGCAGTGGTGCGACTACATTTTATACATCTTTCGAGAATATGTATATTTTAAAACAACTCCGAAACGTCCAATCGTTCGGTTTTTAATTGTACAACGTTATTGTCATTTACTGAATTGCAAAACTTTTATTATTTCGTGTAGAGAATAATCGGAAAAAAAAAAATGTAATGAAAAAAAATCCCATTCGGCATCATTTTTTAGAAGTCTATGACATTTGTTTTTAATCATACCGAATCCAGTGGATTTGTTATATCATTCAAGGAATTTTCTTTTTTTTTGATGCTTAATTTCAATTGTATTTATATTGTGGTCGAATTATTCTAATTATTAAGTTTTTAATCATTTTTTGTTTACATTTATTTATTTTTTGGTTACTCATATTATCTACATCATGAGAATGTATTTGTTATCGATTTAATGTTTGTTAACATCCCAATGTTTTGTTTCTTTTTCAATTAATAGTCAAAATTACAAAAAAAAAAAACGTTTGTCCTTTGAAATTTAAAATAGAAAACATAATTATATCTCTTTCCAAAAATATCATATTTTTTTGTCTTATAATGTATTCACGTATTTTAAATTTCTTAAGAAATATGTGTATAGTTTAGTACGAAATAAGAATAATTTGGTATACCTTGAATGGCGATGTTTGACATACGTCTGATTACTGTTTTGAATTCTTGAAACACATTTTATCCTACGTGCGTATTTTGGGCTTAGAAATAATTGGCGTCGTTCTTTTCGTTTCGTTTTCTTCTTCCTACAAATAACACTAGATATTAAAAATAACATTAAATAATACAAATGCCTCAAGAATTCATGTAAGTAGATAGTTGTCTAAAAAACACGCATGATAAAATTAACATTATCATTATTTGACATATTGCATTTGTCTGATTTTTATTTTTGCCTAAATTAAACTTTTAGAATGAAATTAATTTTGACACGCTTTGCGTTAAAAATGGATTAAAAATTACTACGAATACTATTTTGAATTTAAATATTATAAATAAACATTTCAATTTAGATTTTACTATTTATATACTAAAAAGAAAAAAAAAAGAAAGAAATTCTCGCGACACTTACAATTATTGTTATTACGTATTATGATATTATGATATACAATCGTATTATTCTTTATTTCGTCTACAATTAAGTAACAAAAAATACTGTACGTTAACATCGATTTTCACACCATAATAATTTTCTATTTCATACAAAATTCATAAAAAATACTTTATATTTTATGAATGTTATGAACTATAGTATACTTTTAATAATATAATAAAACATCTGACAATTCAAGATGCACCTACTATTATTATGATTATTTTTGATGTTACTGTATCATCATCATTGCTATTAAAATTATTATTATTAAAATTATTACAACTATAATAAATTATTGTTATAATATTATTATAACCAAACCCATTGTCAATAGCTTTATATAATTATTTCAATACATCATGATGTGTACACATTTAAATTTTTACGGGAAAAAGAAATGCGGTAAGGGCCAAAAGTAACCACTTAACAGTGACGAGAGGTGCACCAACCACACATATATGGGTTGGTAAAAACAGCAAAGTAGACATTTTCCTCCCTGAATTATGAACGGGAGGTTTTCGAGAGTTCTTCGAAGTCTATATGTATATGTATAAAGTACCTGATTTTAAGTGTGATTTGTCTGTTCTAAACACAAAAGAGCGCTTTTACTACCCTATTGTTAATATAATACATTGCGGTTTTTTTTCCTACCTCTCCAGTCTTCACTGGTTTTTGGTATTATCAGTTCGAAAGAGCGTCTCTGTCGAGTGTATGCCCATCTCTCTTTTTTTTTTTTTATCGTACTATACATTATATCTCTCTTCCGCCCTCATCACTTTCCCCTAGTTAAATATGACGTAACTAATTTTATTCGAAAACTATTGTTTGTAAATTAAATCGTATATTTTTCGACGCGATTTGATAACTATTTTAAAGGAATCGAATAGAGTAGAATTTGTGAATAGAAGTTCCACACGTTTCGGCTTTGTACGTTATGCGTGCATGTGTGCAGACTAGTGAGGACGAGACGCATACCACATGACAAAATACGTCGTTAAATCATGAAATCAGGAATGATGATTATATTTAGTATGGGGTTGGTTGTTCGCGCGCGTGTATTTTTATGGTTCATAACGTATGTATCATATTAATAAATTATATCGATAGACATTCTACTATTGTATATGATCGGTGCTTAATATATGATTGATTCTTAATCTATTTAAGATATTTTTTAATTTTTTGTTTTTTATTTTCGTATGCGATATATTATACCTCCTGTGTTGGAAATTATTTCGAAATCGAGTATGTGAAAAAGTATAAAAATAAAATGTACATATACATATAATATTTCTCACTCTAAATATTAATTTTATCTTTTGTGCGTGAGTGCGTGCGTGCGTGCTTGCACGTATATATTGCATGGGTGTATGTGTGTTTGTGTGTTTGTGTGTGTGTGTATGTGTGTCAATTTATGTAAAATGTTAAATGGAGCCAGCTCGGTGTGTGACAACTGTAAGCTCCGGGAATTCACAGAAAATGTATGACGTTAAATTTGAATTTTAAAAACATAAATAATGGCTGCAGTATTGTGTTTAGAGTTTCTAGTGGTAATATAACGGTCGCCGTCTTACTGAAAGCTTTTCTCGGACATCCTGGAATGAAATTTTCATAGATTAACAGTATTCAACTATCAATTTAGTTTGCATTTAAATTAGGTGATTATTTCAGTTTTATTGATTTATTAAAAATAAATGTATGCACGTTGGTCGTATTCATTATACGGTTTTATATGCTTTGAGGGATTTATTTCAAATTAAATATTGCTCTCAACGTGCGTTTTGTTGAAAAGGAAAAAAATGTGTTCTATCTTCTGTCGTAGATATTATTGAATCAATTCTTAAAATCTCTCTTACACAGTACACGAACTCGAGATTATATGTGTTTAGACCAAAAAATGTATAAATATAATAATTTTTAACCAGGTAGTATCTTATAGTGGAAATACTAGTAAAATTTTAATTATGTATTTGACATACTTCACTATTCGTTTTATAGATATCTACATAAAAGTAAACCACGTGGTTTTTTTTTTTAATTTTCAAAAAATATATTTTATAATTATGATTATATTAACACATTTATATTTTATTTAAAATGCTTTTCATGTTTAACGTTTACGATTTAAATTTATCAAAACCTAATTTATTCAATTCATGGTTTATAATTTAATTTCTTATTGATGTTGGTTCGATTATTCTGTGGAAATATATGTTTAGTATTTATTATTTCGAAGTCTTAATAAATTTTTAAAGAAACTAATTTTTTTTCTCTAAAGTAAAACTTTGTGTAATATATTGGTGCGATGTCGATAAAAATAAAATTCGTCATAACCGTATCTGATATTAAAGAGGCTGTCAAATTCAACGTTATTTATGTAGTAGTCTGAAAAATGTTGTTTAAACATTGAATACCCGGTTATCGGTAAAGCTAGTGTACGAAAATGTTTATTATAGCTTGTTGAGTGTTTTATAAAATAACTTTGTACATGGCTTGAGTACGATGGCTGATGGAAATTCATTCTCGGTCCAATATTCGAATTCGTTTACATTTATTAATTAATTTGAGAAAATTTAACTGTGGATTAAATTAATTGAGTTATTTTTATCTTTTTATTATAACGTAGATATCACAAAACAAATGAGTCAATTTTTTTAAGTTATAAATTATGATTAATTAATGATATTACAATATATTAAATATTATATGTAAAATATACGAGCATATACCATCCTATACCTTCCAATAGGCAATCGGGTTTAAATGATAATTGAAATTTTTTTTGTAGATGGATATTTATATTACAAACTATTTACGCGATGAGAATATATTTATTTTCATATGTTTCTAATATTTTGTATTTTTATGTTTCAGGTATGCAAATGATAGAGTACTAATTGAAATAAATTATAACATTTGTCAGTTAAAATAGGTAAGATTAGAATATTAATTGTATATACCCGTTAAACTTATTATTTACTGCGCACATTAAAATGTTATGTCTTATAACATTCGGTGTTACTTTGTATTAAATATTGTTTTTTTGACTTGGAAAAAAAAGAAGCTGTAATAAGTTTTGAAAAATGTATCACACTTGTTGGTGCAATGGTTTATTATTAATTATTAAAAATTAAATTAGTTCTGTGAATGTAGTAAGTAAATAACTTTAGTCACATATTCAAAGTGTTTGAACATTGAGTTTTCGTATATTTATATATAATTTAGAGTTTTTATTTTTATTAGGTTTTAGAATACAACTATGATAGCTCGACAATTATAGATTAAAACGGTTTTTTTTTTTAAATTTTGTGGTGTACAATTAATTTTGACAATCTAATAATAGTAATAAAGAAGATAATTGAAAATTAGACCTAATAACTACGAAATATTAGATTAGATTTGAATTCTGTAAAAATAAAGATCAGCTTCTTTTCTGAATTATTGCGGAGATCGGTTTGTGATATTTACGTTTGATATATTTAAAACCTAATGCTTATAATTCTAAGATTTAAAATTACTCTTTCCACTATTCTCTAAACGAAGCGAAATTGTTTTACATTTATTATTATAAATTAAATTATATTATAACTTACGGAATATATACCTACGCTGATAAACTCCAAATATTTTTACAGATATTTGATCGAATAACAATTACCTAGCAGCCGATATGTGAATCCAATATTGTTGATTTTAAATATTTTATTTTATTTGAATATTACGAATTCGTGAAATTTATTAATATGTGTGCGGATCAAAAGTTAATTCCTGGAAACTGTTGACCGACGGGTGGCGGTGGCAGGCAACAGATAAAAATGCAATATTACGATTACCTGATAATAATATGATTTTGTAACTACCTACTAAAAGGGTAATGTTATTTTATCCGTCTGTTTTATTGTAATTCCAATTTCCAATGATTTAAATATGAGAATAATGGTGTTTTTGTAATTAGCATTTCATTTCGGCGGTACAATACTGTTAAATTTCGTCCTGTTTTCCTTTCCGCAGTATGTTTATTTTTGAAATGAAAATGTCATGACCACTAAGTTTAAAATTAAAACGCGAATAAACAATAGGAAATTCTGCTTTCTATAAACCATTGTTTTTGCGCTCGGATTGAACTGAAATATTAATCGAAATGTTTTTCCTTGTGTATATTCTGTAACTTTTTGATTTACAAAGATTGTACGTTTTGTACCCTATTGTAAAAAATATCTATGAAATCCATTCAACGCGTAAACTTATTTTTTTAAGAATGATTTATTTTGATTTTGTAAAATGCATTGATTCTCGACAGGTACTTTTTGTCAAAAGACTTAAAAAAAAAATAAAAAAATATGTGTAGGTACTCGAAATGATTTACTAATGTTCAAACGTCAATTTTAATAAAACCAAAAACAAAAAATGTATAATACATATTATCTTAATGAGTAGAAACTGTTTATTAATTGATGCAGTCTGTATTATCATGAGAATTATGTATATTTTAAGTTCGAAAAATAAATAAATATTGTCCCCGAACCCAATAGAACTCTGGCTATAATAAGTGATGACAACAGTTAGCCGAAAGTCTCATTTAGATTTAAAATATTAAACAGTTTTTCATAATTTCGTGATTGATAACAATCATACTATACCTTAGTATAAATAAAATAACTCTCCGGAGGATTGCTTAAATTATATTTTTTCTATGACCAACTTTGTCGCTATTTTCACACTTGACGATTTAAATTGAAATTCTCAATGAGTGTCGCTGCTTTTATCGTAAAATGCATAACAAAACATACGTGCATCATCGTATTTATAACAGATTTGTAAAAAAAAAAGAAAAGAAAATATAACTACAATTCTCGTGATAAAATTGATCTAAAGTCAATACTGCCCCGTACCTGTTAACTGGTGAATTAATTCAAGAACTACTTATCGATCCGCAAAACACACATTTTTTAAGATTGCTGGAGACGAATATATTTCTTTAGCGCGTTTATTAAATGAAAGTTTTATGTTTCTTAAAGATCTATAATGTGTCAAATAACGTATTAAATAACTTCCATATTATTATTATTATACTGTTAATAATTCGTTTTGCATTACAATAATCTATAAATCATTGCATCCGTGTGACTTTCAGACCGATAACTTATTAAAAACCTATTAGTTGTTGGTAATAACTTATTACCGTTGGTCACAAAATGATGAAAAATGTATTTTCCAGTTTGTGAAACGCGGAGTAACCGGGTATAAAGGTAGTTTGCCTATGTAGAACTGTGTAAATATATATCCGTGGATCGGCGAAACATTATAGGATTATGGGTCGGGTGTAAAAATGTATTCGATATTTTCACTGTAAATTAGCTATGCAAATATTGATTATACATTACATATATATATGTTCAACGTAATGCTTATAATAAGCAATGGTTTCGATAAAGCGTGTTTTAAAATATTAAATGCTGATTTTTTTTTGTAACATAAACTATTGTACAAGAATTTATAAATGAACATAAAACTTGTCAGGGGAATTTAGTGTAACGTACGTTTAATACATACGTGTATATCATGGCGCGATGCATGTTACATTTCGGTCGTTATTGAAACGTTTTCATATAGATGTAATATAGACCGATTTTTTATAAGAAAAATATAATAAATATTATAATCGGCTATTGTGAAATGCTGCTGTTTGAGGTATGTTCACAGTTGACGAACTTACAGGGAGACTCGCGACCTCATAGTGAGCATTTCGTTGTCTCGGCGATTATATATTATATATTATATTCGTGTGTGTGATATAAAATATCATATGATATTATATACCATGAAATGTCAGAGTATTGGACATTTTCTCGACTGAGATAATCTTGAAATTATTACCTTTGATCGTTTATGAAGTTGTAAGCTAAGAATTACAAGTATGTGTTTTCTTTGGTTAACCGTATCATATTATACCTCACCACTACTTCTATTTCTGTAGCGAGAGAAACTTTAAAGCTGATTTTGGGTTAACCGTAGCCCTTAGTCATAATAGACATCTATATACGTAGTATTGCCGTGTATCCAAAGATTTCAAAGTAACTATGCAATAGTAAATTTAGTAATGGAGATCATAAAATGTCCATGCAGAGGAATGATGTGCTTTAGATTTCAATTACGCTAGAATTTAGACGAATAAATACAGCATGATATAATTCATGATATGAGAGACTGAAATTTATCATACTTGTCGGGGTAATTATAGTTTAGTTTCGAAGAACGCGAGGAACGTATTGATTTTACCGTAATGTTTTTTTTTCTTTTTGCTTTCTTATGAATAACATTTTTGGATAGAAAATCTGCATTAAAAGTCACACATGACGTATCTCATTAGATCTGAAATCGGACACAGCATAATACGGTCAAATGTGGTTAGATATTTTTCGATATTGACGGAAAATCTTTTTGAAAACATATTTAATTCCTTAGAGTGTGTGTAGATATTTATTTTTATTTTTTTTTGACATAATCGTTTATCAATCAATGACTTGGCCGAATTAATTTATCATTTTGTTTAGGTTTAAAACCTCTTAAAAATCAGTATATCAACATTGCACGTTTTTACAACTTACCTGCCATTATTTTACATAATATATTTTTCTACGATGAAACATTATCGAGAAATAAATCTGCACTTAAATCTTTGAGTAAATCATTATTGGTAAAATATATCTATATAAATACAAGTTCCTTTTAATTCATTACATCGGCCATTGCTTTTAACCTGTTTTTTTCGAATTTAATGCTTTGTCATTGCTTTAAAATATTTATATAGACAATATTATGGTTAACGCGGTTAAGTATAATTATAACATCCGTGTCCTTTCGAAATTTAAATTATTGCATTTTTATCGATTATATAATATAGCAGAGCACTATAAATGTCTTGATTTGTCTTAGCACTTGAAATTTAATTTTATCGACTCGTTGGTAGCAATATCTCGAGATGCTTTCATAAATTATCTCTGTTCGTAAATATATCGTTTGAGTATTTCCGATAATTAAATAAAGTCATTAATTTCAACCAAAGCCGTTGGTTTTTCTGTAGACGATTAAAACGAAGCGAGACCTCAATTGAATAGAATCGGGTATTTTCAGCAAATAACAGTTGTTATGATATTTTAAAAAGAGAAAAAAAAAAACTCCTGTGGTTTGTGGTATACTGTTGAGGTATAAGTAAATATTTTACTTGGAATTTTGTTTTCTTGATATCGATAGGTATATAATACTATAGGGACGGGGATTGCACCTCGTGGATTCATTTTAACGTGTTACCATAATAACATAATCAACAATGGGTGGCTATAATGTAATCATCGATTATTTATTTTTTTATTATTTTTTTTTTTAGGAAACAGCCCCTAGTTTATTCACTACCGTTTCATTAAGTCCACCACCAATTCATTACTGTGTATAGAGTAGTGTGCACACATATTTTTTTTTAATCTTGAAAAGCAATTTATTAACGTCCCTTAGTGTTGTGTATAACGCCCAGAAAATACGAGACCATGAATTATTACGTTTGCGTATAATAAATGTTGTCGTTATATAATGGTCAAAATCGTAATATTTAAACTTCAAATACGTAATAACAATGTAACCCCTGTCTCCATATTTTCAAACACCGCACCCGGTTCATTTACGCTTTTAATTTTCAAGAATGGTATTTTTCAAGATGGGACGAGTGGGGGAGTAGGTTTATACATTGATAAGAGTTTATTTTAATTCACTGTGTTATATATTAACCGCAATAAATACATGTATATTTTTCACACAATACGTAATAAGTCCGTTCGCATGAAATATGTACCCGTGTCGTTGTATTTTTATTGTACACTTTTCGGCCAATTTCTTTCGCCATAGATAGTCGACCGGATGAAAAATATTTTCCGACACGACTGTTTTCCGGATCTTATCTGCGCAACGTGTGGCCGTAGATGTTATTACATATTGTTTCCTCGTGATTGTTCGTTAGGAACGATATCGTAGGGTTTTGTATTTTTTTTTTTTATTATCTGTCCGATATTTTATAATTTATTTTAATTCAGTGAATGTATATCGTATACGCTCGGGCATGTGTTGGGTTTTTAAAAATAAACAAAGGTGAGGTACACGAGGATACGACACCCCGACGAGATACAGGTAACGAGTTATTTGGATACTGGTGAATTGGTCTTTTTAAATTGAAATCGACGTATCGTTGTTTTCTCGGCAAAACGATTCCGAGTTTGGAGAAACTTATGAGGAATCTTGAAAAAAATGTTCAAGTCTTAGTGATTAAAAATATAAAAAATGTCATTCGATTTTAACTACAACTTAATTTTCGATTAGTTCGTTTGCAGTCAGTTAGTTTTTCTTAATTATTTTGAAAACGGTTGAGAAATTCAAAAAACGACTTCCTATCGAACCAACTAGACAAAGCTGGTTATCAAAAACCACATTTAAAGTCGATGACGAGACCCAGTCCAATAAATAAATAATTTAAAATTAAAAAAGAAAAAAAAATGCCTAGATCATCTAGATTATATAATTTATTGAATAACTTATAAATTCTCTAAATGTTCATTTAAATTACAACTCGTACATTGTGTATTGCTATGATGCGGGACTATTGTATATTTTTTAATTTGCTCTTGAACGTTGTTTGTTATTAAATTATTGACGTTATGGTCGATGTGGTCATTCAACAAAAGCATTTTACGATGAACACATCACTCGTATTACGTATTTCGTAGTTATCGTCATGTCGCTATCATCTAAATACTGATCTCGATCTCTGTACACTGATTATTTCGTCCAGCTTGGGACATCAACCTAAAATGTCGATATACGATTTTTTCTAATTTCCACTTGATATACGTAGTTCAAGTCAGAACCTATAGTACGCTCAAAGCGCTTCGCTCACGTCTAACTTTATAATGAACGCAGACGGTTTCAATCAAATGAAAATGCTCAATGATACATGCATAAATTGGCAAGTCAACAAATTGAAACTTACACACGGCACATAACTACCACTGTCCTCAGCTTATCCGTGCTAACGTCGGTCTAATATCCCTGATGTTTCCCTAGGGATTAATGTGCTCAATTATTTGGGTATTATCATCAATAAACGTTTTCATTTAATGTGATAAATCTTCTGCGAAACCTTTACAAATCATCTAAACGCACAACTCTCGCAATCGTGACAATCTCAATGCACGGCGGTGTATTGAATATTCTAGAAAGCACGTCGAAGAAATTATACAATTCTGTCTTAAGGGGGCGCCGACGGTAAAATACTTTTGTAATTAGTTGTAATGCTTCCCGTCCATTTTGTGTCTTATATCCGAAACCCTTATCGTCAAGTGGACAGAATACAAATACATTTAAGTTGTTTTTAATGTCTAGCCAGAAACTCCCTGGACCAATCCACTTATCGCTCGATTTACTTATTGTTGAAATCCTAAGGGATAGACCGTTGAGAGAACAATTTAATATGTATACAACTCACTTGAGACAATGGATTGTTTTATTTTTCACCTTGGCCGGTTTCAAATTTGAAATTTAAACAGATTGTCATTAAAAATGTAATTGATTTCTTTTTCAATAGTTAAAATAAAAACATCATTGAAGTAGATTTGCATAGTGAATATTGAGTAAATAAAACTGTAATGGGATTTTAGTTTTCACCGTCCTCAAATTGATTTTCAGAGAATTTATAGCCGACATTTCGCCGTGACAATAATAATAATAATAATAAAAAAATCGATATTCATATTATTTAGGATATAGATTACGTTTTCTAAACGATGTGTTTAATACCTATTTGATCGTTATAAACGATATTTTGTTATGACTTCATTAAAACTACAGCTCATACATTGACACTGATATAGAACTCATGTAGAAACTATAGAAATGCATAAAATAATCTGTTGTTTAGGTACACTGTGCAGGCTTTCTTCAATGACAGTTTTATATGTATGTTCATATGATTCGAAAAAGTATGATGTTAAAATTGTAATATTTAACTCGACTGTTTATCAAAAATTATTAGAAAAACTGTTGGGAAATTCAAAAAATTGATTAACCAAGTAAAATTTGTATCAAAAACAACCGTTCGCGAAGTCAATCGTTAGACCAATAATTATTATTCTTTAATAAGTTAAAAAACTGTTATTTACAGCAAAAACACACTCTTACGTCACGGGTAAAATCAATTGTTGGTACTCGAATACGCCGATCCATTAAATGTTATTTTTAAAACAGTTTTTTTTCGTGTCGATATTTTGTTCTTAATAAAACACCCTAATGCGCCAAATATTTAAAAAATATCATAAAATAAGAATCTCTGTCGTCGGTATATTATATTTTAAGATAAAGGTATTAGGTTTTAGAAAAATAAAAAACCAAATTCATAGATTTTATTATTTATCCAGGAATATTTTTGAAATAAGCTGTTCGACCGAGCGTGGCAAGCGACTTCGCTCGATCTCAAGGCGCACCCTTATCGCGGTTAACTCCTAAATCTCCATGGGAAATAGTTTATTTAAAAAAATATTTTTGATAGTTATAAGGTGATTATAGTGAAGTTTCACTACTTATATCCTTTGTGAAGTTTTTCCACGGACAAAGTTTACATTGGAAAATAAGTAAAATAGTAAAACTGGTAGCAGCTATTTTATTTTTATTTCGCATGTTGTTTATTTCTTTATTTTCGACAGTTTGTTTAACAACAAATGAAATCTGCACGATTACAGAAAACAACATGATGATTTGTTTAATTCAAGGAATTTTTTATTTATTTTTTCCATTGCGTTCCAATCTGATAGAGGGGGGAAAAAAACCAAATTAATCGTCTAAACTCGAATCGTCAAATATATAAATGTATAAAAAGTTATTCATCGACGGGGTGCGTGCGCGGTGGAACGACCCATTGCGCGCGCGCACGACGGGTCATCGAAAGTGACGACAACGCGCAGAGTGCCTCGCGCGAGATACCCCGAGAAACGCCGCCGCGCGCGTATTGTTGTGCGTGACATCACCATGAATTGTAGTATTTCGCCTATTGTTTACGGCGGTTACGCGCGTCGTGCTTGTCGTTTCGTCTCGGCTCCAAAACAGAGTGAAATATAATACACACATACATATATATATATATATTATATATAAAGGACGAAAGGAGAAAAATACACACACGCACACCTGTATGAACTACCGCGAATCGGCGGCGCGCGAACGGCTGGCGGTTGCTGCAGAATAAGGAGTTGAGAGCTCCTCACAAATTAGACGTCATGCGGGACATCCAAAAAGGGTCGGGCCCGGGGCAGCAGTATTTATGGGCCCCGTCTGCCCGGGTTCCTCTCCGGGAATTATGACTCACGCCCTCGCTTTCGTTGCCGCTGCTTCTGCTTTTGCTGCTACTGCTACTGATGCCGCTCCCCTGTATGCCGTTGCGCCCGATTTGATTGCATCGCCACCGTAATTTATGCGTTCCCGTCCGTCTCCGAATTAAAATGCGATATTAGCCCGTCCCTCGCCGCCCCCCGTCTTTTTACCACACGCGCGCACACCCCGTGTATACATATATATACACACGTTTATGTATTATATCGTTGTTTTTATTTTATTTTCTACCCCGGCCGGCGGGTACCACGCCGCAATCTCTTCCTGGCCGTACAAAGTACGCGAATCTTTAGCACAAATCCCCTACTCCCTACCCCGTTAGACGCGCTCGTCCGCGGTGTATTGTTTGTTGTGGCGAGGTAAAGACGATTTATGGTTGCCTCGAGTGTTTTTTTTTCCTGCTTTTTTTCCCTGCTTTTTTCGCTTTTTTTTTTTTTACGTCAAGTTTCGTTGTTTCGGGAATCTCTCGCGTATACTCCCACATTGTCCGACGGCGCATACGCTCTCCGTCGTCGTCGTCGTAGTAGTTTTTAAACGAAATCAACGATCTAACAGGAACCGAATTCCGACGTTTTGCCCTCTATAATACGTCCCCTCCTCAGCGCCGACATTTCACTACACCGCTCTTCGACTGTGTTATTTCATACTTGTATAGTACCAACATCGTTCTCATACCGCTTTGTTGAGCGTCACGTAAATGTCGTCGTCGGGGCCATTCTTGGGTTTTGTGTAAAGCTCAGGAAAATGACGATTCGCGAGGCTTACTTACCAATACGTAATTCCTATTGACGACCGTCGTTAAAATATACGCACTCGTCAAAAATAAACAATCGTTTCAAATCTAATGAACTAACAATTTATTCAGATTTTTATATTTACTACACATAATATGAAATGTTCATAACGGTTTTCGGAATTAAACAAATAACGTAATAATGAATTTTTTGAGCTCGAGTACCCCGCTTGCTCTCCTTTAAAGACAGCCGTGACTGTTGTTATATCCAATTGCTGATTTCGGACGCTCTGCTATTCTTACAAACAAGAGAAACGTACACGTTTAATAAGTCCCTCGCTGCATTTTATTTCGAATAATATTACGATTTAAGGGTTTTTCGGCGTTTTTCTTTTTCCGTAACCTTTCGAAGAAAAATTGTACAAGTGCACTAAGACTCGTTTACTATGCGCGTCGTCGTAACTCATGTCATAAAAACATTTATGTAAGTAAGAACAAACGAAAAAACTTTGAATTGTTGAAGGTGATTTCTTCGCTATCGATTTTACTCGTTACATTTCATGTGGGTATAACTGTTTAGTTATTTATAGAACAATTTTAATTTTACTTTTGTGCTGTGTGCTCGAGTCGAACGTTGCACAGGAATACTGAATTTGCTGTTATTGGCATTTCAAAAATGACATCAAACGATTGGTTTCAAAGTTATAACAGTTTGAAGTTTAGCGCGGGGGAATCGATAGATGAGGAGAAAACGCGTGATAGTGAAAAATGATTCGAATAAAAGTCTTTTCAAATCGAAAATCATATATTATATGTATATATATATATATATAAATATATTTCTGAATTTCGGCCAGGCATATATTCCCTGGGGAGGACAAAAAAAAATTTAAGGTAAAAAAAAAAGTGGCGCGGTACAAGTTGTAGCACATAATATATCGGAAAATACATAACCTTTCTTCAAAAATTTTCGACTATGAACTTTATTTATGGAAACTGAATCGAAAAGGTACCCACAAAAATATCTTATATTCTTGGCTCGAGGAGAATTGTGATAGAACGGCGGAAAAAAGTATTATACAATTGTAAAAGTAGTTTATTATTATAAGAGCACGACAAATAATAAAAAAATACTAGTCGAACTGAATTATATCATGTTAGGTCTATTAAATTGAGTTTTGATAAAAAAAAATAAAAAATAGGTACGCATACTCATCCAATTAAATATATGAAATAATATTCAGTATGTAGTAACACAATTATGCACCTACACAAATATGTAGGTCAGTGCTGAAAGGGATATATGTATTTACAATATAATATATATATATATTTAAGTTTTATATATTAATTAATAAGTTCCAATATTATTTTAACGGCCTCCTCTCTATCTCTATGAACTGTAAATATATATAAATACAAATAATGTACTTAAAAAAACGCAATATATTATTCTATTACCTGGTGTACTTGTAATATGAAATTTCAAGAGAAATGGAATTATTATATTTGTTTAACTAATTAAAAACCATAATTATTTCTGTTTTCATTCTGGTTTACTCTGGAAAATCGTTAATACGGAGAAACAATGTCACAGGATATGTCGTTCTTGTAAAATATCTTTGACCGTACGAACATTTATTTTATTTTATGCTTTTTTTCTTTTTGTGGTCTTGAAATAGCACGACCTGGAAATTCCCTACTCTCATAAAATTTATAATTTCGTTCGTAAAATTATTAATTATTTTAGCTCATTTCGTAATGAAAAAAAAAAAAAAAAGGGGTGTAATAACAACGTCGTATATACCCCTCTACGTACACGTCTATGTTTATTAAATCGCATTTAGCTACTGATTTACATTATACACACATTATTATTTTGTTATTCGCTATTATGATCCAGTAGTTGGCCTTTAATCACGAGCTAAAACAATACGGTTTTATTAATGTTTCAGTTTTGTTCAGAGATTCGAATTAGAGATAAGAAAATCAGGGTCGTCTTCTAAAATGTTTTAATTCTTTTACTAAATCTTTTACTCCCCGACAAAGATGCTTAGATATTGCCGTATTTGTTGACTGATTGTCGAGTTGTTTTCTACGATCTTCCGATGTAAACGGTGTGTAAGGAGAAATAATTTGTTTAAAAGCGTATTCTATCTAATGATTACGAATCGAAATCGTATTGTGTGAATTTCAGCGTACTTATAAGAAAAATAAACATAAATCTAATGATTTAGTAGCTGTTGTCCGTTAAAATACCTAATCCTACTTTAATTTTATTTCTCATTCCCTAAAACGGAAACGTATTACCTATACAAGTTAAATTATTATAGCCATTGTTGTTCTTTTAGTAGACATTATTGCCTGTATATAGTTGGTATCAAATATAGTAGGTATATTGAAATATTTCGATATCCTATTTTACAACCGTTGTTTCATATCAATAGTTCTTTAAAAATATCTGTTAGGAATTAATTAATTTGCATCGCGTCACGTATTTTTATATTTTCTTTCAACTATTTTCGCTCTTACCACTATAACCGTCAACAGTTTACATTCCTCTTGCTCATTTCTTACTTTATTATTATGCATTTCCTCGTCGTGCAGTCAATAAGTGCTTTCTTAAATAATCCCGGTGAAGTTCAATATTATACGTATCATTTTCATCGAAACGAACGTAAAGTCGAAAGTATTACTACCGTTCAATTGGTTGTCAATCAATTTCAAATGACTTCGGACTATAGAGAATCATAGTTTTACAATATTGATATTATATTATGTTAACAAACGCATTGTGCAATCGTAAATTATGTATTGGGTCAGTGGTCTAGCGTATATTTTATTTAGATCATCACGGTAGTACCTTCGAGCGATTATTTGAAATTCCTATCAATTTTGCACGAGTTGCATAATATATTTGTTTGCTTTAATAAATAAATTATTTGAATACGTCAACTTACCTATTCGGTGTTCCAGAACTACACCGCCGTATTATTTTCCATTGAATATGAAAATCTACCTCTGTGTGTTACTAACTCTACGACACCGATAGAATATAACCCGCGAATATTGTCATCGCCAGTATATAATATTGTAATGTATTTATTATTATTAAACGAATATTCCACATTCTCATATTGTTGTACGTATATATCGGGCGGTATTTGAGGAGTTTGATTGAGTCGGATATTTTTGTTTTTACTTACGTTGTTTAAATCAAATTGTATTCTTAGAAACTGAAAACGAATTAACGACTCGTATTTCCTACTTTGTATGTAAAATGAGATTTTATTTTCTACGCAAATTGATATATTCTTTGATAAAACTTTATTTTGTTCTTGTTTTTTTTTTTAATAAAATATCTTATGTCAAATAGACAAACACATAGAATGTACACTCGAATCGGTACAGAGAAAAGGTTACCTACTTTGAACGGTAAATGCATTTCCAATTTCTTCTTTTTTCGTATTTGAAAATAATACTCGTGAGATCAAATACGTTTTCTTAAATTAATACGTCAGGCGAAAAAGATTTTCAGTTATTAATGATGATTTCTAATGGGGGGTTTTTTTTTTGTTTTAGCTAAAATGTGTTCACGTAGAAATTAACTTGATTTATCACCTTATGTTTTATAAACATTTATTAAACTTTTCACATTAAACGTATTATATTATTTATACCATGTTTTAATGTGCTAAAAATGAATTGGCTTTTTATACTGATCGTGTTAAAGTTTTATGATGTACGAATCTTCGATATTTGATCCACATTGGGACTTTGTAAACTTTATTAAATTTTTATTCGTGTCAGCCTTTAAATTGAGATTTATTCTTTCACGGTATAATGCAACCTATCAAAAATTATTAATGATAAAATATAGGTATTGCCGTACAGATTTTCTCACCTGTATGTCGAAATCCCGAAGTTTTATATTAGATTGAAAATAAATAAATAAAAAGATTACAATAAATAACCATTCTAGAAAAAAAAAACCAATAAAAAATAATCAAACATATAATATTATAGGTTATGATAAAACGGCTTTTAGAAATTCATAGAATATCCAACTATTTCATAATAATAATAATTGTATTTTAGTTTAATTATTGTTCTTTATGGATTAATGTGACTAAAAACCTATTTCGAAACTAATAATGGAAAAACGTCGATCAATTATTTCCATGGTTGTCCTAACCCACATTTGTTATTTTTTATTATTAAATTATTTCTTAGTTGACTATGCATCATAATATTAGTAATTTGCAATGTGTCAGAACACATATTCGTCTTTTTAAACTTATTTAAAGTAATTTGTAAATTTGATTTATGACTCGTTTTATTATTTCTTTGCTTGTTATATATAAAAAAAAAATAAAAACACATCAAATATTATAATGATATACTCACGGGCGTGGTTTGAAATTATTTCCGTATCTTTGTGTAACATTATTTCATCGTTAAACAGTAATTGCTATAATGTTTTTTTTTTTTTAGTTTAACGTTGTTTTATACTGGCCGCACCCCCTGTTAAGGATTTTTTTTCTTTTTTAGTATCATTATTTTATGAGCATTGAATTCGAATGGGTACCAAGGGGGGAAAAACGAAAGTGGCGAATTCATCCGTGTTCCGTTTTAGACTCGTAGTGTCTGTATAAAAATAATAATAATAACAACACCAATTATTTATTGTGATATGACGGTGCCGATCGTCGTATTTTGTCGATCGCGTCGTGCCGGCGTGCCCGTGAATAATATTATCGTACTCGCCGACGGCGAATGTGCGCATCGCCGCCGTGTGGTTTGAAAATAGGTCTGTGGCGATTCGACGGTCCAAGCGCGGGCATTACTGTAGAGGGCGAGACTAGCACGCGTGTGTATTTTTAAGAATAATGTACAATTATATTATGATGGTTGAATGTGCTCACACTGTAATGCTTCATAAGCTGCTCTCTAAACTAAAAGCTACCCTTTCCTCTTAATCCTCTTGGAAATGGATTTTTAACACGAAAGCCGCTTCTGCGTCCAACACCGAAATACCATAATTTTTTTGGTGTTTTATTTATTTTTTTTATATTTATGTAAATTCCCTACACGTCCACGTTAAAACAAAACAAACAAATGAAAAAATAAAAAAAAAAAAATAAAAGAGAGATTTAATTACGATTCAATTGTTAATTTTCGTCGGCATTGTTTTTGGGAAATTTTCGAATTTCTATATTACGACACGCTGTTTTTTTTTTTTTTTTGTTCGCTGTAATCATAATAACAGTGTTACAATATAATAATAATTGATCCGAAACGTACGATTTAACATTTTGAAAACAAACCGTGATCGGCTTTGACTTTGATAATTTTATCATATTTTGTTTAAAACATATTACCGTGTGTATTATGAATTTCAAGAATAGCGCTTTGATAGATGCTTTATAAATTAAATACAAATCATTTTCATCGGAATCATTTAGTAACCTCTGGTTTTTTTTGTTTTTTTTAATAAATTCGAAAACGATATAGATAAGCGTGACAATTAAATACCTAAAAACAATTCAGATTTAATCACAGATAGGATTGTATCCCTTTAGAGGCTGCGAAATATCGCAAAAAATATACCTCTTGAAGTAAAAAAAAAAAACCTACACGAGTACCATGTTGCAAGCCACTTGAGAATTTAGTCTTTTTGCAGAGATCCAATAGGTTCTTTGTAGAGAGGTAGCCCATTTGAATTTTTTTTTTTTTTTTTTTTTATCAAAGAGCCGGCTGACTTTTAGAGACTTTCCGTAAAAAAGACTGAATTTTCAAAATCGCTTTTTAACTATTCATTTTCATTTCCACTATACTGGTCCTTGCCAACTTGAATCTATCATAATATTTGAATACCGTCTTCAGGGTAATATCAGTGGTTATTGCGGGCTTGAAACACGTTCTCGTCGTCGGCCCAACTCACGCGGCATAGTCGCGTATAATTTATGTTTTACTTAGACAATAGCCGTGTCATGACAAAAATCACATTACCGATGACGATCACTATGACGATGATAATCATAATATTGTTGTCCCAATAAATTTAGTTAACACACAGGACGACAATAACAATATGACGTGAACCATTAGACATTGCACGGCACACGATGCAGATTACCGCCAATGGCGTTTACCATGTGCGCCCACCAGAGTTATATTATTTGATGTAAATGCTATACACGCGTGCTGGGAACATCTCGTCATCTTAACAGACACGCGAAACCCCAAACACGCATTAACTCATCTTTCACTCACTCTAGACCATATAGAGGGTTACTATTAAATAATTTACGATTTTCGATTGTACCTACCTATATTAAACTATAACTCAATACGTATAAACGTTAAATTATGTAAATAATTGTCAGACCTTATTGTAGAGATTGAAAATAGAATTGTCAAACTACTGCCGTAGGTTGCAATTTTTCGCGTTTTCGTAGAATTTTATCTAATTCTGAACGTTCAAAACGCTTATTATATCGATGGAAACTCGCGTGTGCTTATGTATTTTTGATATTTTAATCGTCGGAGTAAGAACAATTTATAGGGAATCTTATATATTACATTTTCAAGTTCTAATATGAAAAATGAATTAAATTTTAATCGATTAAAAACTGAGCAAACTCAAAAGTGTCCAGCTTTTGACACAAATATTTCGAAAATCATCAAAGTATTAATAGAATACTAATAGAACTCAGTAAATCGTTTCGATTCGGCAGCATAAATAACAGTGAGCATTTTGATATATATTATTTTAAGTAGGCACTTACTTCTGAAATGAATTTATAAATTTTACTTATTCGGAAATGACGATTTTGTGTAAACTAAAAACGCGTCCTTTCATTTTGTTTTCGTTTTCTTTGTTCAAAACCGTTACATATTTAGTGATTATAGCGGTTGTCCGCAAAACCGTTTCAATTGCTGTGTTTTATTTAGTTTTTGTTTCATTCACGTGTACTCGTGAACTGCGATGTAAAAAAGATCATTCGCATACATTCGTATACAGTTTGCGCGTTCACAAAGGACGTCCATATTAATATCCAACTGTACAAGAGAATATTTCGGGAATAGGTACCTTATTGCCTTATTGGTACGTCCCGGTCGCCGTATGAAACGTCGCAGAACATGTTATTTGACATATACTTTCGTCGATCTAACATCTCCTGCTTGTACCCGCGTATAAAATAAACGGCCAACGTCCGTTTTTTTTTTTTTTTTGTGTATTTTGTTATTTGATGTGCGTTTTATTACGTACGAATTTTTTTCCACTTTGGGCTATCGACCAATTTGTTAATTTATGAAGTCGATAATACGTGATGCGTAACATGTTAAAGCAGACATAATATAATTCTTTTTATCATGTACTCTGTATAAAACTACATTTTTCTTTTTTTTTTCCATCAATGAATGCTTTTTTTCAAATTCTATATTCAAATAATTATTACAATAACCATTTCATAATAATTATTATATTATCTAGATTCTGGAAAAATATTAATTTAATTTGTTTACCACTCACTGTAAACACTATCCAGTCGATTTTTTATTATCTAGTCCTTACACTGATCGTGACAAATAATACACAATTGTAGTACAATCTGTCCAACCAATCTGATGAAATGAAACGTTGTAATATATTCGTCTCGTCTTATTGGTACGATATACGGTTTTTCTTTTTGTCTAACGTTTTTACTAGAATCGAGGCTTCACGACACTGGCTGTGTTAGCTTAAGCGTATCGGTAGTTGCGTGTCGGTCAGGACGAGCTCGTGTGTTGGCGCACTCATAGTTTTTCGCTAAATCCTAGGCTAGCAATGCCAACCGCAGCGTCGATCGGTTAACTAACTATACAGCGCCCCACGTCGTCGCGCGTGGCATGTTATTTTATTCGTACTATTATTTGTCGATTTCCCGATGACTTTCGGTATGAATGCAAACTCGTCGTGTGAATGGATAATGGTTTGTGTGTGTACTTGTCATTTATATAATATATACCTAGTTTCGGAACGTTTTATTCATAAATTATTCTCCTACTTTTCGATGATTACTGACACGGATGTTAAGCACACCGGTGTCGCGCGGTATACAATTATGTGACATGTATCGATGATATCTTCATTAGCGTGTGTATAATTCTGTTTTATTTTCATATCTCGAATTGGTTAGGTGGTGTTGGATTTACGTACAAGAAACATATTTCTATCGAACAAAATGTCCTATGAATTTAATTTATACACATTTTTCGCCTATTTTCGCGAGATAACATTTCTGGAACATTTCAGCAGTTTAATGTCGCGAACAAAATGTACACCGTAATATTAATATGTACCCCATATTTTGGGCGTTTCAACACAATATAAATCCGCACTTTAATTATTATCAACTAGTTTATAACAACCAATTATTTTTAGCGTTATATTTTTGAACATTTTTTTTTTTTATTTATATTTTAAGTGTTAGGTACTCAAAAACTATGTTTGTTTACCATGTTATGCATATTTATTTTATGTTAAACAACCTACCGTGCTGTATAGCTATCGTGTTCTTTTGTTTATTGTTCGGAAACTGCAGGTTATCATTTTGCAAAGTCTTTTTTCTCTATTCGGTATTTTAATGTCAATGAACATAAATTTACGTCAGAAAAAGACGCAGACGTTTTCGGCTGACCGTATAAAAATGAGGTCTATAAATTAATAATCGAGTCGTCTCAAAAATATATGACGTACGCGATATTCAAAACAAGCAATTCGCACACTTCTTAAATGTCACGTACGACAATGAGCATTTGAAATTAGTTTTTAAACAATACACTATGTCGGCTGGACACGATTATTATTAATCTCTTTGAATGTTTATCTGAGCCTCGACTATAATTTGACCGTGATTTTCGATACTCCTAAAAATTCGTATTATTTTTCATTTAATTTAATTGAAAACTGCCGTGGAAACAACGTTCCCGTCGTTAAACATCTTGTAAAATGTTAAAATGTGGAAAATAATCTTTCTCTTTAGTCTGTACGTTTATATCGTTCCACACAATTGATCACAAAGTTGCACACAATGTTACTTAGGTCGCTCAATATTACTCACAAACGTTTGTGCTCTAGTCGATACGTGATGTGGAGCAAAACATACAATTATCAACGCGCATTTCTACTCCGTAAACAGAAAAAAAAATAATAATAACAGGTCCATATATATTATAATATTTATTGAAAAAAAAATAAAAATAATTGGACGTCATTACGTCAATATTGCGTGCGATTTATTATTGATTATATTATAATATATATTTAACAGCCCGTTAGTTTCAATAAATTTCAGTTTATGATTAATTTCCAAACGGTAATCTTATTTTGTTTAACAATTCGTGATGATTTCTTTATCGATCCTATAGGAATAAGTGGTTTTAAGACAATATCAGATAAAACACAAAAGTTTACCATAAGTGATTGAGCCTAAGGAGTAAAGTAACGGGCTCGTGGGGGGGGCGGCGAGATTTATCTCGGCGTGCGTTTTATTACTTTGCACTCTTCTCCGAACTTTAAGTGATTGTATAGTCAATAATACACAACGTTAAAACATTCGACCGTTAACGGTTTTTGGGGGGAAAATATAGTAGTACCTATTCTTTCTCGACAACGAAAAACGGCGGGTCCGCGGGCAAATAGTTCGAAGTAGAAGGAGAAAAAAAAAAACGTTTGTTTATGTATTCGACACGGGACACATTAAGACGACGCATTCGAAACGAACGGTTTCCTAAACGTGTACACGATATTATCAATTATAATGAAACGTCGAAACGTAAGGAATTAGCGCGGTATTATGAAAATTAAATACGCGAAATAAAAAAAGAACTCGTTTCGCGTTAATACGAAGAACAAAAAGAAAAAAAAAAAAAAAGGAAGAGAAAAATCAACCTGCAACGCACCCGCCGCAACCTTTGCAACGATGCAAACGCCATTAAAACAGTTAATATATTATACAGGCTCAGGTGCGGTCGAGGCCGTTGAAGCCGCCGCTGTCTCTTAAACCGTCGTCGCCTTCGCCCTCGCCCTTATCTCCCCGTTTTTACCGCTCGTCGCCACGCCACTAATACATAATACGATATTATAATGTATGCGCACATTTACATCGACCCGGTTTTTTCGCCGCGAGCTGCTGGTCGACCGGGGACGGGGCGAGTTATCGTCTTGCCGTGCGCCATCGTTTATGCGTGTGCACTGCGAACCTAAACGCGTACACGATATATTATATACTGGGTGTCCCGCGGACCCGTGACGAATGTAACTTTTCTTAGCCGTTCAACGTGCGTTTATGTGTTTTGTTTCCATTATTATTTCTATCGTTTTATATACTACTAGCAGCCCCGACACAGCGTTGCCCGTGTATTAGTTTCTTTTTTGGCATTTTCGTATGACGTGTGTTAGTGTTTAATTTAATTGTATTGATAGTGCTAAATATTACGTGGAATTTACAATTTAATTGTGTGTGTGTGTGTGTTAATTAGCACTATTAGATTCATTGATAACATATATTTATAGGCTGTTTTTTTTGAAAGATACAATTCTAATCGAAGAAATGTTGGAATAAAATATGCTAGCGAATTTTTCCTAGTTTCACCCATTTTACCCCTTTTAGCCCCGGAAGGGGTCGAATTTCGGAAAATCCTTTCTCGAGGGGACTCCACTATATAAGACGAGACTACCGGCCAAATTTCACACCCGTAGCTTCCGCGGTTCCGGCCAGGCGATTTTTTTTTCATTTTTACTCGTCTCACCCCTTTTTATCCCAGTAGGGGTGGAATTTCGAAAAATCGCTTCTTAAAGCACGCCTACGTCGCTTGAGGAACGTCTGTAGACATTTTCAAGTCTCTAGACCCGGCGGTTTGGGCTGGGCGTTGATGAGTGTATCGTATATATCTTTTATATATTATATAGATTTGTATTTATCTAAATTTATTTGTCTCTGTCGAAACTCTATGTTACACTTAATCAATTTCGTTTAACGTTTCTTCTTCTTCTTCTTTCTTTCAAATTTGAATCGGCCGTTTTATGATTTTTTTGTTCATTAAAAAAAAATTCTAGAATTAGAAACGATCGTCGATTCTCAGAAAAGTGTACGCGAACGTTTTTCATTTTTCTCTCATTTCCAGTACGCGATAATAAAATAATTACACCGATCGCGTCATAACAACCGGCGGTAAATATTAAAATTTTAATAAACTCGAAAATTGTTTAAAAATTTATGACCGTGACACGTTTTTTTTTCTGAAAATCGTACTTACAACGCCAAACGGCGGCGGCTACGTCTTGATATTATATGTATACTTTTTTTTCGTTTAAACTAAAATAAAACTTTTCGTCTTTCATTCCGGAGTTTTTAAAATTAAAATCCATTGGAAAATTTGGTGGCGCGCAGATGTAGGTAGGCAGTAAGCACCTACATACCATATTGAAACTATCGATCGTCAACGAAAATCGACATTTAAAATGCGAAACGGAATCGTCGCATCCGTCAGATTTCCGCGGGACACCCTGTACGCGCGAGTATTCGCATCTTCGCCCCGGCCGCACGCGGTATAAGTATTATAGCAACAAAGGATCTGACGGTAAAGGGTGTTAGCAGGCACGGCGATAGTGTATGAATATAAGTGACGTGTTTTCCCCATAAAGATAATTGCTAATATCCAAACCGCCGCCGACGCCGCCACTTTCCTCCTTTTCGTCGTTCCTCCGCGGGGCGCCCAGAAGGGACGGCGACGACGACGACGACCGGCGAGCGGGCGAGGCAGCGTGAAATGCCACGCGCAAATTATATTCATACGTGCGCGCGTTATCGCCCGTTTCGCGACGGTTTCGCTTATAAGAACCGATGCCGCTCGCGCAGTCCATTATACACGATATTAATGCGCCGAGTATATAATATAATATTACTGTTACAGCGAACTGCGAAAAGGGAGGTGTCGCTAATTATTATACGACCGTTTTTGCGCGCCGTTCTCCCCCGTATTACACGCCGTTATAATGCTAATTATCGTAGCTACGGCTGTGCGTATTGTTCGCGTTTCGCCAAGCTACAAATCGGCGAATTTTCACTTTCCTTGCATTTTTTTCTTTCGTTTTTCGTTATTACACTGTACGCATAATAATTACTTCCGGCGATTCACTTGCGTATCAGTAGGAGCACACGTTAGATAAAACTCGACGATGCACTTGTTCGCTGTGATGTGTAGCGTGTATGCCTATACCGAGTGAATGATTACTTAAAGGGAGACCGTGGCCGCCGTAGTATACAAAAATAAGTTTCTCTTTAAGAAAATATTATTTCAGAGATGAGCATCGCCGAGTTTTGTTGACGCGTGACGTCTTGTCATCGCAGTTTGATTATAAAGTAAAATACGAATAAACCGAGTAAATAAATCGAAGGATTTTTTTTATTCATTTGCGTCATATTTGTTGGCTTTTGTTGTTGTAGCCTTTAAGGAGATATTTAACGGCATCTTGTCAAGTTCGTCTTGGGCATTCTTCCTCAACACGTTCGGCCGCCTTAGCGGCGTGTCCTTAGTCACACTGGTGGTCACCAAATCCCCCAGACATAGAGTATTTTCCTGATCTTACGGTGACGACGAAACCCCAGTACTCTAGGTAGGATTCTAACCATCAGCCAGACTTAGTATTAGTTAAACTATTCCTTTCCCTTTGCATACAGGGGGAAAAAAAGAAACTTTAACTTGCTGATTAGTAATTACTATTATTATTAAATAAAACGAATAATTTAATAAATATTTTCAATAGTTTTAGTTTGTTGTTTACCGCGCTATAACACAACAAATGTTTGAAAATAAATAATCATTATCGTTTTAAAATTCACTATTAGATTATCTCGATGATGTCAGTAAAAACAATAATCGCATAACCTGCGCTGCTGCAGTGACGATGATTCATTATAATATAATCCTACTAAAAATGTTATTGTTCGTGGTTCTCATAATTTTCTATTGATAAAATGATGATTGATCACCCAATAAACGGATCGTATAATTTACCACGTCGAAGGTAAAAACACGAACATTTGTTGATAATAATAATAATTTTATTTCGCTTTTTGTCTTCGACGAGTATTCTTAACGATTCACGTGTGTGTGTGTATACGCTCATTTGTACGGGGTGAACGCTAAAAAGTTGTGCTAGGGTGTACATGGTATGTCTTCCAAGACATTATCGATTACGACCTATACGAACGTACTATTATCATTATGATACAGTTATCCACATAGTACGACGACGAGAACGCCGGTTTCTCAAGACTCGATTTTTCTGGTTCACGAGAGCTAGTGTGGTTTTTATAATATAATTACGGTAATATATATATATATATATATATTATATTATTTGTCGTTCGTACAAGTTATTCCGAACTGAAGACGTGTTCTACTAGGTAAGCGCGCATACCACTATTTCGTTTTCCGTATAGCGAATTTGATCTGCACGGTACTTTTGAGAGGATATTTTTCAAAATTCCCCAATTTTCTTTTCTCAATAATATCGTGAAAAACTGATGAAAAATGACAATTTCCAAGAGCCTCAAGCATACTAAAATATTGTATATGCAAATAAGTAAATAATATACTGTACAATATACTATATGTATCGGTACTTTGCTCGGGGCAAAGTATTATATCATCTGTAAAGAAAAAAAAGTGAATCGATATTTAATTTTCTTGGCTCGAAGTTAATCATAACCTATTCATATGTGCATAATATGTCGTCATATTGTTTAACATAAACGTACGCATATTTGAATTTAAACTACTTTTACGTGGACCACGAGTTAACTGAATTTGGATTGCATTTTTTTACAGACGGTATGATACAGTATGAATTTTTGTTTCGGGTATTTATTTTTTATTTTTAGAAATTTAGTGCTTTAACTAGGTTTTATTCGAAAGTCAATATCCAATTTTATTTTTTAGCTGTATTTTAATTTTTACTTTGCTTACTTACTTTTGAAACCGAGCTTTGGCGAAGTGTTGTTGTTGGTTAAAACTTTCGGAATGCAATCGTAACTTGTCTTCGAGTCGTTAGCCCGAGTTTCAGGAGAAACGTCGAGAATCGTCTCTTATAAATAAGCTTTGGTTACCTCGTTGTTTTATTTTCTTCAAAAAAAAAAAACACACCCCTCGGGTACTGTAAATTTACGAATTCAGGTCACCTACTATCAACCGTGGGTATTATTAAAGTAACATAATTGTAAATCAAATCTTACAATACGCACGTTACGATTTTTATAAAACGAAATTCGTTTTGACCCGACGTTCGAATGTCGTGATACACGATTTTTTTCATTTATCACATTCATTCGGATAATCTGTGTTTTGTTTGTGACGGACTAAACCAACGATTTATACCGTCGATTCGCAATCAACTCGAATCGGTTTGACGTGAACGTATTTTTGAACGACCGTACGTAGTCGATTGTGCATTTCAAAAACGGGCAGCGTTGACTTTTAAGTTATAAATAAATATGTACAAATACTAATGCTAATCATTCGATCGAATTAAATTTTATATTTATATTTGTTATGATGGGCTTATTATGGAATACAGGAAAATTTGGTCCTACCTCGGCAATTCGAATCGCGAATACGAACAATTCTTTACTCCAAATAATTGTGTTCCACAATTTTCGACAATATTCAACAAAACCATCAATAATAATAATAATAATAATAATATAATATACTAATTATTACATTAAAAATAAAAAAAATAGAGCCGTATATGGTTAAATAAGATAAGTTTGTACGGGTTGTTTAAAAACAGACAGATAGACAATTGTATCATAATGAATTAATTTTAACAATTATTTTGTTTCGTTTTTTTTTTCCATCAATATAATATAATTATTATATATAGTTACACTATTATTATTATTATTCTACTATAAACGAAAAATATCGAGTAACAAATCCTTTGTATTCGCGGTTCGAATTTCCCGGGCAATGTACAGTATATATAGCTATATATAAATTATCAAAGAAATAAATTCTAATAGTAAAATAAAATCGTATGAATTGATATAACGTGTCACAGAGGTATAAAAAGTATGTTATCTTTCACAAAGTCCGGTATACGATAGCGGGGCGTGGGTGTAATCGCCACAATGGTATTAAAGTCATTATTGTCGTTTGAGTCGTCTAGCCGCATGGAAATTGTCTCCGTCATCGACCGACGATCGCGGGAAGAGCTGTGTCGGCCCGGCCGTTTACAGACGTAACAGGTGCAGCACACGCGATTCTGCGAATTCCGCGCGTAATATTTATATCCGCCGGCGGCCGGCCTCTGAAATAAAAAACGTTTTGGAATCGTTCTCCGACTCGGCACGCTCGTAAAACTCGGATACCGCATTTTTACGTTTACAAACCGGTGGCGGTATTGCGCGAAAAATATCACATTAAAAATGTATCGATAACCGTCGTCGACGACGTTTAATATTATACACACAAACGCGCGTAGTAAAAGCTCAACGCCCACCGAGAACGACGGCGGCGGCGGTCGATATAGTATCGATAAAAATTCGAAAAACATAGAATCGAGAGTCCATTAAAGTCAAAATGAATTAATAACAATAAACGATATATTATGTATAAGTAATATTATTATTCGATTCTCTTTCGTGAAACTGCAAGGTTCTAGAAAATTCTGAGAGTCGCTATATTATATGAGTTATTGCATGACGCTCTCGCACTGTTTTTTAATCCACTGCAGTTTTGTATTTCCCCCCCCCCCCCCTTATTAATGACAACGTGTGATTTTTGAACGAGTCCTCTTCCCCCCCCCTCTACTCGTTCATACATAGGTATATTGCTTAACACACCGAGAGATTTTAGTTTCTTCTTTGTAAAAAAAAAAAGTATTTTTCGCGAGACGCGATTGCGGTATTTTTGGTGTTCGAACTGAATATCGTGTCGCCCGAGAGCTTCGGAAAGCTATCTCTGAAATATTTTTCGTTTTATTATTATTTTCGTTTACTGCTTTTTCCGCTTTTGATTTTCCCACGGACAATTTAAAATGTTTGCGCAAGCACTTTAATTTGGTTATGCATTTCTGTATTGTTTAAACAACTTGCACGTTTTATGATAGAAATAATACACGCTAGAAAAGAAAACACTATGTACTCGAGTAAAAAAAAAAAAACAAAAAACAAACAGTTTGTAATAAGTACACTTGGGATACTACAGTTTCACGTACAAAATATGAACACTCGTATTAATTTCACGCTTGAACCACGCGAAAATTAATAGTTATCGAATATTCTTGCAGTATTATATTATAATATGATGATGCGTTCGTCAAAATGCACACGTTAAATAAAATAGGTTAGATATTACGGTAATACACGGCGAGAAATTTAATAAAATTACAACCCGGTGCTTTTATTGCGAAATGCATTTTACTCGAGTTTTTTTCATTCGGTTTTTCATATCGGTATTTTTTTTACTGCGTTGTTATATTCTGATGTAGAGGCAAGTTTTTGTATGAAATCGCACAAGTTGGGGCCTCCTCAGCCGCCGATTCATTTGTACTGCATAAAACCGAGACGCGCGCACGGAAAAAAATAAACAGTGTGCGAACAATACTATCGCTTACTTTCATCAAATCCGAGCTCGAATCGGAAAACATATTATTTACAATTGAAAAACACACGGAAGTATACGTGGTATTATGCGAGTGCCCGGTCCGAGGAACCATGAAAATCATCGTTTTAATTATTGAACATTTCTAGGGCCCCGTCGTCGTCGAGTTTAATATTCTGTACGACGTATTTCGCTTTTAAACTATTAATCGTTTGTAAATATGTATATCACTGAGGGACATTCTATTCTAGGTAAGGATTACAGCTCGCCACGACGATTATAAATATTATGTATGTAGTCTATAGTGACGTACTTTGATATGCGTTGGGTGGGGGGGTTAATCTCGATGACCCGAACGAAACGGCTTTAATGTAGGTAGATCATTCGGTTTCATTCGCTATTATTTTCAATCGACATGTCATAAATACGATATTATGAACTTAAGTCTGAAATTAACTCAACTCTCGGTCATATGTTCGAATAAACAAAATAAAAACAAATAAAGAAATGTAAAAATATAATTTAGATAATTTTTTTGAGATTTCACTAGACAACGTTCAGACGTACATATATATATATGAATGTATAATATAAAAATGAATCGTTGAATGTGTTGCTAAGCGCAAATCTCGAGAGCAGCTGAACCGATTTCGCTAATTCTTTTTTTAATAATATTCCTCGAAGTACGAGGACGGTTCTTACGGAGAGAAAAATTAAGAAAATTAACCCTAAGGGGGTTAAAAGGGGTAAAAATGGAAAAAATCCAGAGCTTTGTGGTATTAAATTTGGTCAATAGTTTCGTTTTATATAGCACAGAGGCCCCTTAAGAAAGTATTTTCCAAAATTCAACCCCTAAGGGGATTAGAAGGGGTAAAATGTGTTAAAAAATGGAAAACGTTATTTCTCGATCGGAGTTTTTTTGAAACTTAGCATACATAGTAATGAAGAATCTATGAACTTATTTTCAAAATTCAACCCCTTTAGGTTAAAGGGGTTGCATATGAAGAACGTTATTCCTCCCTCATACCGGGAAAAACTTTTCACGGGCTAGATTTTGAGATGCAACGATCGGCGAGTGCGTGGTAATTTTCATTTTATATAATTAGATTGTTATTATGTCATCGAAAATCCCGACGATCTTTACAAAAATGTATTGATTTTGCAATATCATATTATTACATAATTTTTATCGAAATCGCGTGCGTGCGATGAACAATGGAACGAATACAATAGAACTTTTTTTCATTGGACGGTCGAATATGATCGCAGGCAAATCTATTGTCATTGGTCGATAAGCTCTATGACGTATACAATTGAAGCGAAAACCCGACGATGTTTACCAAAAGGTATGGATTTTGCAACGTCATATATTATTACATAACTTTTACCGGAATTGCGTGCGTGCGCGCTCCCATTCCTCTTTCGATCGTAGACGCCGTCGCGTCGTCGCCACATACTTACGACAAGTTAGTTATTTTTTATACTACAAAATTCACTAGAAATATATGGCAAAACAACGTTTACCGGGTCAGCTAGTATATTATCAAATTCTCCTGTCACAGTGTTTGTCATCGAACTCCTCCGAAACGGCTCGACCGATTTTCATGAAATTTTTCGCATACAAGTGTTAAGGGTGGCCAACCACAAATATTTTTAAAAAATTAACGTTTTATTTGTATACCTATTCTGTAGCCGTAGTAACCATTATCATTGTTTATCAATTTTTTTGCAACATTTATATGGCAAAACAACGTTTGCGGGGACAGCTAGTTATTCATAAAATATATAGAATTACCTCAAAACAATATAACAATGAAATTATAAGCCGTTCGTTGTATTACGATGGACGATTTGCTGTTCTTAAGTCCAATACAATTAATTCGAATACAATACCTTTTTTTGTTCGATTCGTCCCGAAAATTTCAGCGAAAAGGCAGTTTATCCTCTCTACGCCGCTGCCGTGTGTCTCGAGCTTATAATAATATATCTTCTGCTCTTCGAATTTTCCATCGACCGAATCAATGGTTTATCATTTCGATTCGGCGAGTATTTTTTTTTATTTTTTTTTTTTTAACTTTTCTTGTTAATCTCTGTGTGAAGAAAACTGTATAGTTGGATTTATTTATTATTGTCAAAATTTGTTTTCATTAATCAATACGACGTTCGGCGGACTGGTATTGTTACTTTTGTGTCTAACATAGTTGTCGAATTACAACGTACGTAACGTCGTCGTGACGCTTTTAAATACGAAAAAAAAAACAATACGCGTTCAATTCTCGTAGTATAAAAACACACCGAGGCGGCGGCGGCGGCGGTTCTATTTCGATATAATTATAACGAATATCAATCTGTCTGTTGTGTATATGACGACTGATTTGTATTCGCAACATACGCCCCGTAGTACTCGTTGCAGCGAAATGTTTAATTTTTAAACATTCCGCGTTCGCGATTTAATACTTTTCTTTCGTTCGATCGCGTTGCCAACTCGCAATGTTATTCAACGTTTTAATACGGGAATTTCTCTCAAAACATTTAACGTTGACCTGAGTTATTGGTTTTATGTTGCCGTTCTCCGCGTACACGGAATATGCCGTACACTTTTCTTTACGCTTAAATATTTAAAATGACTTTCCCCCATTGGGGATTAAATAATAAATATGCACATATTTACACTATATAATATTTCATGAGGTATTCGCCGTATTTATTTTTAATTCCGTCTAACGCATTTAACTTTTTTTTTGTTTTTTTTAAACGCAACAAGAGAATGATTGATTTTAATTGGACGGCGTTTTTATTTTCTCGTGTTCTATAGAGTCGCACTCCTCGATTGCTTTATTTTTTTTTTGGTTTAAAATAATATTCAGGCTGATAAACGTTGAATCAATACGGGCGTTCTAGATTTTTGGAGAAACTGCACAACTTTTGTTTTTCTTTTTTGAACGGAAACGTTTTAATTTTACAGTTGTTCGATATTTACTATCATAAATAATACACACGAGTATTTAAAAAAAAAAAAACATTCAAAAAAGCATTTATTTTATTAAGAGTTCGTTTTCTACAAAAATAATATCCGTTCATTTCTTCCGTATGTTCCAAGTAACATTGCCTTTGGAATATCATAGAAAATCAGTTACATTAATGAGTAGCCGCGACCTTGTTCTTATATTTCTAGTCGTATTCTTATTGCAACACCTTTTAAACAAAACCCCATGTACAGCGGGTGAAATCTCAGAATTCTTCGATCTCGTTTCGTTTGTATTTTTCATAAAAGCCGACGGAATTCGTCGGAATTCATAAAAGACTGGAGTCTCGAACCATCAAGTAATACAAATTGTTTACAATTGTACTTATTTTATATCATTTTATCGATTAGTAATTTATTTGAATTGAAATGTACGCTATAAACACGATGTCTGTGTATATAGAAGCACAGTATTGAATAGTTATGGACTTTATAAACACCTTTGAAGTGAGTTAATAATATTACTTCTGAAGAAAAAGGTTTTATTCGCGATGAAAAAAAAAAAAAAAAAAGAATATACGTATTGTATATATTTATATTTCAATTAGATGGTTTTTTTTTTCCATCGGACTTTTCTCATATGCTTTTACATATTATACTTTTGCATTTTACGCGGTGCTACCGTATAATCTCGATTTGCCAATCCGTCGTCGTTTCCAGTATGTAATCAATGGTGCTCGTTTTATAGAACGGTTTAAATTCTTTTTGCGCGAGACGTTTGTATGGCGTTTTCATTCGACTAGACGAATACAGTTGTATATTTCATACAACATATTCAAGCGATGCGTCACATTTTTATTCCGCCGAGAACGCGAAATAAGACATTTGACGTGAGACGAATTATGAAATATATATTATTTTTCTTTGAGAATCCAACGCGCCACCATTTCGCGTATACCTAACCTACCTGTATAACGGCGGTTAATTTTCCCTGTCATTTGCGGTTGGGAAAAAAAAAAAAACGACTGCTGAAAGTCTCTGCCACACGTGCAGACAAAACGGGGTTTTCGATATTACAATATTATAATATATTAATATTTTGAATTTTAGTTTAATTAAAACCTATAAAAGCGCCTGATTTATCACGCGGGCTATCGCAATGACAACAAAGAGAGATATAAATAATTGATTACAAATCAAACCGTGCGTTTTGTAAAATGTTTTTTTGTTGTTTTTTTTTGCTCGTAAAAAGTTTATATTTCGCAATGACGTTTGAATAGACACGCATGATAGACTAATAGACGAACGAATACGTAATAATCGTTACATATTATTAAAGTATTATCTACTCCTCAGTCATCAAATATTTAAGTCCAATTATTATAATCCATAACTTAGAAGCCGATGTTTCGGCAACGTTTACAGTTAAATAATAATACTATATTTTTCTTTTATCATTTTTCCTTCGTTATGTTTTCAGAGAAAAACCTTTAATAGTTTGAATTGCTAAATAATTTCACATTTTATTTTTGTTTTCTGTAATTTTCGGCTTGTTCACGAATAAATCTACAGCATCAAGAGCGCGATCTCCGTGAAATAATATACTTTTATTATATTTATAATACTACTTCGGCTCGATCAAATCGATTTATGAAATTTCCATTAGAATCGGTCAAATCGTTACCGTCGTCTATGCCACGGTTCGCTGAAAACAAAAGTTTTTGTTTTTACAAAACGTACGAAAGCAGCTCGTATACGATATTAGTAGTTTATCGCTCTGCGTTTTCTAATGTAACAGGGCAATAATTAATTGAACTTTTTGTATTGTTTGTAATATGGATATTCAATACGAGGTGCACTTCCGAGATTGTTATTGAAACGCGATTATGTGACCTTTTGGCTTTAGTGGTTGCTATTTATTATTTTTTTTTTCGTGAAATTCATTACCATTATTATTATTCAAACGCCTACATCTTTTAAATATTTCAAACATTATTTAATATTTTTATGTTTAACACAAGTTGATTAATCATAGTCGAACAATTGTTGCCTAAATAGCAACCCGTGTCGTGCGTTTCGCTTTCAAAAAAAAAAAGAAGAAATATGGGTACGCTAGAATATTCAAAAAATTAGTCGAGGTACTTCGCCTCCCCTCCCAAATCAAGCACCTTTACCAGTTATTTATTAAACTCGTACCAATTCGTGGAACACGCGTTGATATTTATTCCGGAGAATCCGAGGGTAAAATCGACTATGCGTCTCGAATAATATTAGACGATAAAATTAGCATCGGGGATATGTATAAAAGATCAAATAACGGCGATCAAATAATTTTTCTCGACGCGTTTTTCGTCTCGAAACATCGTAACGCAAATACCGTCCGCCGCAAAATAATATTATGACGACACAAATGTCTTCGTATATTTCATTCTAAATTTCATATATATATCCGCGGCAATAATCTCGTTTCGTTCGTCGTGTTCACATTGTTCGCGCTTATTATACGTGTATATAAATTATTCGTTCCGTTTCGCCGTAACGTAATTTGAAGAATATTATTTCATAAACACGCGACATAATACTTATAAACTGAATAATTAAACCTAGTTGTAGCAATAAGGTTCCCCGACGTATCCACACACACACACACACACATTCGCATACGAGTATACATTATTTATTTGCTTACCCTTTCCGATACAAATTGGCGCCCATTTATCATCGTGAAAACATCAAAATCGATATTTTTTATTTCACTACACTTTATTATTATAACCCGCCGCCGGGGTTGTTAAAACGCGTGTAATTCAAATCGACGAATATTATATTATCAACAACTTCGTAATATTCACCGTCGAGAAACTGTCGAGCAAACAATATTTTCACCGAGCGAAAATAAATATAGGTATTTTTATTTTTTATTTCTCTTGCATTATATTTGATTAAAGTTTTTTATTTTTTATTTTTTATTTTTATTCTATTACCCAAAGTATATTCGAGTCAATAATACTGGAAATATTGAAAAAAATCGAAACTTATTTTATCGCTAAATATTACTATACTCGCCGTATGTGTGTTTACATCGGCGAATGCTTATTCAGTACGTTGTACTATATTTACTTTTGAAGTTTGACTTTGATCTCTTAAGCTCCCGAGGGATTATTTTGATTAAATATTTTATAATGTTTTTATTTAAAATTATTATTTATATTTCGTGTTTTGTCGCAGACAGAAAATACATTTTAGTAGCGTAGGTCAAAAACCAACCATGCCGTCATATTCGTATTTCGTATTCGCGTGTGTGTGCGCGTGTGAAACGAGTAGCTCGCCTTCGATCGACGATTCCGCGATTTGGAATGTGAAATTCGTAATTACCGTCGTTATCGACGTCATCAGTGTCTCGGTAAATCGTTGTTGTTTTCAGAACAATAATACACGCGTAATTTCGACTTTTAGCGCAGTGCATAAACGTATAACACTCGAGAGCACCGCACACTCGCGCGTTTGTATTACCTTTTTTTTTTTTTTTTTTTTATTTCGCATCGTAACATATTCTTTTGTTAAACGCGATTGTATTTTTAAAATACTAATAAAAAACACACGCGCGCACACACACAGACATGTACAAAAACTGCTACACATAGCAATCTACAGATTTATTATTTTTTTCCCACACTACACATAAAATTACATTTTCATTTTGACACTAGGCTTATCCGCCGCACGCGAGTACGTGCCATACGCGTACACACATACACACACGTATAGGACAACGCGAAATATTGATAAGAATGTAATGTACAATATACACACGCACACGGGGCCATGTATAATGTGCGCGTATGTATAAAGTACAGGTGGCGGCAGCGATATACGCCTGTCGTTCTCCGGTAGGTGAGGCCATTAATCACGGTTTCTAGCCCATGATGTACAGCCAACAACAACACCGCGTAACCACCGTATAACCGCCCTGTGCGCGGCGTGCGTGCCCCGGGGGAGGAAAAACATTGCTCTATTAGAAAAACCATCGACGCCGGCCGGGAAAGAGGAGCGGAAAGGACGGGCGGCGGGGACATCGGGAAAAGAGGAGAGAGAGAGCGTGTTGATAGGCGTTTGCGTTGTTGGGATATTATTCATGGAGCTGGAAGGGACGACGATAAAGTCAGTAAAAAAAAAAAAAAAGAAAAAAAGAAAAAGGAGGGCCTTAGCAGAAAGATTACGATGAAATAATATAATAATAACAATAATAAATAACGTCGTATTAAATTACTTTCGTAAGCAACATATGGCACCACGAACGCGCGGTGACGTCTTTATAACTGACGTTCAATAACATTCATCATACGATATTGTTTTCTTTGTGTACCGCCCAACGACGACCTGTTCTCTGATGCGCGTGACGTAGTAGTCGACCTTTATTGTTTATCGTTTTGTATTTATTTTATAATTATTGTTTTTAATTTTTTCGTCTCTCGCAGCAGCGAGTCGCCGTAAAACACATATTTTAACGTCGTTAATTCGCGCCGGATTTAGACGACGTGAATACGTTTTTTTTTCATTTTTATTTTAATAACTCGACGGCTGAACATAATACGAATCCAACACATCGAATCAGGACACGTGACTAATGAGGCGGTTAACGAATCGTGCCAACCTCACGCGCATGTTATCGTTTCTTAAATCCCTATCGCGGTCCTTTTAAAACGCGAAATGTTTTGTACTCAGACTTCACATTTTCATATCCAGTACAGTCAGGAACGGACTCGCATGCGCGTACGATCGAATAAACCGCGAAGGAAAATATTATGCACCCACTGTCCGGATTACGTAGGGAACAAAAAGCAAACATAATTCAGAAAACCACATCCGATATTATGCCATTCGTTTTTCACATTGCCAGAGCTCGGATTTTCGTACCAAAAACAGTGACTGTATGTTATGAAAGTATATAACTGCATCCCACGTCGGATATATTATGCCTCTCTGAGGCTTATCATTTTTTCCATACCACGCCAGGTGACAGTTTCTCTCGAATACGAATTACAGCGTAACGTGTTATATTGTATTTACATGATTTTCCTATTTAAACTTTTTTTTTTTAGCGTCTTTCATTTCTTACGGCGATTTTCAAATCTTGACGTTCATTCGCCTGCGCTCTCGATAACTGCCAAAGTTAGTTCTAATGACTTTTCGAGTATCGAAATCGTATAATAATATTAATGATGGATACGAAATATTACAGTTTATTCCAGTATAATTAATTTTATTGTCGAGTAAAGAAAGTGCGGGGGGTTTTTTCCCCTTTAACAATTTGTATTATTAATTTGTTTTGAAATGTACGGCTTGGATAATTAAATTTTAAATGCAATAATAAGGTCGATACGTTAAGATTTCCATTTTCTTTTACGCAATTTAATGTTTTCATTCGAGAGCACTTAAATATGGTTTATAGTCGAATGTCACAATAGTGTTTTAAATTTATAATATTATGTAATTAAAACTTAATAATAATAATTATAACAAGGTACAAGGTTGGCCATTGGTCCACCGTGATATCCTTATGGAAATATCTCCCAAAATATTAAATTTTTAAAAAACGTTTTCGTACAGTTTTATCATCGGGGACACATGAAATACTTAAAGACTAAGTTTTGTTTCTATTTCTCCCCATAACTAATTTTGAAAAAATAAAATTCAATTTATATAGTAAATTACATTGTAATTAATCAAGTGTAGCAGCCTTGTTCTTTAGTAAAAAGTGTTAGGAACATTTGTATGTACTTATCGCAATTGGAAATCGAATAATAAGTCTCATAATTATAGCAGATATAAGTTTATAGCAGAGGATAAATCATATTGGCTAATTAATAAATTGATATTATAAATTATATAATACGTTTTTATATAGATTGTCTTATACTGAGGCTTCACTTACTATCGAAGTAATGAATGACGGCTGTATAGATATTGTCATTGGGAGATTATCTAATTTATTAACCATAGCCTGTATAACTTCTGGATTCGCTCACACTTTCGACTAACTATACTAACTAAACTTATGAAACCAATTATTCGATTTTATATTGCAAAATTTTGAAACGTTCATTACTTAAAGTGCCACGGAATGGCTTCTATGCAATTTTGTAAAAATTATCAAATCTAAAGCTGTTTTTCTAAGCCAGTCAAGCGGATAAATACAAATTTTACTTATGAGTCATTTTATAAAATTATACTAAAACGAAAAAACGAATATCTTTGGACCAACATACTTGGCATAATCAATATAGGTACTTTTTTTTCGTCATAATGGATTTCGTGCGCATTACATGTAAGTGTCTCGTTTGATTGTTTCAAATATCGATATTTTATTTGGAAACTTCCATAACGGTATTCTACTGTTGTTAAAAGCAAAAATAATTCATTTAATACAGGTACGCATAACGTTGTAATTAGACTCTCCTTTCTGGCGATCGCTAATCGCATAACCAATGAGATCAAAACGACGACAAAGATTTGAATTCGGCGCATTAGACGGGTTAATTGTGTTCGATAAGACAGGGCGTGATTAGTACGATATGATAATATTTAAATTGAATTTTCGATTGTCGTCTGAATTCGTACGATACGCGTTGCACGGAATGATTCGATTTGTTCCGGAACATGCCGTGGCGCGGCGCGATAATTATTATTCAACTGTTTTAGCGCGGCGGCGGCGGCGGCGGCGGCGGCGGAGAAGGCGTTCTCATTGTCTTCGGCGCGCCGTAATATGACGTGTATTTTACACGAGGATCGTTTTAATCGCCATAAAATCGAGACAATGGCGCGCCGTGTGACTCCTATTTCGAAACATGTAGAAATGCGCGCGGATTACTTTATTTAATTGTTCCTCGGTAAACGATTCGACGGTTCTCGCTCGAAACCGCGGCGGTCGTAGTCGAGCGCCTTTGCATTTCCATTCTATCGGTAATTTCTTGTCGACGACGTAATAATATTATATTAGTGTAATGTACCGTCGTCGCGCGTATATTGCGCCGCAAATACATACGTCTGGCAGTACTCGCGACGATATCGTATTGTCATCTCGCGCAGTATATCGTATATTAACTCAGTCACGTGATATACAAATAATTAATCTACTTGTATATATTATACGTGTGTACGTTTAAAATATATATTTATTGCGACGCGCACAATATACTCGCGCGTTTTGTGTCGTCGCGTGGAAATGCTAAGACCGTACGCAATTACGGCGTATCTGTATACTTATACATCATAATATTATATATACATTTGCATATCTATTTACACACACATGTACATATATGTACACACCGCCGACACGGAATCGTGGTAGGTATGAAATTACTCGCGCGCGCGCGTGTAATATATATACAGTGTGATCGAGAAGTCGCGCACATCAAAACGAATGTGTTTGTTAATAGTATTTTTATTGAATTACTTAAACTTTTATTTATAAACATAAATACAAAAATATTCAAAATTAATTAATACATAATATGCATTTAACGTGTTTTATAATATATGCTTAAAATAGCTGCCTTGTTCATTAATGCATGCACGAACCCGTTTTACCACGTTTGTGGCCACTTTGTGCAATACACTTACATATTGATCAAGTGTTGTTATGTTACTCTTCAGTTCATCCAATGTTTGCGGTCTATTTTTATAAACCCTTCCTTTAAGACAACCCCAAAGGAAGAAATCTGGAGGTGATAAGTCGGGAGAACGGGGAGGCCGTAATCCTTTGGATATGATACGCTCGTAAAAAAATTCGCGTAAAAAATTCATTGTTTCATTGGATGTATGACATGTGCAAAGGGGTTTCGTGAAGGACATGTGGATTTTCGGTGGACCAAATTCTAGAGTTTTGACTATTCACATATCCATTCAGATGAAACCATGCCTCATCACTGAAAAAAACACGGTCAAGTTCTCCAATTGTTAGATTTCTGCTACATTCGGATATTTCACTCGAAATTCATCAATAACACAAGCATAAGAACGGCTAGCAAAATACTGTTCAACAATAAACACACGTTGCTCTTGGGAAAACGACATGTTCACAGAGCAATAATCAAAGCACTACTAAAAGCGTCGTATCACCAATACGTATAAAAATGACGTCTAGATTAAATGTCGAGAATACCCGTAGTGTTATTTTGAAATAACCGATATAAATAATTTATCACAACTACTATTTAGAAACACTTCTATTTTGGTGTGCGCGACTTTTCGATCGCACTGTACTACACGAGTCATGTGATATCGGACGTGTGTGAGAAAACGATTGACGACGGCGGCGTCGCGGAATTATGATTATTCGGGACGGAATAATTTAACTCGATCGGGGGGGTGTTGTTTGGAAGGGGGTTGTTTTTCTCCTTTCTCCAAACGGCAGCTCGAAAATCGACCGTAGAGCGTGACGCGAGATTAAGAACCCGCGAGAAAGCCGACGAATTCTCGTTTGAAAACAAAACCACCACGGCCCGACCGTGGCAGGTGCATTGTGTTGTGTGCAATGCGGGCCGCGTTGTATGCGCCGCAGGATAACGACGCGCGGTTACTCTGCAGCCGTAGACAAACGGCGGCGTTTAACCAGTCTCATATTCGATAAATATTATATAGTCTCGTTTCGGCGATAACCAAATCATATTGCCGCGCATTTTAAATTCCGAAACCGCGTTATTATTTAGCATTGCACAATCGATAACCCAAAATTAATTCAAGGCTATATATATATATATACGTACGCTGTGCACACATTTGCTAAGGCTTTTAAATATTTGATAAAACCGCCGCCGCCGTGGTGCCGGATTAATTAAACGATCCTTTCGCGGTAATATTTTCAGACCAACCCCGTAACTCCTCCTGCACGCGGTTTGTTCGCCAAACTGTTTTTTTTTTTAAATTTTATTTATTTAAACCTGAAACTTTATTTGTAGACACGTGATTTCTCGTACATTCCCGTGTTTTATATTATTAATTTGTGCCAGCGATCGTCCGTATAAATATACGGTTGTTCGTACCGCTTTCGGTTAATACAAATCGCGCACGAGGTATTTGAAAAAAAAGAAAAGAAAGTATTTTGCGTACACCGAGAGTGAGGTGAGAATTTGCATCATCACACGCGTGTACGCGAGTAGGTTTACGTCCAATTTGTCACCATGTTTCCGGTAAAAGTTTATGATTGTATGCAGATTTATCAATAAAATAGAAATTTGAAACTTTTTAAATAATATTTTCCTATATATTTTCCAATGCGCAACGCCTAAAAGTAGCGAATAACTTTTGAAATGTTATAAAAAAATAATAAAATGGAATGAAATTTACATTACATTGTAAGTTTTATAAACATCATTTTGATTTTTTTTTTTTTATAATTCAGATTTTTAGATGGAATAATATTGAACGAGATTTAAAATTCTACTTTTTCTAATCGACCAAGCCGTTTTAGTACTTAAAATAAAAACATTAAATAATATTTAATCTTCTTACGTTTGAGTGTTCGTGTAATTATTTAATGCATCGAGATTTGTACTTTGTACAATTTTAATTATTAGAATGAAAAGAATTATCATGAAAGCCGTTGGGTTTTTTTTATGAAGTTAATAATTTAATTTCCGATAAATGTTTTAAAGTTTAAACCGTGTGAAGATTCATCATTTATGTATTAAGTAGAAGTTGTATTTATTTTTATTTTTTTTTTAAATTTAGATTGGCTTTTCAATTAAGGTTCTTAACATTAAAAAAATGTAAATAATTTCTAAATCATCTAATAAAGTCCGGAGATTAAGACTATGACTTTTCTTTTTTGCCACGCATTAATGCAACATGAATTTCAACTGTGTTATTTAACAAACCAAAATCTTTAATGATTATTGCATTTCAAATGCTATTGTGTTATTCATTGCTTTCGAGTTTAAAGAAAGTATAGTTCGTCCGATCACAGTATTTTTATCAGTGACAATTATTATGGCCTTGAATTGAAAATAAAATCTACTGGTTTTTAAACTTAAACTAAAAATAGATCAGCTTTTCAAAAAAAGGTCGTCTTTTTTTTACCTAGTTTTTCGTTTTCGTTTTCGTTTTTTTTTTTTTTTTTGAGCTATGCATGTTAATGATTGAGGAATCCAAAGGTATAGTAGACAGGTTTAATTTAGATGGTATCTGAAAATAAAACTCGATGCGTGCAATGCGTTTGGTCGACAGGAACAAAGGCCATTCAAAAGGTCAGCTTTCTTAAACATTTATTTCGTTCCAAAGTCAATTCGTCATAAGTCATATCGTATAATATATTTAATTAGATATCATGATCGAATAAAAAAATGTCATTAGATCGTCTGCATAAAGAGTAAACTTCCGGTCGGAATTCTTGAAAAAAAAAAAATAAGAAAAATACACTGTGAATTTACGTAATAGCTACTAGGTGTATACTGGGACGGAAAAACTTATTTTAAAATTGATTTCGTTTTAAACTCGATGTATTTATGTTTATAATTATGATATCTTTGTATGCGTGCCATAGCAATAAACTTGTATGCACACACGAATTCCGTAACATGTTTTTTTAAGAGGTCGAGGAAATCAAAATTACGTGGCGCGTGCAAAATATATTTAATACAGTTCTAACGACGATGGTGCCCAGTGAACACGCCAACCGTTTAATATCTTCACCCTCCTTCCTCACCAAACTTTTACCTCTCCTCCCATCGAAACGGCGGTCGTTGACGTGTGCCGAATCGTTAAAAAAAAAAACAAAAAAAAAAAAAACGGTCTGCGAGGGATCTAACAGCGCTGACGGATTTCCTATTTTTAACAGATTTCAATGTTTAATGTTTTTTTCTTTCCCTGTAAGATAGGCATCACGTATCGATACGTTTTTATCGCCGGAAATATATACGCGTTTCGATCCAATGACTATTATTGTTTCTCGTCTCGTTTTACATTATACAACGTTCGGTCGTGACCGAAAACAACTGATTTATGAACGTCTACCGCCAGTGTACACGCAGAGTAACACGTCAACGACAGTTCGCTTTCGGGCGCCGCGCCGCCGTGAGCTTTACACTTTCCAAATAAATTGTCTTCCTAATATCCGTGCACCGAAACCGTAGAAAACCGTCCGAGTGTAACGGATAACGCGATTTAATCCTCGTTAATGGCAAAATAGAAACTACGCCCGTTCTTTCAGGTTTTCCTTTATATAGATTACGATAAAAGCGAGCGAGTTCGCGCGGCACCGGCGGTGCTTCAACAGAGATGGATATACCGTCCGTATTATGAAAATATTACGTTGCAGTTTTGAAGTTCGTTCTTATAAGCTTTTTGCGAATCGGGACGCGGATACATGTTTAGTCTCGTTTAAGCCGTCTGCGGAGAACTCGGCATTAATATCACACTACTGTCCAAGCCATTAACTCGTGAAAGTTGTGTGTGTTTGACTCGTGATTCATTTCGTCTATTAATTATAATTTCTATGCGGCGTGTTATAGAGGTGGCGTACGTGTGCGAGTATTTCCTAACTAAAATTTATTATTCTTCTTATACAATTCGACCGCGATATAGATTATTAAAATATATCGCGTCATATTGCGTTGAATTAAAATGCAAAGCAAATTATTTTATAGTAATTAAATATCACTCGGGTAAATGCGCAAACGTATTGTTTTCTGATTTTAACGCGGTGATATTATTTCTCAAGATTAAACTGTACGAAACACCTCCGTTTTTCTAACGTTTCCAAGTGTAATTGCTATTTATTTCGTCCTGCCAAATTAAAACCGAACACATTTTATAAAACATTTTTCATGAAAAATTCAAAAAAAAAAAAAACAAAACAAAACAAAACACGTTGGACGAATCGTAAAACACCTTCAACAATATTTAACTGTATGAAATTTATCCCGGATTTTTCATAATCAGACGCGATTTCTCAATGTCCATTTAGCGTTACGTTATCCCGCGCGGTTGTTCATTAATAGTAAAGAAAACATTTGCCCGTTTTCCCTCTCATTAAATCGTAATATAATAAGGAGACGAATATATTTGTATATTTCTGTACCCTTTTTTTTTTTGCATGTAAAAACGTATTCTCGATGGAAAAAAAACCGTTATGGGTGTTCTTCAAATGTACCGTCACGCTGCCAGAAATTTGATTCTCGTAAAATCGCATACAATCGTCGCAATCGTCGTAAACAGTAAAATGCGTCATTATTTTTTATTTTTGTTCAACCGAAAATTTATTACGATTTAAAGTATTACACGATGATAACAATGGATTGATTCTTCCAAGAAATTGTGGTCCTTTGTATTGTGCGAAGAAAGCACAATTTTGGCGTTTGTCGTTTAACGATTTGTTTAACCGATTCTTTACTCGCTGAACTGGATACTTTTGTTGAACAAACCTGTAATTATTGCTGTTGCAGTTACGTTTGAATAGTATTTTTTTTCACGATCGAAATCACGTGACTTTATTTCATTCGATTTTTTTTTTAATTTGTTTGACTTTAAATTCAGCCCATTGACGACAATGTATACTTGGTGGTTTTCATCAATAATTTGTTTGTCGCCAAAGTTCTCGACAGTTTTGATTTCAATGACACGCCCGCCCGTGCGTTTTAACGTTTAGCGAATTCGGTTTTTAGATCTATTTTCTTGCTCGTTTATTTATTTATTTTCGTACAAACGACAAAAAAACATTTCAACTCATAACCCTGCGAATCCGAGTCATGAGTTGGGTTCACCCCACGGTCGATCAATAGAATTATCGCAATTATATTTCAATATACCGTGTGAAGATGGCCTCAAATCTTCTAATGAACTCGATCGTTCGCAAACAAATAACTTGTTTAATAACGCGTTGTGACCGTTCTCCGACTCACAATCGTCGGTCAAATCATATTATTTGAACCGCGTTGACCCGTTGCCCCGTTGGAAATCGTCCGTGCGAGTGCGCTGCGGCGTCGTTAATAGCATTTCGCCGTTCGTCACGTAAGCCGTGAGACGACTCATTTGCCGGACGTGTCAACGTCGTCGGTGAAAATGGTTATCGCACGTTGTTGCCCCCTTTTACGTACGCACGTCGATTTCGCAGCGTCTAACAACCGTCGTGTCGGTCGATTCCTAGGCCACGTTTACAAGGGAGTCGTCGAAATTGGAATTCTCAACGTTCAACGATATAATGAAAATCACGTTTGGAAAATAAAAAATATCCTGCTTAAACAGACACCAAGAGAGCCGTTTTATTATTTACACCGGCAGCCTGGCAGGGGCATTATAATAATCGCAAAGTCCGTTCTCATTGCAATCTAATATTTATGCGGGTTTTTTTTTTTTTTTCTTGCCGTTTTTCTCGTTGTAATAATTAATCACGTGCTGTGTATTGTAATGATGTTCAGTAGGGGTATAATAACGATGAATGGAAAAGTCACGTTCGTCAAAATAAACGTCTCTGTGAATATTAGTTTTATCGAATTATTTCTATTGATTATTATTAGTTTTGTCAGTCGATTTTGTTGTATGTATACGATGAACGCGGTCGCAGCAGGAAGGTGTCACACGACACCCAAAATAAAACGATTCATTTTTTTTACGCGAGTCGTTTTCTCTATAAAGGATCACGGGTTAGGTCTCTATTAAACGCCTCGGGATTTTTTTTCCGCGGGATAACCTCAAAGGAATAAGGATTATAAAAACGGGCCGCACACGTTGTGTGGACCGAAGACGAACGTAACGACGGAGATTAACAATATCGGCGTACTCCACAAAGTGGCCGCAAACGCGGTAAAACGAGTGTTTGACGCATGCACTAATGAACTAAATAAGACAGCCGTTTAAGCGTACGTCGAAATACGTGTAATATACGTGTAACATAAGGTTAAAGAAAGTTATTAAAATAATAAAAGGCTTTTTAAAGTACACTCATATTATAATATAATATAATATTTACGATTACCTTTTTGATGTGCGCGATTTTCGATCGCTTTGTACGATTTGACGCGTTATTGCTGCGAACATTATTCGCGGTACTGAATTCTATACAACACGTTGTTCTGTGGTTGAAAACTATAGTAGGAGAACACTGGGGCGACCCTTACCTTTTTTTTTTTTCTGATCACATAAAAAGGCCCGTTTAAAGATTTTGGCTCGAGGCGTTATCCGGCCCCTCCCACAATATATATATATATTTATACGGGTAATATCGAGCGTAATACCTTGACCGGTCGAAGACACGCGTGACACACCTAGCACAGACCAAACGTCGTGCGGTGTACCATCGCGGCGTTTACACGTCAACCGTGAAATAACTCTCTCGTTTCCTCCTCTCCATCGCCTCGCCGGACGGTGTTACGTTTGGGAATTTCAAACCATATCAATTAAACAATAATTAGCCCCGCCGTCTACGGTCTTTTAACCGTTTAATATTGTGGTGCGCTCAGTGACGGCGTATTTACTATTTACACGCTGGCACCTGTCGACACGTGTGACGAATTTCGTGTGAGTATTCGAAATCGCCCGGAAAAGTTAACGACAATGTCTCCGACCGTTATGTTTTTCTGAAATAAAATGTCCAAAATAACGCTATAAACCGGCTCTGTCTGTGACCACATAAAGGACCCCCCGCGGGCAATATTTTTTTATTGCAATTATTTCGCGGGCAAGAAAATTAAAATATATATGACATCGTATTATATTATAAACTTTATATGAAACTACGTATGTTTCATTTAGTTCGTAGAACGCGTCTGTCTTCAAAAACAGCTGTTTTTGAAATGTTTCATAAACAACTGAAAACGAATTTAGGGTTTAGATTTTACCCTACGATAATATCAACTATAATATATCAAATCTTAAACTGCGAATTCAACGTACAAGCCCTTGAAATATATGGCTGGCTTGAAAAATCTCGTTTTTTTCCAATACGATGTTAACCAGTTATTGGCGTTCGCGATTTTTTTCACCCATCCGTCGTCAAGTGTGTTCACTTAAAACTCCTTACAACTCCCAATTTTAGTTTATAGTAGGCTATCTGTTGAGTGATTTGTCTATTTATCTGTCGACTGTATTTACAACCAATATAATCCACGTTAAATTGCATACTACAGTGCTCTACGAGATGGCAACAATAAACGTTGGAAAAATGATTAATATTTGAGTGCAAATCGTTTGTTATTTTAAGATTTTACCTGCGAATCACAAACCATCGTATTGAAGTTCTTTCGGAGTCATGTCCCCTCCCGAAGAAAAATCTCGGTGCATACGTTGTTTAGTGTTTTTACTTTAAAGGGTTGACTTGACGTTCGACGGTAACTTTAATGAAGAGTTCTAAAAATTGAGTTTCTTCTTGCGGTCGCACCGCGTAAAATTTCATAATTACATTAGATTAAGCCCTGTATTATGCACGCTAAATCAACAAAGGACAGCGATTTTTCACACGACCTACAAGCCGAAATATTCGAAGTTATCCATATCTACACAATTTAAACTCGGCAATCATATTCGAAGGCGTTGAAAAGAACGTCCGACGTGCCTATTTGTCCATAATTATAATCCGCACACGCCGAAAATTCCGCATGTTGACAATATTTCTTCTTCGTGTCGCCCAAGCGTGTATCGATCACACGCGTGTTTTACATTTTCATTGGTATTTTGACAAAACTTTGTAGATATCGATTTTACAACAAATGTCTCGCAATCTCAATACGAGTTTTACCAAATCGACGGCAAGTAGAGCAGTGTTTACCCCCTACGAAACGCGGGTTTTGCGACACGGACGCAAATCGTTGTTTAATACGATTTGAATGTGATAATTTAAACGACATGAGCGCGCGTAGTCGATGATTTGATTTATTTAGTTTAATGTCGATGAATACGACTTTATTACGGTGGCGACGACGACGACGTGTCCAATTGTATTTTATCTGCATTTAAATATCGCTATATAACTTATGCGCGATAAGCAAACAATACCTATTCAATTGTGGTGCCGAGACGACTTTACGGTGCTCGCGTAATTTTTCTTATCGAAACGGCAAATGTATTATTAATGTTGTGGCTAATAATGCTAAAACGTTATTTCCCACAGCGTCTTATTTGAAATAACGAGTTCTGCTCCCTGTCAATATTATCCTTAGCCGGTGGCTTACACGTTTTTGCGTAACGAATAACAATTTAAACTTTTCTAATGGTGTAAACTTTAAACGACTTGTATCTGAAAACATTTTCGTACTTACATTCGTAAGAGTGTTTATTTACGAGTAAACCGCCGCCGCGTTCCCGAAACATAGATCAATTTAGAAATTACTCGTACAGACCGAGTTAATGTAGCCAAGTTCGAAACGTTTAATAAGACATTCGTAGAATTTACCCTCTCTCGTTTTTTCTTCCCCTCAAAATTCTTTAGTATTTTACACTCGATTTTCTTCTCGGTACAAGTATAAAATATTCAACTGATTTAACATCGGTTCTTTATGCATGTACGTACGTTTTATTTGGAAAACGATTTTTTTATCGTAACAAAATAGAATAAATTATTTTTACGTTTCGTTTTTTAAAGTAATATTACAGTTCAAGTAGTTTTTAAAAGGAATTTTTCCGTTTGAATCATAAATTTAGTTAGGTATGTTGTCCTTCATTGTAGGAAAAAAAAAAAACGTTGTTATAAAAACTATTTACATTGATGTAGTAGAAGACAATAATAATAATAATAATAATAATAATAAAAAAGCTCTCAGTCAAACACTGTTTTACAGAAATTTGTTTAATTAGGTATTTTTATACAATTTCTTGAGCGTTTTTCCGACTGGCGTTTTAACTATATTAATTTTACATAATTCAATTCTACCAGAACGATAATAAAGTGATAACTCTAAATATATTTATTTTTTTTCTTCAACCTAATGTATTAGCTGCGTTTCAACTCTTAAGGATTGTCGAGTTTTAACTAAAATTTCAAGACAACTATATTTTTCTATTTACACAATAAACACGGTTGTTTTGTTTAATAATCGAAAGATTATTACATTAAAAGTCTTGGATTTTCTATTAAAAAAAAATGTCTCAATTTGTAATGACAATTTTTTTTCTCTAATCTTGGTAAACATCAATATTCTTAGTAAATATTTGAATTTTTTTTTACGAAGCTTTGTTATCAAAAACGATTCTGAGAGAATGATTTCTTTTTATTCGAGTTCGTCTGTACTTATTTGCTCTGGTTTTTTTCTTCAAAAATTATATTCTTAATGTTGAAAAATCAGCTATTTAAAAATACATCAAGTAGTTTTTTTTGATCCAAACACGTGCTATACTCGAAAAAGAAATCACATTATTAGTGAGACCAATAGTTTTATTCGCCGTATCATAATTTGAATGACAGTTTGAAAAACTAACTTGCATTATATATTATTATCTCGCTGTAATATCTAGTACGTCGTGAACGTTCAGATAAAAATTATATGTTCGCGCGAAGAGGAGTCGCCCGGCCGAAACAATATTGTGAGGAGATTGTTTCTGTTGATCGAAAGTGTTTTTAGGAAACTTGGAAAGTTTGAAATGATATTGTGATACACGACGAGTTTTACGATACGTACGCGGTACGAAATGGATACACTCTGTTTACTCGTTTTTTGACAACATCTTTCCGCTGGACTTGAAGGTTTTATTAATCGCGAAAAGCTTTGTACACTTTCCTCGGTACTTTCCGAAATATATCTCGAGAATTTAAGACATCTCTTGAATAGAAATCTAAAACGGCAAATCGGCCACAATTGATGTGCTCGTGCAAAAACACAATTATAAATCAATAAAGACAAAAAAATATTGATCCTTTTTTTTTTTTATTCAACTCTGTTGTCCATTTATAAATTCGCCCGATTTAGAGTTAATATGTGAACGATTTTCATTCGTTTCGAATTAGTTTTTCGAACCAAGCGTCTAATGCATTAGGTATGATATTCGTTTTTGATGTCGGGTTTAGTTACGGGTAGTTCAGGTAGAAAGTTCCAAAAGTTTTATTCGGGAAATAATTTGTTACGCTTATACATAATATGTACTTCCCGAGAATGAATACTTTTCCTAGAATTGAATTAAAAAAAAAAAAACTAAAATAACTGAATTTAAAATTAGTCTGAAGATGATTTATGAATGATTTTCATATTTGAGAATTATGATAAAGTACTAACTGTTGCAATTGAGTGAAGAAAACACTGGGGACATTCTCATTTCCTGGATTTTTACAGACATATTTTGTATGTATTTTTTATTTTCGTCATCTCTTCTAATACGAAATAATCATGAAAATAATGCAAAAGACCTATATTTTTTATTCCAGTGAGTAAAACTCTGTAAATGTTAGATTACAGTGCAATTTGTGAATTATACTTTGCTTCCATCGCAATCGTATCGCTTACGGTTAGAAAAGAACGCAAAAATTATACTATTCTAGTATGAAAACAACGTACGTTTTTCGAAATTGAACTATTTTTTAGATTATTACATTTTTACATAACTTTCAAATGTATTTTTTAGACATATTTTTAAATCAGTTTGGAAAATAGCTCTAGTGGTGACCTCTGTTTGTTTTTTTTAAATTTTTTCGAGACAAGGACTAGAATTTAAAATCATAATCAAAAACATCCGTTCGAAATTGTATGCGAAAAAATTATTTCATTTTTATTCTCACAAAATGTGACCTAATTATAATAAAATTCCGTAAACATTGTTTTTTTTTATTTATCAAGGGAAAACTATATAAATGAAGAATATTTTCGATCATTTAGATATTCATTTATTTTTTATTTTGTAGGTATACTACTCATGTATTATTGTTATTTAACGTTTTCGTCACTTTTTTTTTCTTCATATAATTATTTCTATTATACGTTTAATTATAATTAGTTAAAATTCATATATATTGTATATATATTTTTATAATAATATAAACTTTTCTTCAAAGTTTAATCTTATCTAGATGAATTACGAATTTTCTCAGTTGATTATTTTATAGGTGTTATTAAAATGAGTATTTATATCGATTGCACATTGTTGTCAAATTATATTACTGTTGTAATTAATCATTTATCAAAACAAACTCGTGCGTTTGTCACCAATCTTAAAGACACTGCTTGTTTCTTTTAAATCTATCAAACGCGATGTAATATTAAACTTATTTTTCATGGAGTTTTTTTGTTCAAAAAATCGGTAAAACCTATATCGATTATAAAAGTATTATGGTAATTATTATCAAAATGAATGATTCATGCGTAAGATATTGAATATTTGATTTTAATGCTGTCACCTATGTAAATGCCGAAAAACTCACTAGCATTAGGTACAATTTATGAGAGGGGTTGATATAAATCATTCTATTCATAAATTCTGAATACAGCCGTAAGCGAAAAATGACATATATTTCGCTGTTATTACTCACAGTTCACGGCGGCGTATACGAAAATATCATTGCCAAGAAGGATTGTGTGATTGCTGTGTAACATGTTTGTACACGGCAACAGAAGTAAAAAAAAAAATAAATTAAATTAAATTTCATATCCCTACTTCGTGAATAAGAATTTCCGAAACCGCAATAGTTATGAGATTTATTTTACCAAAGTCGCGTGCCGAATATGAAATCACATCGGGTTTTCCATTTCATACACGCGTTTCAATATTAATCGACGATATTTTTTTATCAAATGAATCACGATGTCGGTCGGCGATGATTCGAGTTTGTTGTTTTTAAAATTAAAAGTCGGAAACAACCTATAGGTCCGAACATTAATTTAACGTCGTTTGTGTCCCGTCAACAATTATTATTATTTTATGTTATCAAAGTTTAAATTTAAAATGATCGACTAAAAATCTTTTCAATTATTGAATAAAGAAACGGCATAAAAGAACAATAATATTGCTATGGTTTTCGAAAAGAATACTCATTGTGAAGACAGAAGTATACAGTTATAATAAGCCCAACATTAATTTTTTTTTTTTTTTTCTGTTGCAAAATAGATCTTTTCAATATAATGGCTTTCAGTAAATGTTCTTTGTTCAAATTGATTCCTTTGAAATGTATATTTCTTCGGAAAACGCTGTGTAGCATAGTAATAATCTCCTTTAACAATTGCATTAAATTATATGAGTTTTCTATTAAAAAAAAAAAGAAAGAAAAGAATCGTTCCGAAGGAAGTGCTTTTTACATTCCACTCGAGGTGCCCAAATGCAAAATTACTATATTTACACGGGAACATTTTGAAGTAGTTAAAGTGGTACTTTTATGACGAATGCACAATATTTTGCAACTACCACTCGTATCCATTATTATTATTATTAATAAGCAACAACGATGTAATGCGGCCAAAGTTTTCCTCCCACGGACCCGTAAAGATTGGAAAAAACCAAAAATAAATAATAATTATTACTTCGTTTTCTTAACGTACATAATATACTTTTATGGTGTAGAATTTTATCGATAAGAAAAACAAACGTATTATATCATTTGAATAACTGATTAAAAACACGTATTTCGGTGACTTATTTTTTACAGTGCGATATATTATACTAAACTAGCTGAATAACCCGGCTTCGCCCGTGAGCAACTTTTTATTTTTTTCATTTCTACCCCTTTTACCCCCGTTGGAGTCGAATTTTGAAAATCGGGTGACGTGACGACACTCAAAAAGGTATTTGGAACAACTCTGTGAAAAAAAATCGGAAGAAAGTTAAATAGTGTCGTCAAAAATAATAATTGATGAGCTGACCTTCAAATTCAAGAAACGCGTCGGTATACCGGGTGGTTCTAACTAATTCAAAAATTCAACTGGATAGTTGACTGCATCATCTTCATTCAATGCGCTATCAATAGTATAATAGTAATAAACAAATAATAAAAAATAACCACATAGAGTGTATATATATCTCCATGGCAAAACAATAATTGTTGAATATCGTGCGTGCGTGCGTGATTTTGTACACTTAAGAGGCCATAACTCCGGAACCACATATCGCACAGCGTACACACTTCACAGAAACCATCTACGTATCAATCTCAATATGCCCTAAAATTTTTATCGAAATCGGTTCGGTGGATCTTGAGCTATAAAATTTATTAAAATGTACATAGATTTTTATATATATAAGATGTCACGCGTCGGTATCGATTATTTCAATATTTAAAGACGAGCTCGCAGACCCCTCAGGTATACACTAGCGGACCACGTTTCGAGAACCGCCGATATATGTATGACCCTATACTGTATTTACACGATATTTTTGTATTTATAATTATTATGTGACCGATTCGTTCGCGAGCGTGCTCTCGCTGTCGTTGAGATATTTTATGCTGACTAATAATCCTTTATATACATAAAAGAACAGGCCTTTTTTGTGTTCCCATTTTGTGACGACGCTATTTAAATTTTTTTCCAATTATTTTTCACACAGTTGTTCCAAATACCTTCCCGAGTGTTACCACGTCACCCGATTTTCAAAATTTTGCACAAATAATATTATATAAAAACGAATCCTTATTTACCAGGTATCCTCATCACGCGTGAACGGCTGGACCGATTTAGCTAATTATTTTTTTTTTTTTTGTTGTGTTTGTTATTGTGACGGAAAAAAAATATTAAGAAAATTAACCCTTAGGGGATTAAAAGGGGTAAAAACGATGGAAAAAATCCGGATCCACTGAAGCTTTGTGGTATTAAATTTGGTCAATAGTTTCGTTTTTAATAGCACAGAGGCCCCTTAAGCAAGGATTTTCCAAAATTCATTCCCTAAGGGGATTAGAAGGGGTAAAATGTGTTAAAAAAAAATGGAAAACGTTATTTCTCGATCGGAATTTTTTCGAAACTTGGCATACATAGTAATGAAAAATCTATTAACTTATATTTCAAAATTCAACCCCTAAGGGGGTTAAAGGGGTTGCATATGAAGAACGTTATTTCTCCCTCATACCGGGGTAAACTTTTCACGTGCTAGATTTTGAGATGCAACGATCGGCGAGTGCGTGGTAATTTGTATTTTATTTAAATAGATTGTTATGTCATCGAAAATCCCGACGATCTTTACCAAAAGGTATTGATTTTGTAATATCATATTATTGCATAACTTTTATCGAAATCGCGTGCGTGCGACGAATGTAAATAAATTGTTATGTCATCGAAAATCACGACGATCTTTACCAAAATGTATTGATTTTGCAATATCATATTATTACATAATTTTTATCGAAATCGCGTGCGTGCGATGAACAATAGAACGAATACAATAGAACTTTTTTCATTGGGCGGTCGCATACGATCGCACGCAAATCTATCGTCATTGGTCGATAAGCTCGATAGGCGTGTATTCAGCGGAAACCCGACGATGTTTACGCAAAAGGCAACGTCATATATTATTACATAACTTTTACCGGAATTGCGTGCGTGCGCGCTCCCATTCCTCTTTCGATCGTAGACGCCGTCGTCGCCACATACTTACGACAAGTTTGTTATTTTTTATACTACAAAATTCACTAGAAATACATGGCAAAACTACGTTTGCCGGGTCGGCTAGTATATACGTGCACATATATATTATTTTACTTTACCTCGTGTGGTAGCTGTACCAGTGAGAAATCTCCTCTGAAGATACCTACAGTCGTAGGACCTCACTAGTCCGACTCAAACAGGACCGAAAGTTGTTGGATTGTGCGGGTTTTTCGGATTACTGGACCGAAAACGGTGAGATTTTGGATTATCAATGCAATAAAATGTATTTGGCGAGTGAAAATCTAATAAGATACGAAGTGACGAGAAATGTCAGATTATACCGAGGTTGTTGTTGTCGGGGAACGGCGAGGTCCCGCTGTAATTTTTATTTTTCATTTATTTTTTTTTTTTATTAAATTGCTCGTACAAAACAATGATGTTAAACCGTAGTTCCGGGATCCCACTGTGATCGGGGTCGGACTCGATTACATGCCACGACAACAGTTATATTCTCTTTTTAGCAAAAGGGTTGATGGGTCGACACAACGATATATTTTTTTATAATTTTTACAAATTGCATCCTTCTTACGTCTGTGCTTATTTCAATAAACTATACGTCATAATCTAACAGAGACTATACGAAATATCGATGACAAATAATCAAGACAAAATTTTATCGCCTACAAATATTATTATTACAACATCAATAACTATTAACCCATTGTACATATTGTATGAATAACACGACGTATTTGGACTTCTCCGAATTATTTTACCACGGATTTTCAACTTTTTTTTGTTTGAAATTTTTTAAAAAAAAAACGTATATTATATAAGTTTTTTTTATAATTTAATTTATTCGGCCCATCGATAGTTCGCCCGATTTATCATTCGGATTATCTACGATTTTCGACCTTTGATCGTCGGTCGATTACACATTGTTCACGACTAGTCGGCCGGTTTCTCTCGCCGGGTATGAAAAACCGAGCATTCACGTACTGGTGTGGCGAACCTTTTAGTACGTTTTAGCATATGGTTCTAATGAATTAATAGATCGAGTAACCGGTAAAATGTTCGGATGTCGGAGTAGAAAAAACAACCCGTACTTTCGGTAATTCGAGTATTACAGTCGGCACTTCAACTAGTCCGGGCGGCACGGGACGGCTTAAACTCGGCCATAATAAATATTGCTTACCGGGAAAGTGACTCGTGAAGAGCGAAACCCCTTAACCTGTGCGGCCTATTTCAAATAACAACAAAATTGAAATTATTTGACACGACAACGTTATTTGTTTTGTTCGAGACGCTATCGAATTCCGTTTTTCATTTATTTGTAGTGCCGAACACTTAAACGTTTTTGGAAATCAAATATATATATAAGTGTAATATTTTTTATAGATTAAATCGACAAAGTCAATATCGATCGTTGTATAGCTCTAGGTGAATCTTTTAATTTTATATCCTTTTCGTGTTTCAAAAAAAAAAAAAAATGTATCTAAATAACGATGATTATATGAGTAATTTATGATTTTTCATCGTTTCGTTTAAACGTGTTGGTATCGCGGAACAACAACTCGTAATATTCTAGCGTTTTTTGATTTTACCGTCATAAATATTGATGTGACATTGTACGACGTCGGTTTCCTCGCCAGGAATGCCGCCAAGAAGCATGCAAACGACAACAATCGGCGTGCATGTAATGTAAATAAAATATAATCGTAGTTTTATTATTATTTAATATAAGTACGTGTGTGTGTTGACTAAACGGCAGCGTTCAGAACATTGTGTTTAAAAACGTTGTCCTCGCGTGCACGGATTGTGAGAACACATACATCGATGTGCACACGTCGTCGACGAGCCAAACTAAATTTAGTATTCGGATATGGCGGACTCGCGGTCTCTCGGGGGGGTTCGATATACTTTTTTGTCGGAACTAATATTTGTGATCGTCAATGTTCTCGAATGATCTAATTAGTTTAAATTGCCGGTTCGGATGCTCGAGAAGAGTTGAAATGGCAATGCCTCTTAATTATTCAGCTGGGAGTAGAAATGTAAGAGAGAGTTAGGGGCGATTTCCTATTCAGTGCAGTGAACCGATACTCTGCCGGCAGGCGTCTCGCGTTTTCGGTTAAAATCAAACTGAAACGCGTCCCTTTTTGCCAAATCGAAAAGAAACAACCCGACTGCGGTAAAGTGGTTTTTTTTTTATTTTCTACCTCGATTTGTTTCGCTCTTAAACTCGCGTCTCGGTTTCCGAACAAATCACAAGTATCGGGTACTAAAAATCTTTAAAGAAAATTCAAAAAGAAGAGTTTTTTTTTTTCGCCGGCCGCATTCCTCGGTCGGAACTCTGCGGGTCATAAGTGTACGGCGGAACCTCGATGACTCGAAAAAAAAAAAAAAACGAACAAATAATGACGATTACTTACTTTTAGTTTAATTTAGTATAAAAAATAATTACAAACAATTATTTCTGACGTCGACGTAATAATATGTAAAATGTACTTATTTCGTAAACTCACGTAGACGATATTTTATTCGAAACGCTATTGAAACAATAAATAATAATATACGCCAGATTGTAATAGTAGATAAGTTCACACGTGTGTATTTGGAAGAAACAAAATTCTTCGAGTCGGATTTTTTTCCTTTTCCTCGATAATTCGAAAACCTTAGCCGGTCGAGGAAAATGCCGTTTCTTTTGAATTTCGACTTAACGAGGTTCCAATACATAGTCGTGGCGCAGATAATAGACGAATAGTAAACGAGACAGCTTTCGGTCCAGGACGCGATCGTGTTGACCACCGCCGCCGCCGCCGCCGCCGCCGCCGCCGCCACCTCCGCACACGTTCTCGTGTCTTCGTGCGTCACGTCGTCGTCTGGCGACGGTTTTTTTTTTCTTCCCATTTACGAACGGCGTTTTTATTATTTTTATTTTTTTTCTCTCTCCTTCGTCCCTCGCCGCGTCTTGCCGTCGGACGTGCGCGTACCGTATTCAATTTTATTTCAGCTCTGCCACCTCCGTACGTCGGGCCGCCGCCGCCGCCGCCGCCGTGTGCGGTCACGGTCGCCGCGAAATCGTCTTTATTCTTTTTCGTTTTGCCTCGGTCCAATGTTTCTCCGCGCGCGTACGATATATTATATTATTATACGCTCGGCTGCCGCGCGCGTATATAGCTTTCGCCGGGCGGTAAATATTTAACAAAGCGCGGCAATAATGTGCCCGGTTAAGTGCCCGGGAAGTCGGATACCTACTACCGCGGCACGACGAAAAGTAAACAATTCGAGCGAAACTTTTGTTCGTCGCCGCCGCCGCCGCCGACGACGACGTTAATTGAATTAATTATGTGTAAATTTCGCTGCCGACGGTAGTTTTTTCAGGCGGCAATTCTTTTTCACACACGCGTGCACGGCGAAAGAGATAAAAACTCTCCTGCAGTCGATCGCGGTGGCGCGCGCGAGCACGCTCTCCAGCCACCCCCGTCCACCCGGGCCCGGCGGCGCAGGACGGCTCCTTATCGTTGTCGTCGCCCGGCGAACAAGAGCGAATCGGGTTCGGGATTAGACCGCGGGCGAATGTGCTAACAGCGAGTGCTCGCGGGTTTTACGTCGGGGCACCGGCTCGGTGAGGTCAACGCGGGCTCCTCGAGCCGATTGTATTGTTAAATTTCGTCAAACGTATGCCGCAGTATTCGTCAAAGGACGATTAACGGACGGCTAGACTAGATACTTTTTAATTTTTAACAGGTATTACCTTATTTTAATTGCATCGTTCAAATAATATTGTACGCTTGTATTTTAACGATTTCGATGCGTTTTGTATTTTCACCCAACGAATCGTAACTGCCCGCGTAATTAAATAACATTTTTCACTAAATATTTGCTGTCAAAATCTGTGAAATCGTTTTCCCTTTTTTCCCATCTGTCGTCGCGATTTCGACCCGAAGGCTTAGTCCAATTACGAGCATGTACATCATGCGTGGATGCTAGTAGCAAAATTTGTCTTGTCTGAGTGCATTCGGTCATCTTTCGAATCATTTCGTATAAACATAAATTGACATTTTTTGATAAGCGTATTAGCATATTTTGTCGTTTTTTAAAATCATTGATTACGTTACAAACGATTCGTAGAAAATAAAATAAATTTCAAAATTTCTCAGAACAATTCGGCGGTATCAATTACTCGTCACGCGTATCTGATCCGAGTCTTAATGTACCTCATACTTTTTTTTTGAAATGTTTATTATTTTTTTGCAATCCTCCAATGTCATCGGAGTAGAATGAGTGTGCTATATTTTGATATCGATTGGGTAAAATGTGCGATGATATTCATTGGTTTTGCGAACGAATCGCAAACGTAATGTTAAAAACGATTTTAAAGATATAATTTTTATTTTTTTCCTTTTAAATAAACCTTTTTTTTTTTTTTTTTGCTGCTGTTGTGAATTTAATGGTTTTGAAGACACTTAGAGCGAGATAGAGAGAGAGAGAGAGGGAGAGAGGATTGTCTGAATCTAATTTAAAGCTTTAATATTTTCGACATAAATTAAAATTTAATTATATTTATGTTCGTCCGCTGTTAATTTCCTCGAAATCGTCTGATAGGGCAATATCTGACAAGGTTTAAATTATTATTATTAAATAGTTGTTCAATAATATAGGACAGGATTGATGTCAACAATATGCGAGGAAGTTTGCTAACGATAATCTCTTTCATTTAACTATAATTTAAATCGTAAAAGACAGGCAGATATACCTAATTGAATTGTGTTTTTCTTTATTATTATTATGAACTCGAACTGGAAGATAATAATAATAATAATCGTAGAGATCATATCGTTTATCATTACACAAAGTTATTAAAATAAAATCGACAACAAATCGTAGATAAATGCCGACATTGATTTTGTAGAAGTGTCTAAAACGTTCCAAACACAAAGTAATTTTTAAATGCGATATCGACGGGTTTGTTTTTTTTTCCCGACGACGACGATCTCTATTGTATGTGAGACGCGAGTGTGTACGAGAACCGATGGTGGTACGGACCGATAAAATTGCCATCAAACAAAATTCCCAATCTCACGGCATGCACGTTTGTGTGTGTGTGCGCGCGCGCGTGTGTGTGACTCGACGAATTATTTCATCTCGTGGATTGGAAAAGGAACGGAAAACAGTTCGGGGTTTCTTATAAAATCCTATTTTCTTTTCCTCTCTTAACTTTCTTACGTGCACAATTCTTTTGCCACAAAGATTTTGCGGTCTCAAGACATTTCGTTCTCGTACGCGGTACACACGCACACAAACCCTCACCCTCCTAAACGCGCGCGCGCGCGCACACGATTGTCTGAATTTATTTAATTGTATAAATCTTTCCAAGTTTGTTTGACTAATGAACTATCGAGTTAACTCTACGAAACCAAGTGTTTGAAAAACAATAAACGAACGGTTAATAATTTGTTTGATTTCTCTAGTTTTCGCGCTCTATTTATATATATATATATATACCGACAACGGTTCTTCGGAAAGAGATCAAGCTCGCAATAGTTGTTTCCTTTCGTTGGGTTTTCTGTTTTCGCAATAGTTTAGCCGATATCTCGTACTAGCTACAGCTTCGAGAAACTTTACGTTTTTCAAGCGAAACATACGTGTTCGTTTATATAAACCAAAGGTAATGCGCGGGCGTAATGACGTCGCAGTCTCTTTTTTTTTTTAAATTCGAATAACAACGGCGACGTGTTATCATGGCGATTCGTTAATATTGTTTTTCATTCGTCGTTCGTTTGCCACATCGATAAAATCAACTTTCCACAGTTATCTAAGGTAGATTTGTAAAAAAAAAAAAAAATAGTTTTGGATTTCTAGTCGTCGGCGCTCTTTTATATTCGGTCGTCAAATCAAGATAGCTTAAAAGTAAAACGGGTAATCATATTTTTAAAACGCGCATTTCGCCGCATAGAGCACGTCTGTCTACCGTTGATCGACGGAATATTTATTGCGTTGTTCGAGGAATCCCTGTCTCGCTTCAAGGTAAAGGTTAATTACATCACCGGCGTTGGTTCCGCTCTAAATATTTTTTTAAAAGTTCAACGTGTCATATATCATTCGATAATCGTCGTACGTGCGTGACACGAAGGAAAATGTTTTTTTTTCTCCCAGTAAAAAATTCCTTTTTCCTTTGAAATTTGAATAAGGATCGGGTGCAGTTGGTCCGGCGGCGTTTTAATAGTATTATTAAATAATAAATAAATATAAAACCGATTATCTTTACGGTTTCGCCGCGTCGAAATTTTAATTTTAACATTTTCTCCTCGCAAACACAACATATTTCCACGTCATTGTTGGTTAAAGGAATATAAACACCTCAGAAATGATAATGTGAAATATGACCCGCGATTATTATCGTTAGTATAATATTTATATATATTTCAATAATATTTCCTTTAAACACTCGGTTTTTATCTTGAAAATATATGACATTTATTTTTATGTGTTCAAAAAATCTACAAGGTACATGACGTAACAAACGATTTTGAACGCGCGTTACAACTGTTTCGATATTATTTAGCCGCCAAACGGTTTTTTTTTTTTTTCGAAAATAGTGTTGTATAATTAGTCGGTGAAACGTAACTGTTTTTATTACCGAAACGTTTTCATTACATTTTGAATAGGGTCCGAAAGGTCAAATTTGATGAACCGTGCAACAACAGTCACTTCAATCTTTTGCGAAATGTTTACGCGCAGGAAAAAAAAAAGTAGAATTATAAATTTTAGATAAACACTTCAACTCGGAGAATTGTGTGGTAAAAATGAAAAATAATTTTAATTTATTTTTCGTTATTTTTAATACGACTAAACGTCATGCGATAGTATAGGTACTAAACATTTTGTATAAATCATTTGTGACCTACTAAAATTCTTTATTTTACCGTTTATAATAATGTTTTAATCATTTACATCAGTGTAATCGTGTATCACACAACGTGTATAGTGTCGCTTTTGACTTGAACGCTATATAAATCATTATACTAGCCTAGTGGATCTTTTAGTTTTTTTTCGTTTAAATTGAAATAATAAATTATTTTCTTCCTTTTAATTTTATAAAGAAAGATTTATTAAATTACACACACACACACACACACACACACACACACACACACACACACACACACACACACACACACTATTTACACACAATATACATGTTATGAAATACCTACCGTTTAATTTAAATATTCAATATTTATTTTTCACGAGAATGAAAATGTTTACTTTAGGAATTATTTTCGTTGCCGAATCATCCGAGAGTCAACTCGGTCGGATGATATTATATATATTTTTCTTAACATAAAACGTTATGCGAGTATAGATAATGAAAAATGATAAGACTGTGCGTATTGTTTCGTTGTTTTGTTGCACGAATAGATAAACCTTCTGAAAACGTACGCCAGACGACATCCTTTGGTTTTACGATTACATTTCAAAAATATATATATAAAAAAAAAAAAAAACCAATTATTCTTCTATTACCAGCGAAAGTAAAAAGGTTTTTATATTCTTAAAGACGTAATAAATTTTTTTTTTTTTTTTAGTCAGTTATACGCTGGATATCGATTTATAACGTGAGTACTATTATATGTGAAAAAGAAATAAAGTTTTCGTTCCTGTTAATAAATTCGATTTATTAGCATGGCTTAACGCCGTCGAGGCGTTGAGTTTTTATTTCTATCGAGGTTTCCGCGATAATTTATTAGGCATATACCTATATGGTTTTATTTGATTTCGACGTATAAATCAAAACACTCGACAATGTTACAATATATTCTGTCATAGTTTAAAAAACGGCAACTTTCGAAATAATCTAAAGGCGACGGCGAGCAATAATTATAATATGCAATGTAATATCGTATAGATAATTAATTTTTTCTTTAGGAAATATACGAATTAAACATCCTCTGGTATATATTATGTCCACTGAATATATACGTTTCTCCATAGTAATTGTGTAACGTGTATGCGTGAATTAATACATATTTATGTTTTTTCTTTCGTTTTTTCCTTTATCGTAAAAGCTTTTATATTATATTCTTATTAAGAAATACTAAACCGTTGTTTTTTTGTTTTAGTCCTCTGTCGTAGAAAACGGTATTTATTCTTTTACTTTAAGTGTTAAACTTAAAAAAAAAATTTTTTTTCTTTTCACGGCAGCTTTTTCTGATCTTCCTAAAACATTACACTTGAAGACGTATTTAACTATTCATTTTTATGTTTATATGAGACTGACGGTTTAGAAGAATTTAAATTACTTTTGTTAACGTCTGTCCTTTCCGTTTTAAAACTTGACGTAACGTCATTTTCAGTGGAGAATTTTTAAATTTATATTTTAATTCGATTACTTGTTGAGATATAAGTTTACCGAAAAAGTTGTTTTGGATTTTTCTTTGTTTGTTTTCATCATTATTATTATTGTTACGTTAATGGAACGGAATATCCTATAAATACGATTAGTTTGTATACAATTGGGAACCGAAAAATCGAAAATCGCTATACGCTTATCGCTTAATTAAAATTACGTTATTTTACTAAAATCATAATGCGACGAGGTATGTTATGTTTTAGTTGCTGTAATATTGCATATTGTGCTTTTGAAAATAACGATACATTATCTTCGGTAAATCTACTACACCGCGGGACGAGGGAAAACAAATAAAACGCCGATAAAATAGGATCGTTGAAATAGCCATCGGTGCTGAGACCATTTTACGATTGATGTCGACGACTCTCTTGTCCTCACTCGTCGGTCATATTATTCGCATGCGGGTGGTTTTTTTTTTTTTTTTATAGTAGACGATAATAGTAATGAAAAAAGAAGAAAGAAAGAATATGAAATTAAGCGGGTCTGTAGTGTCAAAAGTTTCGATGAAATAAACGAGATGTCTGTCGACCAATATTAAGCTGTATACCGCGGCACGCTAATAACGATAGTAAAAAAAAAAGAAAAGAAAAGAAACTATTACGAACAAACTGTTCTACGTTTTCTTTATTTGCGGTTTCTTAGAGATTCTCGAAACAAGTGCCGTACAAGGGGGTGGTCTGTGTGTACGTTTTTGATTGCATCACGTAGTGCACCTTTCGTGTTTTAACTCGCGACTCCTTAAAATATCGCGTTTTCCATTAAATTTATAACGTCCCCGAAACAAAGAAAATTAGCACTTGTTAATTTGGGTGTTATCAAAAAAAAAAAAAAAAAAACCCGACGTCAATTTAAACAGAATTAGATGTTTGCACTGCGTTTCACACGCGTGTCATTAAAAAATATTCGCTCGCGCGTGTGAGCTCGTGTACGTATGTGTTTCGGTATCACGGTGTTTTTAATATTAACATCTGTCGCGCGGAAAACGGTACGTGCCGTTTCCGTTTTTTCCCGATTCTTACGTGACTTCGAAATTACGATGATTATTTACTTAATAAACATTGCTCTCGAGCGTGGATTTAAAAATAAAAAGTGTTTTCGATGCGTATTATGCAGCTGAGTCAGGAGTTTCAGCAGCAATTGTTTCGTACGTGTAATTGAAAGTCAAACAGGCGCAAATGACGTTTTAAAAAATCCACATGCGATGTAGAAAAAAAAAAAAAAGGGGGAAAAAATCGAAATCACGTTTAAAACACTAGAGTTTTACACTGTGCGCTGCTCTTCCCCGGGTGAAATATAAACGATATGTCTGGAATAATAACAAGTCACGGTTTTTTTTTTTTTATATAAGAAAGGAAAACTTTTCCCTATCCCAATTGATTCGTTAAAAAAAAAAAAAAACCTAATATTTTTTTATTGGATTCCTGGCAATAGTCCCGTCGCCGTATAGTGGAAAACCTTTTTGATCCTCATTTCTCCAATTATCGAAAGCGTGTCTTGAATTTGGTTTGCGCGTCGTCGCTGGTAGTTGTTGCGCGGATGAAAGGCGTCCGGGCGAAATAAAAAAAAATTGCGTTTCTCGCCGGATCTCCTCACACGTGGAGAGGAGAACTGTACATATATATATATATATATAGAGCGAAAGAAGTCGAAGAAAAAGAAAGAAAAAAGTGTTATACCAAGTAATCGTCAAAGAAACAGTCGGCGAGGAATCGGTAGGAAAAAGAAATACGTTCGGAAATCTGAAAACGCGCCGGGCAACGCGGATTCAATACGGGGGAAATCGAATTTACATTCACGCGGCGCGGCGTTCACGGGAAAACATTACCGCAGATAGATAATCCATCCCCCTGGGTGAACGTGGTTTTATTTATTTATTTCGGACAGACGGTTTCTGTATTAATGATAAATAAAGTGACGGTGACGTGTTTTCGCCGTCGTAAAGCGTAGAAAAATATTCGCGACAAATTGTCGCCGGGAAGAATCTGTCACACGGGCGAGGCGCGCGCCTCGTTTACAGCGCGTAACAACAGTGGTCCGAAAGTTCTTCGACTCGTTTCGTTTGAGATTCGTGACGTTCACGTCGGTTTATGGAGTTTATAGTCGAACGAACGAATAATAAATAGTTATAATAAAAAGAAAGTTCGACGGTCCTTCGACGGCGCGGCGTTACGTTTTTTTTTCTTTTTTTTTTTTACCGCTGCAGTTCGTATGCCGTGTAATCGCGTTCAGGATATTTACGAAAAGTCGTTTACCGCCGTCGCTCGTCTCGTTCGCCCGTGCAACATCAAGGACGAGCTTATCATTTCGCCACCACTATCTCCTTCTTATTATTGGATACGTGCCCACATCACGGCCGATGGCAATTCAACAAACGCGCACGAGAAAGAGAGAAAAAAATAATATATATATATTTATTTATAAATAAACATCCTATCCGTCTCGATAGCACAATAGTCAATTTACCACCCCCCCCCCCCCCACCCCTTCTGTCATTTCGCTTGGGTTAACGTTTGAATGCATATATCCTAAACGACTCTGACCATCGACCGTATTGTATATTCGAGACATGTAGTGTTGTATTTTTACCATCGTAAATATAACAATGTGAACGTTTTTTTTTTATTCATTTCTACTGTGAGAAATACATTAAAAAAAAAAAAAAAAAAACAATAACAATAATAAAAACTACTCTACCTGTCCGCCGAAAGAAATAATTAGCGCGTCGTGTTTAAACGGACACCTTTTTGTCCAAATTGTAATTGATCGAGGGACCAAACCTTTCATCTTCCTCGATAGGAGTATACACAGTTCACGCCTCCGTAAATGATATACCGCAGTGATATTACATATATTGTTTTAGGCACACGTTTTAGTGTTTGGATAGAAACACAAGTCGGAGCTTATCGTACGTTTAAAAACGTTCGATCGATTTAATTTAGTTTTCAAGCACACGTTTTATCAGTACGAATTGGCGTATTTTTTAGAGTATTTAAGTACTTTTATATAATATGTTATAAATGACTGTACGAATCGCATTGCAGGCGTAATATGTTAAATATACAATTATTATTACTGTTGGTACGTAAGCGATTTCCGTCGCCACTCTGGTCTATCATATTACTTAATTATTTTATTTCAATTATTCAGTCGAGCGTGTGTAATCATACCATTTTGTATTTTTTTTTATTCCAGGTAAGTGTCAAACGTGTACGGTCATGTAACGCGAATTCGCCCTGACAATGTTCAACGTGTATACAAAGTTAAAAATATATCAAGGTATGTATTATTTACAACGCCCTGGGGTCTACATGTATCAGTCCGTTTTTTTTTTCCGGTGCATATTTACTGGGTGTCCAAAAGTTTTTCTCGAATAAAATACGGGTTACGTCATAATGTTTTACCACGAGACAACGGTGCACTACAAGACAATTTGCACTGAGCTCGACGACTCGCCGATAACGAGTTCACCGATAATAGATTTATTTTTTCAATTGACAATTATTTTCCACAAACTCTAATAGTTATGGTATAAAAATGTACTCTTAGGTATTGCGTTTTTATTATTTATTACATGGTAATTCGAATATAAAATCTCTGTTATTACATTTTGAAATCGATGCTTTTGCTAAAAAACAAAAATTTAACGCGCGAAAAATGTTATCGGTTTATCAGTAGTCACGCTGACTCACCACCAACTCGCCGGAGTTATGATATTTATAATATTAATAATATTGTGAAATCGGTATAGAATATGGGAAAAAAATCCGTTTTTGCTCATCGCCGCAGTGTTTTACAGTTTCGATTTCATAATAGAATAGATAAGATAAAATTCATATCATGTTAATTTATGATTGAAGGACACGAAAAACTTGACTTAAAAAATGTCCCGACTTGCCGTCTTCCGCGAAGTTAACGGATTGATATACTCGGAACGCGCTTCGCCACTATTAAAACGTTAATTCGGCGCGTGTATTTCGATTTTGGCGACGATTATTATCGTCTCTTCGGATCAAAATTCAATTCATCGTCGATTTTTCGTCCAGTGACACGCGTAGAGTTTCGTTCGACATCATTATAATAATATTGTGTTCAGATTTATACGCTCGAGTTGGGTTCGCGGGTAATTTATGGTTTCGTATTATGAAAATCAATGGGGGAAAGAATTATTTTCAAGTGATTTTCTGCTTATTCCTTTTATGTATAAGTAAACGCGCGTACGCATAGACAAATACCGTATGGGATCTCAATAAAATAGTGACAGTTGTATGTAGATATCGTATAAATGAACTCTGCTGACCGTGCATTTCGGCAAAACAAAATAACCAAATCTAATCTGAACGTGTAGGAACGATGACGACAGTGCCTTTTCAAAATGTTATTTTGCCTATCCGGGCGAAGATACGGAAAACTCGGAGAGAGACGGAGACATTATTTTCGCGTCCCGCTGACTCTTTTTACTCGTGCGATGGAAACAATACGCCAATTATTTCAGAACTTTGTGTGCCATTTGCCTGTCCCCTTCGCACGCGCGGCTCTGCCGCTACCCATCTACTGTTACTACTTTTCCACTATTTATACTACTATTAGTACCACTACTGTTATTTTACTAATACAACCGGGGCGCCGCGCCGCAGTAATAGCTGCGTTACACACGACTCTAATGAAAGCATTACTTGTCCACCGGTGTTTCGCCGCGACCTCTGCGGATTAACGGTTCGTCTGCCACAGAATAAAGTCGAACTTTAGTTTTCCAGTAGCGCGGTTATCGCGAATGGATATGGTTACAGATTTAAAAACGACTGGTACAAGACGTATCGAATATGACACAGTTACAGCTGATGGCGGACGATCGATATGCTGGTGAATTGGCTTTAATAAGTTTGAAACCAATAATGTACCATATTGTTCTCGAAAAAAAAAAAAAAAAAAAACGTTTCCGAGTGAAATGGTGTGAATCAGTTAACAACAATTTTACAGATTTCCGTGTCTTCGTGGTATCTCCGTTATTTTCAGTAATTATTAATTTTCAACAAAATTATTCGTATCGATTGCAGTTTCCTCGTGCATATAGGTTTTCTCGCTTTGACGATTGTATTAATACAATATCGGACGTTCTCTCTCTCTCTCTCAATCTATCTATCTATCTGTCTATCTTTCCGAGTAGCTTTCTCATATAGTCAAATGATTATGTTTACTACGTTGTTCTCCTATGCACACGTCTAATGCTCAGTAATAATATGTGATGGATAATGTGGCAGTTAGTGGCTGCGCGTTTATGATGAAATCCTCCGGGAACGCCTATATATTCGATATAATATACATTGTATGCAATAAAATGTATACATTAGCATACATTATAATGTTTGTATATTGTATATAGACACGGTTGTAGCGAGTTCGATCAAATTTGGTGATTTCGGATGTATCCTTTATCAGAACGTCCATATAGGAGACTCGAACGAGCTTAATTTGACATCGGATACGATATAACGCAGACGTCCAAACTGAATTAATTATTCACTCAAATAGTAATCGCAAAAAGAAAGTTTAAGCGACGCGATAGTTCGTAGCACTACGAGTTGATGTCACGCGAAAACCGCAATTCATTTCAATGAAATTTCATACGATTTCTATCGTTTAAGTCGATGTTTACATTAGAAATATTATCTGCGGTAGAATGTGGTCTGGAAAAAAAAACCCACATGAAAATCTAGAAGTTTTAATAGAAGTATTTTTTTTTTCCCCAGTAATACGACGATAATATGTTACTCGAATAGCAACTTTTGTTCTACAACAAATACAACATATACTAAACATTTTAGAAATTCCTGAAGCTTTTGTTTTTATAAATTCTCATGACGGCGTTTTTATTTTTCATTAATTCGGTTCTATTTATTCGCGTGGCACGAGCCGACAAAGTCGATTTTTTTTTTTTGAAAGACGATGCTACATATTTCTTTTTTTCAATATCGGCAGTAATTCAATATTGCAATTACATTATTTTTAATCCCTACGAAGTTACACACATGCACGCGCGATGTACATTTTACACACTATACTACCTATGCATTGGCTTCTAGTTTTCTTACGTTGCTAACGCGACGTATTCCTGGAGCGTGATTTTATCGAAACGAAAACTTTCGAATAGTACAAAAAATATTGTTTTATCGTTTTTTTTTTTTTTTTCAAGTTTGTTTACCACCATTGCATATATTATTGAAATATTTACCATTGTCGTCAAAGGAAACGTTTAAATAATCTTTGATGGTCGCGCGACGGTGAAAAAAAATAATAGTCTTACGTACTGACGTGAAAACGCTCTCCGCACTTCGTCGTGACGTTTATACGGTTCGCTTACAAAAAGATTCTTGTGTTTAAGTGAAAACAATTAAAAAAAAAAAAAAACAACGCTATCGATAATTTAGCTCTTGGCGATTTTCGAACTGCGTTTCCTTAGGTCAGGTGTATTATACGATTGTATTCGTGTTGCTACACGTACGTATTTTATATGTCTTAAACTATTCGCGAGGAATTGAGTACGAACGATGGCTTTTATTATGTCACAGAGTTATTTCAAAGTCTAAGAATTATGATAAAATATGTAAATAGGAAATTTGTAGATCTCCACAATATTAAATAATAATATCACAATTTAAAATATCAGAATAAACAATATTTTCGTAAATGTTTTAAACTTTCAAGTATAGTCTTGGTAGCGTGTTGAAAAAAAAAAAAAACTCAAGTTTTATTTCGTTTTATATTATTCAGATATAAAATTAATTGAAATTGGCCGTGTGCCTGTGTGCTCCACGTATTCGCGTTAAGAATGAATCCCGGGGATGATTAGTTTCCGGTCGGTGGATGTTTCTCTCGCGCGTTGTTTTTAACGAAAACATTACGCCGACGACGACACGTAGTCGGAATCATCGGAGACGTCTCGAATAAAGTGAAAATAAAACTACGTGAAATATAATCGTAAGAAAAACGCGATAAAAATTAAAACTTTATTTCTAATTTATTAAAGCAAAAAAAAAATAAAAATATTAATCAAAAATTATGAATGAAGATTGTCGTGCAAAATAATATAATACGCGTGTTCTATATATTATAATTTTACCGTAATGTTTTATTGTCATACATAATGGAAGTATAAAAATACCCTGTTTCTTCTTTAAATTTTTCAAACAATGGCCTTCGTCGCGTCGCCCGTTGGTTTTAAATATTTTTAAAATAAAAGTGTTTCCCCCCCCCCCCCCCCACTAGAACAACTAAATAATTATCTCGGTTTTGTTTTGTTTTTTTTTCCATTCATTCATTCGAAATTCGTACGTCAACCAAAGCAGTACTAAAAATGGTTTTGTGTGTTTTTTTTTATTTTTTCCATCGATGTTGTTTTGTGTCGGCTTTATTTGTACGACGTGGTGTGTTCAACAGGCATCGGATCAGCGATGTTTGTGTTACACGACGAACTTTTTCACCTCGTCAATTTATGCGACGACCGCGGTTTACAAATATGTTAGCTATACTGTTCTCGAACTTTTTCATTAATTCCTCTTCCGAAAAAAAAAAAAAAATAAATAAAATAAAAATAAAAATAATAATAATAAAACAAAAAACGAAATAAAATAACAAAAAAAAAAAAAAAAAAAAATAAAAACAATGGCCGGTGCGATTAAAAGCACAGCGTTCGCCTGTCACTAACCGTTGTTTTCAACGAAAACTTTCGCAATAAAAACTACTGGCGGGGGAGAATATACATCCCTTTACACCTTTTTTTTTCTTTTTTTTTTCCGGGTAATTGTTCGATATTTATTTCCTTGACTACTCGTTACGCGAAATTTATTTGTCACTAATTCGTAGATTATAGGAGTGGAGGACAACAACGCGGCACACTTCTTTCTCCGGACCTCGAATCTCGGCGGCGGCGGCGGCGGCGCGGGGATTGTAAATCTTGAAACATTTGTCGTTAAAACTTGATTCTCGTCGTCGTCGTCGTCTCGCTCGTTCCGTCGACCCCGCCCGCCGACACCGCGTCGAGATCCGATGTATAGGTGTTGACCGGTGACGTGCACCCAGCCAGGGCAGGTGCCAGGGCCCGTTCTGTTTTTGAACGCTCGAATAAGTGACGATTAATTATCACGTTTGTGTTGTCGTTCGCTTTTCGAGGAAACGCGTGATTCGAATTGACGGAGATCCCGTTTTATCTGTGAATTCGTCCAGTGTGTAATATTATGAAGGTTTTGATTTGTTGAAAAATCGCTATTTACTGCGGTTGACATTTAGCGAGGCGAATTAAATTTTTATTCCATGTCATTAACACTATATACCGGGCAATACGGTGCACAAACGAATAATCAGTAAATACGTTTGAATTTACCATATTGAAACAGTAATCCGTACACGAATCGTGCTCACACGACCACCGGGCCTGTGTCAAAACGTCGATGCCAGGACACGCGAACCCGAGGCGAACCCGAAAACAATTCCCGCGCATCTCGTTTAGATTTCGTCAGACGATAAAAACAAACCGTTTACCGAATTCGTCCGACCACATTTCGCCGCCCGTTCTCCAATGTCGCCGGTTCGATAAAACCAAGCACGCGCGCGGTGACGCCGTGTTTTTCGAAATCGCGGTCGCTCCGTCTCATCACGTCCGCGCGCGACTATTTTGCCACTTGTTATGTGTATGCTCTGACATAAGGCAATCGGGTAGGAGACAGGATGCACAGTGGACGGGTCGACCATAAAAAATCGCTGCGAACAATGAGAACTCTACATGAGGACAAAAAAGATCCGCCGACGGTTTTCAAATACGAGTTCGCCGATCGAAACGCACGATTTATTTTCAATTTTATTATGGTCGCTCTCACGAAGCGTCGTGGTTGTAGATCGAAACAACACAAGAAAACTCCGCCCTTTTCGCAAGAGGCAGTCAATATGATGATCTCAAGTAATAATCAACCTTTAACCAAAAGTTGAAAGCGATAGTGACGAAAATTATGGATAATAAATTACTCTTTGAAATTTTTTGTTTTTTTTTTTTTTAATAAATAATGAATTAATAAATTGAAAAAAAATCCATAAAATAATTTTGAGCGGTTTTTTTATACAAATACGCGACGGGCCGATTTTCATGAAATCGACACTCTCGGCACGCACGGCGGTGTGCTCGTATCGCCGGCAAATAATAGTCATTAGAAATATTAAGTTTAAAAAGAATAATGACGAAAAAACAACAACAAACGTTTGAAGTTTTAATGAAAATTTGCTTCGAGTCGGCCTATATTTTCGAGACGGGAAAACAGATTAACCCGTCGTCGCGGTCGTTTATAAATGTTTGAAAAAACAGTCCAATCTCGCGCGATGAAAATACAAAAGTTTCCAATAAAAACGCAAGTTCTATTGTGCGCGCGTCGTATACACCGAGAAAAGGTCAATGTTTTAAAGATTGGTCTACGGATTTACAAAAATTCCTTTTCGTCGCCGCCCTTCGTCTCGTCATTTTCAGCGAAACGCTCGGTCTATTTATATTGTCGTATACTATTCATTGTGTAAACGAACCGCTGCAATTTGTTCCGTTACTCGGGACAAATTGCCTCTTGTATAAAAACGTATTAATTTCGCGGTATTTTAAGACTTCTCTAAGTCACCCTCCGTTTGCTTTCAAAAACTACTAATTCCTTTAATGCTTAGTATATATTATTAGTAATTATTCTTAAAAATGGCCATTTAAATTTTATGAAAACTATACAAAGTCAATGTAGTCCAATAACGAGTGAGTGTATGGTTCCAATAATAAAAACATTTTATTACGTGGCAAGTACGAGTGTTCATAGAAAAGTGTCGTTTTGTTTTGTTTTTGTTCATTTCACGAAGAAAGTGGTGTTTCCTTTTCGCGAAACAGTCGGTTCACAGAAACAGCGAAGAGGTTGATTTCACCGAGTACATCTACCGCGCGCACGTGTACGCCGTGTTTCTGATTAAGTTTTTTAAGCCAACCTATTTCACACTTGAACATTTAAACGGTACGTGAAAACACGATTTTCGCATTTGGTGACAGGCCGAAAAGTTAAGTACTACGAAAAGCACAAAACGATTGTGAAACGGGTTAGTTAATTTGACCGTTTGTACGACGACGTGCACATTCGCGTATTATTGAAGTCATCAAAAGTCGCAATGAAGTGGATTCTTTTGTTTCTCGTACGAACAATACGTAAAATACGAACAAACAACCATTTACAGTAATATAGTAGCAATATTTTTGTGCGATCTGTTCGAATAGAAAACGCGTTAAGTGATGACAGCGGCGGCGGCGGCGTCGGAGTGAAAAAAAAAAAAAATGGGAAAAAGTTGATACTTTTGTGTGTGATGTATAAAAGCCGTAGTATTGTTTGAGTAGATATTTCGCGCGATCGTTTCATTCGCTTTTTTGCGCGTGCAAAATGTACTGCGAAACGCTATTAACGCGCGCGTAGTAATTTACATAATATCGCGCGTTCATAATAATATAACGTTGAAATTACAAACGATTTTTTTCAACTTTGCCGATAACTCAATGTAACATGTCTATCGTTTTAACATTTCAATAGCGTAATCGTAATTGACAGGGTAGAAATTATACTACGAGACCGATTCGCGATGGAAATAAACGCGCGCGCTCGCTTTGCAGGGGTCCGCGATAACGCGACAAACGCGGCCACAAATAATAATTATTTATAATACGTTTTCTTTTTTACGTTTCGCCATACACTCGTCCGGTGTATTATAATCCAGCGGTTCTTAACCTTTGTGTAGTGGCGATATATACCAAATTTTTCATGCGACATTTTTATAAATAATTACATTAATTTCATTTTTCTTCAGTCATATTATAATATGATGGAAACATATCATATGTATTTTCCTGAATTCGTTTTATCCAAAGATCAAGTTTCTTAAGAAAAGCTTCAACTTTATTATAACATGTAAAATTATTACCCTTGCATACTCAAATTTAACTCATTTTGTACCAATTATCAATACTGTGAATTTACGAAAACGGTTTCATTTATTATTTATATTATAAGGCTTAAAAATACAAATATTATACCAACGTTTTAAATTTTAGCCGACCAAAATTGGGTCGCGACCCTATGGTTAAGAACCGCTGTTATAATCTATACGCCGCACGCGCGCCTTATCCCAGACGATTCGCAAGTAATTTCGTGTCTCGCGTTCGAGATAAAACACAACACAAATGATATTCTAAATGCCGTGGTGTGTTACACACGTGCAAACATTAAATTTGTATTTTTCGTCGCTCTCCGCGCCGCCGCCGTCACGGGAAACCAGATTGAGGTTTTCATTGTTAATTGTTATTAACAGCTCGTGTAATGCGGTAAACACACTCGTTTCGTTCGCCGGTGATAAACCGTGTTTACTCGGCTTTTATAAACAATCTCCGTCGCCGTGGCTTTCGAATGCAAAACTTATTTATCGTGCGCTACATCCATCGTGCGAACACGAAATATAGCGTCTCTCGATAAACAGCGCTCGAGCTTTTCAATCGGAATCTCGCACACTGTTTATAAACTATTGACTTACATAATATTTGAGTGTTTTTAAATTTCAATAAAAACACGACGAAATGTAAATCGCGGTGGTGAAATTAACGTGTTTTCCACGTCTCTCGTCGTCGGTTCACGCTCGTATTTCTGCGTTTAACGGCGATCGCAATAATTTTTTATCGATCGTTCGAAACTCAGACGTCGACGATATCGATTATTCCAACGGAAAACAACGACTTTTCGTCATTTTGCTATTCTTACTTTGTCGGCCGCGGTGTTCGTTCGACCCTACCGAACACGAAAAAATCAATAACAATAATATAAATTATATTCGGCAACGACTCGACGACCGAGAACCGTTCTTCTCAGACAATATGGAATATATCGGTTAAAAACTTTTAAGAACAATATTACACTTGTTATACCACCCGTTGTATCTCGTTCGTTGTAATATTACATAATTTTTATATTTTTTTAATACATTTCCGTGAAAATAATACAAATACAACAATAAAAATTACCCAAAAAGTTTTAAAAACCATGACGAACGTGAAAAAGAAAATAATGTTTAATTTACACGTATAACTTAACACATAAAAACGTTAAATAAATTTTTTTTTCCCAACAAAAGATAAAAATAAATAAATGCATCGAAATTCCAAAAACCTAACCGTATATAGTTATTGTGCGTTATATATACGTATATACACACAAGGTGGGTATTTTCTTTTCGGTTTAAACTATAATATACATAAATTTAAAAAAGGGAAAAAAAAAATGATTAATGAAAGAAAAAATGTTGTAAATTTAGTTATTAACTTGTCACTTATTTTAGTCTCTAAATTAAATTACAACTAATTTAAATTAATCACGTTTAATCTTTTGGTTCTAAATAATTGTTTTTTGTAATATTTTTCGTGCACAGCGAATATACTGTTTTTTTTTTTTTTTTTAAGGATTTATCGAATTAATACTCTCATATAACGCACCGACAATTTCTACGACAGTTTAAAATATAATACGACGGTTTGAAATAAATACCATCTCACTGTTTTAATATTATGGTGTCGGGCACGTGATTTTTGCACCGAGTGGTTTTCAACGAATTGGCGAACGACGCCAAGACGTCTGGACCCAAACGGCGTGAAACTCACCGCGGCGGTCGACCGACACACGTCGCGTATGGATTCGTTTGTTTTTATGTTAACGAATGAATAATGATGCGGTGTAACAATAACCGCAGTAATTGGAATGTTTGAGCAATTTATAATTATAAATGAACGTCCAGCCGGCTCCCGGGGTCGACATAACGTTTTTGAGTTACCCTTTCTCATTCAAGTTCAAATTACAAGCGCTCCAAAGGGTTAATCTTGTAGACTTGTTTGCGGCAAAATTGAGTTTTCCGTAATTAACGCAATAGTGGTGGCCGGCCAGTAGAAGGACCGCGGATAATATTCATATATGTTAATAGAGCTTACCTTTTCTGCACGGCTCCACGTCTCGCGGCCCATGTGGCGGTGGTGGCCAACGGTGAAATTTTATTAATCTTTATTCTTTGAACTTCTCCTTGCGCCCCGCGTCTGTGTGTGCGGGTGCGCGCGCGCGCGTGTGTGTGTCGCACGCTCGCGCGCATTTGTTGTCGGCATCGTATATATGAAAACTGAACGGTCGACACAGGAAAACTCTTAACGGCGTACGACCAAAACGCATTACCTTAAACGGAAAACATATATGTGACGTCCCGGAGGGAAGCTGTAAGAGAGAACATCTATGCTTCCTTAGGTCGTAATTTTACCAATTCGCCATCAAGTCCACTAACCGTGATCATTCCTTTCGAAGGTGCGTTGGCTTTTTGTATCGGGAGTTTTTCGAATTTCACAAAACGTATAAAATATTTATTTCTCATAATATATTTTTCGTACAAAGAAAGAAACGCGAAACAATTACGTGTACGTATTATTAATTTATTTTTATCCAACTGAGCACTGGGCACTGAAATATCGAACGGCTTTCGGCTGAAAACGATTTCCCGGGTATAAATAACTGTCCCTAGATATTTTATTACCGAAAATCGTGAGAAGTATTCGGCTTTCGAATGATTTCTCAACACCGTCCGAATATTTTTGAAATGCTTACAAATATTGATTTTCAGTTTTCGCGTTTTTCAGTAAAATCCCGATCGAGCGGGTAATAATTAATAACGAATAATTTTTTGATAATTAAAAAAAATGCATATTTATTTATTTTTTTCGTTTTATCATTCGAAAACAGATGTTGATTATCTCTCGGTTCGTTTTAAATATCTTTACGACAAATAACGACTGAACACTTTACCGCCTCGTTAAAAAAAAAACCGCTCTTAATTACACGTTCAAATGATACCTTACTCGAATTACATTGCTAAGCTTTAACATAAAATGGTTTACTTTGGAAAGCCACATAGTATTATAACCTTTACTGTCCTTAAAAAAAAAAATGACAATTATTGGGAAAAAGGTCGTCGTAATTCAACAACAATATTTTAGTAATGAAATATAGTAACAGACCAAATCGTATGTGATTATAAAGAATTAAAAATGTCGATACTACTTTTCTTTTTATGACGTTTTCTCTCATAAAAAAATTGTATTCGACTGTCCTTAAAACTAAAACCTCGTCTCAGCATTAATTTTACATATTTCAAACTAAAAAACAACTACCAATTTACAATATCTCATGTCGTTGATTATCGACTTAAAAATTGAGATTTATCAAGAAATAATTTGTTTATCAAATAAATTATCCAATTCGACAAACAAATAGCGTTCTCCATTTTTAACCCTTTTTTGAAAAATTAGTTTATAGATTTTTGATTATTTGAATTACAGAGTATGTCTACTAAGTTTCGAAAAAAAAATCCGAAAATCCGATCAAATAAAACGTTTTTACATTTTTAACACATTTTATCACTTTTAACCCACTTAGGGATGGAATTTCGGAAAATCCTTTCTTAAGAGGTCTCTACTATATGAAACAAAACTACTGACCAAATTTCATACTCAAAGCCTCAGCGGTTGTGGCTAGACGATTTTTTTTCCAGTTTTACCTGTTTTTCCCCTTTTAACCCACTTAGAGGTGGAATTTCAGAAAATCCTTTCTTAAAAGGTCTCTACTATATAAAACAAAACTACTGACCAAATTTCATTAGACGATTTTTTTTCCAATTTTACCCCTTTACTCCCCCCCCCCCCCTTCGGGGTTGAATTTTGGATAATCCCATCTCAAGGGATCTCTAATAACTCTAATAGTATGAACAGTAATCATAATAATCAAAACAATAATGATATAAACAAATAATACGTAAACAAAAAATTATGTAATAATAATACGTGATAGTACACGTCAGTCGTGTACCGAGCACGCAACCCGACCAATGACGGCCGAGCTGCGTACGCAACCCATCCAATACCGATCGAGCGACACGCAATAGTGCAGCAGCTTGCCAGTCTAGTGTCGACAGCGGTTCCGAAAGTTCGTCTCGGTTTTAATTTTTCTCCGTAATAACGTCGTACGTTATATTCATTCGTCAACGACTAATCGCACTTTTAATCGTGACTTTTGATTTAAATCGTCTCTATCGAGTGACTTTCGCGTGTGTTTCGACTTTATTTCGCGAGCCAAATCGAACACCGATCCTCAACAGCACAACCCACCGACGACAGGCCGTAAGTAGTACCGATTTTATATTTTTTTCGTAGTCTATAGACTGTGGTGGTGGGACACAATATTATCACTGAATTCGATTATAAAATATGGTTTAGAACACTGTCGTTTTTTAACCCCCCTTATAGAATACCATGACTTATCGACTTATCTATATTACATATTATATCGTGACTTGTATAAGTACACCGCGGGTACCGTCAAAAACAATAACTTACCGAGTAGTGTTATAATGTTATTTGTTAATCGTCTATAACAGTCAATCTCAATATCGCATAAAGTAGCCATTATATTATGTGTCTGGTTGTCGGTCAGGGTTTATGTGGGTGTGTTTACACGGACGGTCTTTATGGTATACGTGTTATCTACACATAATCTATAATTAGATACAGCGCCCCCGAGATGTACATTTATCATACATCTCTTTACGTTTTTTTCTTTTTCGGAGTTTTATTTATTTTTTCCGTTTGTTCGAATAAATCGATAATTCGTTTCATAAAATCACACATTACATTCTTTATTGGACTCTGGTGACTAAGCGTCTCCCCCCCCCCCGGACTTTGTAGACTTAAATTAAAAAGGACGCATAATCCTACCTTAAATAAGAAAGAGAACTCTGTCCTCCTCCGTACCCTCCCGTTTTCAGTATGCATCGTACTACCGTAATATGTGCAGAGGCGGATCGGGCCTCGGGGAATTCGGGAGGCCGTTTTCATAAACATTTCGTTGCTCGGCACGAGACGTGTCTAATATTTTTAAAATATAAAATTTAGTCTTATATCCGCGTTTTTAATCGTAACCATTTCAAGTTAGACTATTGACGAGTTTTCAATCGTGTTAATATCGTTATTATCGTCCGTTGTAGCTTCGTTGATTTTTTTCTATGTCACTCTCGATTAGTGGAAAATAGTTTAAAAATACTAAAAAAAAAAACAAACATTTTCTCGTCGAAAATTTCATTTAAAAATAAAAGTGTAAAATACAATTAGTCATTCAAATACGCGTGTTAACGAAACACGTATTTAAGTTAGGAAAGTGTCGCCCAAGACAAAAAAAAAAAAGTCACAGAAAGCCTGGCCCTATAATCATTACAGTTTATCAGAGAATATAAAATAACTATCGATATATAGGTCTCTCAAAAGATATTAAATTATACTTTCCGAATAGTTTTAATGTGTTCGCTTTAGTGAAAAAAAAAAAAGTCGATAAGAAAACTTTTGATTTTGTAGTAGTTTTTTTTTAAACTTAAATTCGTGTAAAATAGTTGAACGATTTTTCGGAGACCGTTTAATTTGAAATTTGATCATTTTATTTTTCCCATCCGCCTCGAAATTAACATTAAGACAAATACGATGATTCTCATTTACGCGCGCGCTCGATTTCGTTTTTTGTGGTTTACGTGCCTGTCTGACGACGATGAAATTGTTACCGCATTATTAATAACAATGTTTTACCCGACTACGGATGAGTGTTGTGTATTTTCACTCGTAGAGTTTTAGATCGATTTAAAAAAAAATAAAAAAAATAGGCACGTATGTTTCTTAAACATTTCGTTGCTCGGCAATAGACGTGTCTAATATTTTTATATCCGCGTTTTTAATCGTAACTATTTCAAGTTAAACTATCGACGAGTTTTCAATCGTTTTATCGTTCGTTGTAGCTTCGTTGAATTTTGTTTATGTCACTCTCGATTAGTGGAAAATAGTTTAAAATGACCGGATGAGTGTTGTGTATTTTCACTCGTAGAGTTTTAGATCGATTTAAAAAAAAAAAAAAAAATTAGGTATGTATTCGTTTAGATTTCGCGAGTTTTATAGGCCATGATTTTTTTTTCTTTTTTTCCCGGTAAATATTTTTTACATTTGAACGGATCTGTGCGCAAGATTGTGTGTCATTTGAATAGGTAACTCTGTAAATAAATGTACGTATATCGATAGAGGACGTCCCCTGAGATCCAAAGAGCTCACTCCGGGGATCGAGACTCCTGCGTAGAGTATAAATAGCGAGTGACTGTCGGGAATCGTAGTGTTCGTTGTCATTTTCGAACGCGTGTACGTCGATAGTATTTTAAGACAAAAACGACACAAAAAAAAAAACACACGCTCTACTTTAATCGAATTTATTTATCTCGTATTAGATACAAACGAGATGACGTCCGACTACGTCCCGGTCGTATTTCGACGGTTTCAAACGGTCGTTAACGGGTGAAATAATTGTAGTCTGATAAAAAAAAAAAATTATATCTACCGCGTATAGGTAACGTTCGGAGTGTGTGGTTTACAACACACTTGGTTTTAAGTGTGAAAATTTCACCGCGGACGACATTATAGTAGTACACGTTTAACAGTAAGAAATAAAATCGATACTAGTTTTTTACATTTTTGTTTTTTTCCGCGCGGGTTTTGGTATCTATTTTAAACTCGTATTATTATATTTTCTCGTTTGTCAAAAGTCCGACGACGGCAATAACCGCCGCGAGCGTGCGAGGCCGTCCGCGGCGGCGGCGGCGGCGTGTCCTTCGGTCGGGCGGGACTGCGCTTGCACGGAATTCGGGGCGAGGGGCAGTAAGGACGGGGCAAGTGTGTGTGTGTGTGTGTGGTTCCCGTTAACCGACCGGACCGTTTAAGGCCGTTCGCCCGGTACAATACGCCGCGCATAGACGTTACGGCTTGACCAAACATCGCGGTCGTTCGCCACCCTCCGCGGGGCCGCAAAGAGCGAACGCGGTGACTCATATTATATTTTCCGTGCGTGCGCGAATAATAAATAACACGAAAAGAGGGACGACCGATCGTCGTCGTCGTCGTCGTCGTTTATGGATGTTTTTAAGTGACGTGCTTTTATCGCCAACCTATGCCGTCGTCGTCGCGCGCGCGCGTTTCTATATTGTTTTTATTCCGCCTTTATGCCGTCGTCGATTCTCCTTTTACGACGGCGGCGGCGCGCCTCGTTGTCTGTGTCGAAGGGGAGAAGAAATACGATGATGTGCTCGGAAATAAAGTTACATAATCGCTATGGTTTCCATCTCGCCCCGGCGACGAGACGCGGTCGTCTCGGTTCGATCGTTTATGATGCACTCGCCGCGCGCCCGCCGCCGACGTGACGACGACAACGACGCGTATGTTATAAACCGGGGGTGCGTAGAAATATTATGTACCGCGTGTCCCGAAATAAAAAAAAAAAACTCGTCCGATTTCGGTTGCCATGGACCCGCGGCGGTGGTGGTATAGTCTGTATGCGGCCAACGAACCGCCCCGACCGTGCCGACGTTCTCGAGCGTTTTCGGCATCCAGCACGCGTACCTGCGCGCGGAACGATTCGAGAATCCCGATTTTCTTCTTTTTCCCAGTTTTTTTTATTTTCCCCTTACGGTTTTTCACGTCACGCCGGGTGCAAAATAACAGTATCGGATAGCGACGTGACGGAAAGTAACGCTCGTTACTCTCGCCGTATCGCGTCGTCGTACGCGATGAATTCCGTAACAATTTTTTTCACGAAAACGCCATCGGTTCTTTTCCCCCTATTTTTACGAGTAGTTTCTAATTTTAACGCAGTATCTACTAATCCCCCCCCCCCTTTTTTTTAAATAAACTCGTAAAATATATACGTCACTATCGTATCTATCTATTCATTTCGAATCTTACTGTTTTCGATATCGTAATTCGAATCTATATAAACGCGCGCGGTTTCCTGCCAAACGTATCTACAGATTATTCTGGTGTCCAATACTTTAAAACACACCAGTTTTCTTTTTTACTTATCCCCTCGAGTTACGCGAAAGTAAAGTTTTCGCTTTTCATACGACAAGGAAAGTAATTTCTATTACGTTTTCGTCCGGTCAAATGACCGGAAAATGATATTATTTCGGTATCGACGAAATCGCCGAGTATGACTAAGCGTTCGATTTCCATGCGGTTCGAACGAATATAAATACGGCGCGCGCGTGTCTTTCGGCTATTACACAGTGGACTGCTGTATTATTAATCGGCAAACTATCGTTAGATAACGCAATAACAGTAATAAACGAGGACGACCGAGATCGTGACCCTCGATCGACTCGCTTCGACGCATCGATTTCATTTCACGGCATCGTAAACGGCATTCGATTTTCAATGTCACTAGAACGCGAGTAGATTTTATAGTTTGTTAGTCGAATAATGGACTCCGTATACATGTTTTACAATAATTCTAAACGGTTTTTGTTTATTCTAAACGACTAGAACGCCCAGTGCGCAACTTAAATGATTGGACAATGAGCGTTTATACCGACCAGTGTTAATAATAATATAAAAACGAAAGATTATTTACCAAACACTTTTGAATTTCGTAGAACACTCTTCTGACTATTTGAACTACACAAAGCGTGTCTCGTAAAATATTCGAATCGGTTTGTTTTACGATTTAATTATAGATTACGAGTTCACACCGACGAGATCGGTCGTCTTGTGAAAATTGCAGCGATAATATTTCGAGTTAGGACGAATAAAAAACAGAACGATAGTTTTATGTTGTCGAAAAAAAACCGACGAACGCCGTGTGAACGTTGTTGACTGATAAAATTATTCGTCGGTTTTTCGCAATTATTCGGAAAACCTTTAAACCAGAATTAATCGCCCTCGGAGGTCGGATCGAGTCTTCCGGGAAAAATCGTATCGATAGACGCACAAAAATAAATCAATAAAAAACACACACACCGTGGTAAACATAATATTATAGTCATTAGCGAAATAGCCGCCTCGTTCAAACTAAAAATCTGAAAATATCGGCGATATTATAATATTCGGTAAATGTGTGTACAAGCGAGAATCGATCGCTGTACCGAAAATTCCGAATAAATATTGGCCCCGAACAAGCGGACGTCAATTAATATTCCAATACTATAATATGATATATTGCGAACTCGGGTGTGTTGAGAGATATACGTATATTATACTCGGTGCATATAATATATGTATAGGATTTTGTGTACCTAATAAGTTTTATAGTGAGCGAGAGTATCTTTACATAAAAATAAAACGTTTCGCGAGAGTTTCTCGAAATAATCAGGAATGCAAATAGGTTAAGCGGGTATATTGTTTCAGTTCGTTATTTATGGCTAACGTTTAATACACATACCTGCGTCGCGCGAGGAAGTTTCTCTGCGCAACGTGCAATCTATATAGCGGCGGATCTTAAATATTTATTCAACCGGCGATGTCTCTCGTATACGGAGAACAATCGGTACCGAACGGCAGACACGAGCGATTGAAAAACGTTTTAACGTTTAATATCATTAAAGTATTAAAATACCTACGTAAATCTAAACGGCGCGTTTATGTTCACGACGTGACGCGTCGCGTTTCGAAATCTATAGATTATTATCGTACACGCTATATAATATGTACGTAATATATATTATTGCGTTTCGTTCGTTATGTTTTGACGTCATAATTTACCCGAATCCCCGAAGCCCCTGCGTACGGATTAAATTTCATAATCGATTTATCTATTGAAATGATAATATATAATATTATTAACTCGTGTTTACGATTTTTCGTTTTCTTTTATCCCCGAGTATAATACATGTACTACTGCGCGTCGGCGATGTGTTTTAATTCTAGCATGACACTCGGGTTTTTTTTTTCCCCATATAATACATTATTCACTGCAGTAAAAGCAATTAGACGTGGGTTGTTTTTATTCCGCCCGAGTTTTTACCTGACTTTAGTGGTATATTGTTATTTTGTGCAAATTTACCCGAAATCCAACACTTAGCCACGTGTTAAGAGCCCGAAAACATCGTACTAATAAAGGAAACGGTTATAGTATTTTACTTTTCGGGTCCCCGCTGTGCTTTTTATGAGGTCATCTGAAATAAAAATAAAATACCGCAAAACCCATAAAAGAAAGAAAATACATTAACTCCATCAAACAAACTTTACTAATTTTTTAACACGTCCTATATATACGTATATACTTTTCGGTTAACTGATGGCCGCGAAAAAATAAAAAAAAATGATTTATCCAATTGCGATTCTAAACTTTTGAAAATGATTTAAACTTTTTTTACTTTTTTTTTTTTTCGTTTTCTACCTTTCGCGTGTAAAAAGTATCACGTGATGGAAATTAATTTTCACTCGTGTGTTTCGTCAGTACGAGCGTATGCGTTTGCTTTTAATATTAATATCCGTTTTATTTCACGCAATGTTTAGTTAACCTGGCTTTATTATGTAACCATAAGTAGTTGAGCAAGTCGTATGGGATACTAATCTTACCTTTGATCCGATGAAAATATGCTGGCCTGTATATCATGCTCCCTTTGTATATGACTCTTGGTTCGTAATTTATGTTTATCCTCAAATCTTCTGGCATATATGTCTTACAGTCGCTAGTTATTAATATATATATAAATCATATTTGTATATAACTTTATTATATTACGAGTTTCTTCAATTCAATCTGCTTCTTGAAAAAAATAAAATAAAAATATATTACGGCCTTACAATATATCTTATATATATATAGGAATCACATTCATTTTTTTTTATTATTATTATTTGTTCATTTTAAAAGGTTAAATTAAAGTTTCCATTCTTGGGAGAAAATAAAAAAAAAAAACTGAATTTTACGTTTACACAGAGGATCTTGTGTTTACAAATCTTTTCTTTAAATAAAAACGATTTATTACAATATGAATCGTCGAATAACTAATTTTCATTAAGTAGTCTTGTGGAAATAACTTATGAAAAATACAGACTTCTTCAGTATGAAAACAGGAACAAAAGATCCCAAGAGGGTAAACAAACTTTCTGAAACCACGAGAGCACAAGGTTTATTTAGTGACCGCGCGTTATCCAATGGACTTCAATTTCATTGCGGTTTCTTGAAACAATCAGTTAATGGACCGGATATTCTTCCGTATATATATATATATACGTGTTTTTTTTTTTTATTATTTAAAAGTAACGCGAGTATTGAATTTTAATTGAAGCAAAGTTGTGTTAAACGGACTACCTAAGCATATCATATAAGAACGATTAATTATAATTGTACTCTAAAGCATTTCAAGTAATCCGGATATCGATTGTGTTTAGTAGGTTCTTTTGCACCACTCGATTTATGTAATACAAACAATAAAATAAGTTTTAAATTATATCCACGCGTAAAATACTCGGGTAAATAAATTATGATCCTGACTATTCAATCGAACCGATCATTGCGATTTTCGAATCCTAATACTTCCGCTCTCGCGTGACGCTATTGGTATTATATAATTATTATTGATCCATATCTTTATATATTATTTATTACATTTGAGGATTTTCCATATTTCTCGGAACGAATTCTTAATATTTCAGAAGTCTTTTTTAAAACGTCGCGTCGTCGTGCCCGTTACGGATTTTTAAAATAAAAAACGAAACAACGCTTTTCCATGCTATATGCCGTTATTACGCGATATAGAAATCCCGATGCTTTTTTCGGAGTGACTATTACTCTTAGACATTTGAAAACAAATATGATATAATTTCATATTGCTCGATTGGCTTTATTTATGCATATTATTATTATTATTAATAGCGACTTTTCAATTGAAATCGATTTCGAATAACACTTGGTTATACTTTAGTTCAATTGCCGAACGTTTCTGTTGTACAGTCGATCGAAACCTTGGAGAAATCCGAGTACGATTTTCGGGGCAAAAATTATTGGTGACATTTTTATACTCGTATCGTGTCGTCCTGCACGTATTGTTTTGCAAACAATTTTCGGTTCGTCGAAAATCTCGAAACTTCAATGCTAAGTATAACACTTACCGCGCGAGTTGATCTCACGTCAGTGTCAGAAATACACGGACACGGTTTTATAAGCTTTAGACAATTTCGATGAAATTTTATAAAAACAAAAGACCGCACGAATAGGCAACGAAAATTAATTGTTCTTCTCGCGTCTCCTCCGTCGGCCTCCGATCGTTCGCCTATAGTTCGTACCCGTTGAATTCAATTTCACTAGACGCGCGTTACTTGGGCCTAATATTTCGAAACCGTCTTTGGGACGTTTGATACGAGCACTATCGCTTATAACAACTAATTGAGGTATTGACAACGCTGTCTCGGCGCGTATATCGAGTCCGCTATCCTTTCCGTGCGCGCCGCCCGAGTGGTGACGATCGGAGAACGCCGTGTCAGTCAAAAGTGAACGACGGTTAAAACTTTTCCGCGGACGGACGGCCCGTCAACGATACAGATAATTAGCTTTTATTAGTAATTATTCATGTATATAAACTCTACTACGCTATACCGTTGTTTTCCACCAACTGTGTGTTGATAAAGACGTTGGAAAAATTAATTTCGCCGGCTTTTAATTTAATTTCACGATATCGCATCGCCTCCGAATCTTAATTACGATTGAAATCACGAAATACATTTTATTCGGCTCTTATTGTAATTACTCATTTCCTACCGGTTGTTGTAATTATAACGCTAATTACGTCGAGAAATCCGATGTCCCGCACATTTACGCGCGCGCGCGCGCGCGAACCGTTCCGAGAGTTGTCTCGACGTGATAATATACGTTATAGGAACGCATTAATCGTGCGCGAAACCCTTTCGACACCGGCGGTGGGAGGGGACGACGACGTTCGAGTCCAGGACTCGTTAATTATTCTAATAGAAAACACGTGGCTTTACAATGTAATGTTTTACATGTGTCGGCGGGACATACGAGTCCGCGGCCTAAACGAAAAAAAAAAAAAGGTTCGAACGGCGTTTTCGAAAAATATCGGGCGTCTTTTTCGGGTAATATTAAAAGTTTGTGTAAAGACGAAAAAATGTTAACTTTTTCATTGTTTCCGTGGACTTTTAGGGTTGAACTCCGTGACGTACGTCACATCACTCGTCGTAGACGCCTTTAGTTAGAATATCTAACTCTGATTTGCTTGTTCGTTTCCGTATTCCGTCGGCTCCTGAGAATCCCTAAAACGACCGCGCGGGGAACTATCTATCCCCGACTGCTCGGCGGTAACGAATTCGCACAGATAAATAACTTTGCTTGATATTACAATGTCGGCACCGTGTGATTGGCTCAATTAGGCCGATCAAACAGAATGGTGTTTGAGTTTCTCTCGCTCCGCATACTCCACCGGTTAATGTATTCTTTTTCTTCGATCGGTCGTCTCCGCGAAACTTCCGAGTTAATCGAATGAGTGCGCGTCTAAATCGTACGCGCGGCACGAAAGCGGAAACGGTATATACAAATACGTTGCGGCGCGCGACCCACATCAAAAGGATCGCTTACAATATTTTATCATCATCGGCGGCGGTGATTTTTTTTTCTTTCGTCTTCCTTCTTATTTATTTATTTTTTTAATTTCTCGTATAACCAGTTCTCGAACCATTTACTCGAGTACAAATAGAATACTGAACGTTCAGGCCCTTTTACCTCCCCGGTTTTTTCTTCTTTTCTAATAATCCAATAACAATATAAAAATGAGTATAGCCTTTTATACTCGTATCCTATCGATTTTCAAGTATAATATTTTCGTTCGTCCGGCATATTTCTACCGTTTTATTATTTTATCCTTATTTTTCACGCGTTCTTACAAATAGTTTTATTTTCATAACGAATAACATATAAGGTCTCTTCGTCGATTTAAATGAATACAATAGTGTTCAGCCACATACGTACGCAATTTTTTTCCAAGTCTCCAAAGTATTATTAAAAACATATTATATTCTGTAATTATAATATATTAATATAATCGAGCGAATTAGTTTAACGTTATATCAGCGATGTTGTCACGCGTTTCGCTTTGAAGGAAAACAATCGGACCGTCTTATGAATAATAGAGTAAAACGTAATTTATTTATTTATCGTAACGCGTAGTTTTAATACGTGTAGTTTCGGAGTGAAACGCGAGACGGCATTACTAAATAATTCTTTTACGAACCATCTGACGATGATGAATCCGCGACGAAGAGGGAATTCAATTTGTATATAATATTGCATATTCATATTTTTTTAAACCATCATTAGCTCGTTGCAATTGAAGCGTCGTCGTCGCGTAAAAGGAAAATTCCTCGGTACTCGTTTTCAGTAAATATCAGAATTCAATTAGCTCGTCGGAGTTCAAAACTATAATATCCCCTACCACACCGCCGCCGGTGGTGTGAGTATATAATAATTGCATTAGCGTCGTCGTCGATGCGGATGAAGTTTGGTCATTATCGATAAAAAAAAAAAACACACAACTCGAACAGGCAAAGCAACAGTAAGCTCTCGTCTTATTGTATTGTGAATTCTCTAGAACCCTTTTAATTCTTCTACTCGACGTGTCAATACGATATTATTTATTATAAATTACATAATAATACGCATACCTAATGAAATCGGATTGTTATTGATTTTTCTCTCGATATTAATATTATTATTATAAATAGAAAAAACATAATCGCGCGGGTTCACCAACTCAATAGCTCGATGTAAATACGTCACGCCAACGTTGGTTTCGTTGTTTAGTTAGGTTACGTATACATTGTAATTAATTCGAATACCATCTTATGATTTGTAAACACAGATGTATATACCGCACTTGTATGTATTATATAATCGACCTCAGATTTTAACATAAATACCAACATCATAATTATCATTAAACGTTATGATAATAATCGTACGACGAGAACGTAATTATTATCTAAGAGGATATGGTCGGTATTTCGATTGTTATTAGATGGACTCTTTGTGCCCTACTAGTGCACTATCGGAATAATTAGGTATTGTTTTTCTACAGTATGACGTTCTTGAGCATTTTCTTTCTAAAAATGTTAGATATTTTCCGACAGTAATGGCCCCCCGTGGTGTGTACGATAAACGTGACAAGTCTTCGAGGTCTCTATGAAGATATCGACTTATAAGTCGTATGATATCGCAGAGATAAAGTCTCACGGTCGATAATTCACTTTCTTTTCTTTTTTTCAATTGAATACGATTTCATTTTACAGTATTTTTACCGACAACGTCCACGAGATACAAGTACGAGTACAAATATATTTTAAAAGGAAATTATTTCGTTTCCGACGTGACTTTCGTCGGGTCTGCGGACGCCGCCGCCGCCCGGCGCTCGCGAAACAATCGTACCGAAATCAATAATAATTATTATTCGTTCAATATTTAAAACGCACGCCACGGCCGCCGTAGATTATAATATTTTTATATCGTCGCGTTCGGCGAAAACGTTTCGAACGATTCCAACGAATACGACTACCTGCTGAACACCGAAACCGTCGTGTGTTCATTAGTTTTCAAACAATCGGCGCGCGAACGGTAAAAAAAAAAAGAAAAAAAAGAAGCGCCATTATTATAATGACACTCGTAACCGGAAATTATTTATTTTTTTAATGGCTCGCAAATATCTCACTGCTCCCGGCCTCGAAAATCCCTACGGACGGACCCCGGGTCTCCTTTGTTTTACGTCGCGATCTCGCGAGTCGTCTGCGAAGAATTCCGAGTGAAAAAAACAAAACAAAAATCGAACACCTACGAATACGATTGACGCGTGCGATTTGTTTTTACGGTCTGTATGTCGTTTCAAGAGAGATGAATATTATACCGTCGGGGTGGTGGCGGCCGATTTTCGTCGGCGCATTCCCCACCGTCTTACCGAACGACCGACGGTCGATCGAAAATCGAATTCGGAGATCGATCAAATAATAATTTCAATAGTAATTCGGTCGTCGCGGATGCCGCGCGCGAAGTGAGACGTGCAGAGAAAAGCTGGAACGGAGGGTTTCGTGCTTCCGCGGCTGTCATTCGATATGCGCAAAACTGGCGTATTCTCTTTCGAAACGCAGTATGTGTGCGATAAACGTTGAATACCGTACGTAATACGTACACCTACGCGGCTGCATTCGAAGAGACCTTGTCGCAGTTCGGTGCGTTAACATTTTAGTGCGAACTCATGATTATTTAATATGTATTTGCATTCGTAATGTTCTTCACGAACGTAATGTAATATGCTGTGTACCTGTATCGAGATAATAACGTATTGGCGGGGAATGTTACCCGCGTTCCGGGAAATAGAAATTATTGTTGTTATTGTCGGAGAGCGCGGTTCCCCCGGGGGGCGCCGCCGCGGGCAAAGTTTCGTTTCTAAAACCGTCGGATTCAAAATGACGACCCGGGACGCGTGGACATTACACGCGAGCTCGAATTCGATAAGCGTGCGGGCCCCCCCGGTGTTGGGCGGTTTTGATTTATGCTCTTTCGACGGGGTAACGAACCGGTGGTTTTTCACTCGTACGATCTTCGCACTTGTAGAGCTACGTGTACGGTTTGTCAGTGTTTCTTTTCGTCGGCGCGCAATCGACGAATTCGTATTATTGTTCAGACACCGCGCGACGTACAATATTGCAAATCAAACAATTTCGTACGCAAGTGCGTGGTGTCGCGTTGGTATAGAAAACATTGAAAATGACATAATAAATCATTAAAACGACGACGAATTAGGAAATCGTACGACCGGGCGGTACATTTGATCGTTTCAAAGGATCGACGAGAACGCAGCCGACAAATCGTCGACGGGAAACCGGTAAAACGCGCGCGCCAAACGTATACGATTTAAATTTTTTTCGTTTTTCCCGTCGAACGGACGCCGGGTAAAACGCGTGATGTGGCCCGCGGAATTTTCCTCGAGGACTTTGGGCGGCGCAGCAGCCGGGGTCGCGGTCAGGTTCACTGTTTGTGCGGCTGTCCCGCAATAACAATATCGTGCCGCGAAAAAAAAAAAAAGGCAATGCGTCCAATGTATTATGTACGCGCTGTCGGTGTGCCGTATAAACGGGGACTTCGGAGAGAAGAAATTGAACGGGCCGGCGTTTCTCTGAACTCGTGTCGCGGGTCTCGCGGGAAAAACGCACGAATACATAATATAAAATGCCGGCCGTTTTTCTTTTCGCCGCGGGCTGCGGTCTGTCGTGTCTGCGGCCGCGATAATATTATTAAAATTATTATCATGAAAAAAAAAAACGTCATCGTTCGGGGGCCGTTGAACTCTCTCGCGCGCGCGACTATAAAAAGCGACTCGACTAATAATGAATACGAGACGACGGTATTGGAGTTATTTTTAATTCAGTTTTCAAAAAAAAAAAACGTAATTTTATTTATTTATTTAAAAAGACCGTTGAGGCCGTTTTATTTCTGTTCGTATTCAAACGTATCGGAACGTATTTTACTCTTTGACATTCATATAAACGCTTTATAGTAGGGGTACACGATATAGAAATATTATCGAAATATTATTATTAATATTTGTATTCGATTGACGAACGAACATTTTCAAACGCATTTAAATCTAAAAATTCTCATTCAGAAGAAAATGCGCATAATAATTACACTTTCGTCGTTGATCCTGGGCGCGCACGCCTAGGAATTGCCGACCGCGCTGTTTTTCACAGTTCCTATTGTACTTATTACGGACTAATAATAATAATAACTTATTTACTTGCGAATTGACGACAAATTATAAACTCGCTCGACGTGAATCGAAGAAAATATTGTGATGGTTCGCATAGTAAATATTATCGATTCACAACTACGACAAAATTAAACATTTTAACCCCAACATATTTTCAGTGAAAATCCGTAAACCACCTCCCGTCGGTATACCTCGGTTATACCGAAATTCGATTATATTTACAATTTCGACGACTACTCCACAATATAAAACTGACTCTTTTTTAATAATACAATAACGATTACGGCTAGTATATCGACAATAATAGTCAGCAGACACCCGATAGAAATAATATTAATTATTTTTTTTTCGGTTTCGAGTTTTAAGTGTCAATCCGTCGTCATTGTCCAAAACGAACGAAATGTAAAAAAAAAACGCACAACCTTATTTTCGTACATCGTCCCCCTTCAACAATATAGTCACGCCTCCCGGGCCCGCCGAACGACTGCTATGAAATATTTATAATGTACGCGACGGCCGAATCGCCGCGGTCGGTTTCGTCGACTGGCGCCGCCGCGGTCGGTTTCGTCGCCGTCGTATATTTACGACCGTATACGAGTACGAACACGGGCTATGTGTGTATACGCCGCACTACACTATATAATACACGCGCGTTATACATTTACACGATGACTTCCGCGGGATGTGCCGCCATTATAATAATTACGTCATCAATTCGCGCCCTCGACTGCGCGGCCCGCGGTTCTCGAGCAGGGGATCGCGCAGTCCGATGACTAAGTCCCCGGCGGAAGAACGGCTGTGAATATTTCCCGACGAGCCGACGCGACCTAGTAATTAATATCCCGCCGCCGCTGCCGCAACTGCCGCGGGGCCGGGACGAGTGCATTTAATGCAATGCACGCGTATAATATCCATTACGATATGTATATATGTACGTATATTATGTGGTCATATTTGCTGATAGGGTTAATGACTCGCGTTACGTAACGCACGTTCCCGAATCGGGGGGGGGGGGAGTATTCCGATCGGGGTTTCTTTTTCTTTTTTTATATTGTTTTTCAAGGAGGATGTCGCAATAAACTATTTACATATTCGTATTTACGAACGGATTTCACTTGAAAGTTCAATATTAAATTTTTGTCCGTAGCGTCCGAAAACGTATTCGAGGGAGGCCGGTGGTGTTGGAATCTCTTTTCAAAACTTTCGTCTGTCGTCTATTCGGCGTGCGTTTTAAGTAGGCGTAATAAAACACCGTCGATCGTTGAAATTCACCATAATGTTCACTACGGTATAAAAGTATTTATTTCATAAGCCTAGGGAAATATAATATGCGTTGCATACGAAATGAATCCGAATTATTGTTTTGAGTTACGATAAAAATAAACCGAATATACTTATAATTAAATAAAAAGGATGTGTCACAACTGTAGAACACCTCTATTATACACTGACCGCGACTGTTTTACTGAATTCGTTGCGGACTCTTGCGCTTGTTTTTACGTCGTTTTCACTTTTTGTTTTTACTATTGACAACGGTGCCGTTTCTCCGAACGCGGTAAATATAACCGAAACATTTTTGTAATTTTAAAAACCTAATCGATTTTATGTATTACGATGACGTGTAGAAATCGATTAGCACGTGGAAATTAATTTTCAAAACGGCTGTCGGGAATTCTCGTAAACGTAACAGGGAGAGGAGAGTCGCGTACGGTATGGCGGGCGGGGCCCGGCGATGAAAACAATCGAAACAATAATATTTTCAACGTCGTGTCCTGCCGCGGAGGAAACGCCACGTGATGATAAATTAATTACGCGTGTTAATCGATTACCGCACAGCGGCAACGGCCGACTGACGTTTTCCGCAGTGCATCGGACGCGCTGTGCACCGCGAAACGATTTTTACCGATACGGAAACGCCCGCGGTCTCCCCGGGGACGTTCGCCGGACAGACGCGCGAATCGCACCCGACGCGTTTTCGGATACGAATTCGTCCGACGTATTTTTCTACAATAGCAACGCGTGGTTTTTATATTTACCGCGGGCAGGACCGACGGAACGAATGACTATAGTGAGGGCGTTACGAGTACGTTTTCCGACTTTATAAACTCGTTACGTTTTTCGTGTAATAATTATCGCGTTCAAAACGTTTGAAATTGTCTGGGGGGTTACCCGTGTAGGCTACACCTACATTGGATCCGTATTCTTCCCGATCCGATCCGATCCGATCCGATCCGATCCGACGTCGTGCGAGAATCTACTTTGTTTACTACTTGTTAACTTTGTTCCGGCCAGGCGAATTTTTTTTCATTTTTACCCTTTTCACCCCTTTTAACGTCGGTAGGGGTCGAATTTCGGAAAATCCTTTCTCCAGGAGTTTCCGTTATAGAAAACGAAACCGCCGACCGAGTTTCATAGTTTCATATGATAAAATTGCACGAGCAGAACTACTCGTCGGATTGGAAAAATCGGAATGGAAACAAACATGAATTCGGGAGCTTCGTTTCCAATGTAGGCACCAACATTATGATAAGGATGTTTGTTTTTCGTTCGACGTCGTCCGACCATCGGACAACGTCGGATCGGATCGGATTGGGAGAAGTACGGATCCAATGTAGGTGTAGGCCGTTAGCGCAACTACAGACCGATATTTTTTAGTGCGCAAATCGCGAATCGTCGAAAACGTTTCGAAACGTAATGGAATGCTTTTCACTGGCGACGAGTAAAGTGAAGAAGCGTTTCTCGAATTTTAGAAATATCAAGTCATATGCGGATCGGACGCAGAACCGTTTTTTAGATTTCGTGTTCTAAATGCGCTCCCGAACGCCGGCTATTATTATTATTCATATTTTATGAGTACGTGGAACTACCCCCAGCCCCATCCCTGCCGCGTCTCGCGTTCTAAAATTACTCGCGGTCGAATTTCCCGCACTATTGAGTTATATTTATCATAAACGATACGACACTAAACATTACGTCCGGTGTATTATGCATGACGGTGTGTGGTATTTACCGTTTTGTTTATTTTGTCGTATCGATTTTCACGTGGCCACTGGAATTATTTTAACAATGGGTTTTCGAAATCCTGAAAATTGGTCTGTACATATTTAACGACGGCGGCGGCCGCGCGACCGTATAATAAACGAATAAATATACCGACGATTTATGATTATAGTGCAATATTCATTCTCGTCGTTCGGCCCAAGTTTGTAGCGTATTACATTATATACCCGAGCCAGTAGTTCTGACGGTCTCGCCGCCGACGACGCATAACAGCGCGATTCGAAAAGTAATGACACACTGCGTTTTGACGTAGTCTCTGCTCGTATTTCTATTGCGCAATAACCGCAACGATTCCGCAAACTTTTAATCCCGGCCTAGGAAGTCTGCCACTAGCGCGTGTACATTTTATCGTATCGTCTCGCCTGGGCCATACGATTTTAAAGGCATTATATTATAACGGCCCGCATTACCCTTTGCAATATTATGTCAGTCGTCGTTACTTTATATCGTTGTGCTGTTGGTGGTTTCTTTTTCTTTTCTTTCCGTCCGTCGTCGATATTTCGACCGTGTCGGTCCGATCGTCAACATCGCGGGTGGTTGCTGGTATGTGTTGGCGAATTTCGTCTGGTCGGCAGATCGCCCAACGGTTTTATATCTTGTTGCGAAAATCACAACGAAAATCGACCAGAATTTATACTAATCGACGAAAAATCGATTTCTATTTTCCGTCGCACACGACACGGTAGTCCGAGGGATTTTAAATGTTCACCGAACACTCGAAATTACCTTTCTCTCGGATAGAGAGAATGGTTTTCAAAAGATTATGACATTTTTTCGGCGCTGTTTATAATATGTGGGCATTTGAAATTTTTTAGTTTTTTTTTAGTTTTCGTTTAATGTCGATGAAATATTACTCTGCGAGCCAAATAGCTTGAAAATGTAATACAAAGTTCCTCATAACTTACTCTCACTGTTAACAGTAAAAAAAAAGTTGAGCGTTATTTCACAAAAATTTTTCATAAACGTTTGAAGTTTAAATTTTGACAAAACTCGAGTGAGAGAGAGAGAGAGAGAGAGAGAGAGAGAGAGAGAGAGAGAGAGAGAGAATCCACGAACGTTTGCAAACTTTTTGTACCTAGTTAAAAATGCATAAAACTTTCAATTTCTACACTCGAGGCCTGGAAACGTAATGAAAGATTTAAGATAAGTTGCACTTTCCGGTGTTGTACGACGGGAAAAAAAAATATAACTCTAGAAAGTCGCAACACATTTTCATAAGCGTTAGAATGTTTAATCTTGACGAAATTTGATTAAACGATTTTATTTCTTTTGTCGTTTGGTATCTGAAAAGAAATCATTTACTGTGTCGTTCGAGCCGTCCGTAGATAATCGTATTATAGAGTCTCTGATCCGCCTGTTCTCGTTTCGCCCCCGATTGGTTTTTCTAGATCGATTCTACATCGATTTCAAATCGTGTAGGAACGATTCGATAATACCGATCGTTCGCCACATTGTTCGATATGAATCGTATAATAATTATTCAAGTAATATGATAATAGTGACGGCGTGAATTTGTGAGAGAGCGCATTATTTCTAGCCGATTAGCCGAAAACGAAGCTTTCTCGACAAAAACTTTGAGTCGTGTAACAGCAATTTTGAAATTTTTATATTGCGTTTTCTGACATTTTTGAATTTTTACATCGTGTTTTTTCCCATTTACGATAATTTTTATTTCACCGATTTCCATCGATTAACATCTTAACTCGCATGTACACACACCGTATAATATACAGTGGTGTATTGTTTCAATAATATTTTTAACTTCAATAAATTTAATGATTTTTCACCCATTTAAAATCAATTTTAAATGCGTTTTTCGACCTTTTTAAACGCATTTCGTACAACGTTTTCAAATATTTCTACAAGGTTTTATTGTGCGTTGCATATTTACGTCGTTAATTATTATTATAAGTAAAGAAAATACTAATAATATTTACATCCCTCTCTCTCTCTCTATACGATATGTTATTCGTCTGCTTCGAATTATTTCTATGATATTACGCTTTTTCTTTCGACTTAATGTACCACCGTTCAAATAATCTCGAATCTTTGGCGCAATTTCCCGTCGAATTCGAATCCAAATTTAATTTGTATTTCGGACGTCAACGAGCGCGCGAAAAATATGTACGTCTCTTAATTTTGTTTTCTAAAAAAATAATAATAATAGTTTTTAACGACCGACAATGTATAGGTGACGGCGAGATTGAAACTTCTCACTAATTACTCTTGACAAAGGTCCAATTTAACATTTATTAAAATCGAATGAAAAATATTTATTTATTAGCGGTCTAAAAATAAAAAAAAAACTACCACTCTGTTATGAATTTCCAACTTTGACGTGCTCCTCCTTCATTACGTTAGTATAAATAAAAAAACATGTACGTCATAAAAATATCAAATAAAGCGATTACACTATACTATACTTTTCTACGTATATCGATTAGGTTGACCAGTCGGTGACATTGATTTTTATTTTTCTGCTCTCGAACTCGACACTTTCGGTCGTCAACGACAAACGCCGCACGCCAGTCGGATTACTCTAAAAACAGCGCGCGGCACTACTGGAACTAAAATCCATATGTAAATTTAATTACGGTCGTTTCGGCGTTTGTCCGATATATCTATGGACGCCGCGACCGCGTTCATAATAATAAAACACTAGGCGAGAACACTTACGGTCGGCAAATCGCATCGTCCTTATTAATAAATCAACGAGCCGTTTTGAGCCGATTTTTTTTCTTTACTTTTCAAACAATCCGCACGACCCGTACGAAGCAAATAATATTATGTAGTGAACACGATCATTTATTCATGGCGTTCGCCTTGAATCCGTCTTTAAACGGTTTTATTACAATTATACCGCTGTTCGGCGATACGATAATATCTCATCAAAACCTATTTAGATACTACAACCCCCCCCCAGAGGAAACTAATCGCAAACCTCCCGGTCAACAAAGGTCGCTAATTATTACGTTCGTATATTATAACGCGTTCGATTCTTCGTTCCGATTTGATCGAATCGCGACGACGACGCCCGCCGCCGTCGCCGCCGCGGTCGACTATCTCGACGTAACACGGCACATTGAACATCGATATACGATATTATCCTTTAGAAACTCGCTCCTCACGCGGCGACGTGTAAACGGCGTGTTTAACCGTCGAACAAATCATAAAAATCAACGACGCTTGAAAGCAGCGTTCGCCTAGCGTCTTCTCTTCGCGTAGGATTTAAGTGATACAATCATACGTTTGCGGTCGTTATTCCTTTGAAAATCCATCAATAACTTCTGTCGTCGACTTTGGCGTGTTATAATTGATATCAATCTCGTCGCCACGTTAGATAAAACTGCGCACTTTGGCGTTTTCCGAAGGTCCGATGTTTCCCCCGAGAGGAAACGCTTTCTAGAAATAAATGCACTGTACCGACGATTTGACTCGTCTCGCGCGCAGAGTATTAATTGAATAATTATACGATTCATATCGAACAATGTGGCGAACGATCGGTATTATCGAATCGTTCCTACACGATTTTAAATCGATGTAGAATCGATCTCGAAAAACCAATCTGGGGCGAAACGAGAACAGGCGGATCAGAGACTCTATAATACGATTATCTACGGACGGCTCGAACGACACAGTAAATGATTTCTTTTCAGATACCAAACGACAAAAGAAATAAAATCGTTTAATCAAATTTCGTCAAGATTAAACATTCTAACGCTTATGAAAATGTGTTGCGACTTTCTAGAGTTATATTTTTTTTTTCCCGTCGTACAACACCGGCAAGTGCAACTTATCTTAAATCTTTCATTACGTTTCCAGGCCTCGAGTGTAGAAATTGAAAGTTTTATGCATTTTTAACTAGGTAAAAGCGTCTTCTCTTCGCGTAGGATTTAAGTGATACAATCATACGTTTGCGGTCGTTATTCCTTTGAGAATCCATCAATAACTTCTGTCGTCGACTTTGGCGTGTTATAATTGATATCAATCTCGTCGCCACGTTAGATAAAACTGTGCACTTTGGCGTTTTCCGAAGGTCCGATGTTTCCCCCGAGAGGAAACGCTTTCTAGAAATAAATGCACTGTACCGACGATTTGACTATAGTCTCGCGCAGGTCTGTGACAACGCGGCGGCGGCGGCTAACGACGCTCATTTCTAACTGGATATTCTCTAAGTTTATTTTTCTACCACGCGGGCACGATTTACATCGCCGCTTATATTATAGGGAGCGCACGGTGCACTGGCCTCGTCTAATCCGCGTTGATATAATAAAGATGTACGTTTTAATGCGTTTTCGTGACAATAGCAGCAGAGTTCCGTCGTCGTCGTTTTTCTCGCCCGGCGCGTGTGTTGTTTTGTTAAATGTGAAAAAACGTACGCGTAAAAACGCGTGAGAAATTCTCGCGAAACTGTCGGGGTCGTACCGTTTTAGGTCCAGAAAAACACACATTAAAGGATTTTATTTTCCACAGTCTCGGCGTTCAAGGTAAACATTTTTCCGACCCGCGTATAATAATAATAATAATATAACGTATACGTTCAAAGTTTTGAATAATAAAATGAGCATAAAAGTTGTCCGTATCATGTTTTTTTTTTTTTTTTTTTTGTCACAGCAGACGTCTGTGGTTTATTATTAAAATAATAATAATTTTAACAACCCTTTGGTAGAGAGTGAGTGAGAGAGAGCGAGGTTGAAGTCTTTGGGTTTTGCATTAAACGCACGCAAAACCACCCGGTGATATAAAAATAACACGCGCTAAGATTTAGCACCAAAGTGCAAAATCTCGGTACGTGTCTTGACGCGCGTCTCTATACTTTTCTCCGCATAAACGTGTCGGAATCATAAATAAATAAAGCACGTATAATAGTAAATACAACAATACAATAAATATAATGCGTATAATGTGTGTATATTTATAACGCGTTGTAATAGTATTATACGTGTGTTAGTAGATAATTGTACCGATAGCAAAAACAGATACGAAGTGCGCGCAGTATTGTTTGATTTTAGTATTCGACGCGATTTCGGCCGCCGTAAATATTTTCGTGTTTGTTTTGTATTTATGTTTTTTGCTTTTCAGCGCACGTATCTCTCGGCGTGTGTAAAGCTATTATGTGACGGGACGTCCATCTTGAATTATAAATTTAAAAAAAAAAAAACATATAAAACTTATTAACAACTTTTGTCGTCGTCTTTGTTATGGACAGAATATTTACTGCGCGCGCGCGCTCGTTTTATAACGTCGTTATCGTTTATACTATACGATTTGTCGATCGAAACGGGCCTCTATTATTATATGTACCGAGAGAAAAACAAGTCCGGTCGAGCGATCAAATTTTTCGTCGTTTCGAAAACTTTATGCGCCGACACGTTTACAGCGTGTAACACTGACTGAAAAACACACACGTTTTCCGCGTGCGACAAATTCGCACAGCGTATAAAACACACGTCATATTCTACGCTCGGATATTCGAGCGCGCGCGCTCGTATCGTATAATATTGGTAATCTCTTTATAAAAGTTTCATCTCGGATTAAACGAAAACGGGCGTCGCGCACTCGACGATAGGCAGCAGTCTCGCCGTCGTAGAAGTAAATAATAATAATATAGTCTCTGCGCCGAGCAGCAGCAGCAGCAGCAGCGACGTCCTCCCGATTCGAAACAAGTGACTTGCGTATTATTGATACGGGGCGAGAGCGACTTGAACTTCGGGCCTCGGATTCTCCGGGGAAGGACGAAAGCCCGTAGCCGTGAGTACGAGGCCGTATCGGAAACTATATTTGATTTATATTGCGTTCTCCTCGGAGCCGGGGAATCCTGTGCGCTCGATAGTTCTCGAGAAAAAAAAAAATCGATTCGATTGTCATTACTGTCGAATCCTTTCGGCGCGTTCAAATCTAATATCGTATCCTTTTCTCATAATAAACTACGTACGAGCACGAGATATTCTATATCAGGACGCGTATAGACTCTCGATGATTGACGAAAAATTCCATAAATCCGACTAAACGCTCGGTCCTCGGGAAAGTCTCTACGAGTAAAATGTGACGGAGGTGATGGAAATCACTATGAAATTCGAATCTCTTTTCGGCCGATGCCTTTGTAGAATTTGTACACATGATATTTCATAAGTAAGTACAACGTGATTAGATTTTCCCGTCAGCACTTTGAATAACGCTTTTGTTAAGCTCATTTGTCGCAAACGATTCGTTTGAGAAGAAGAAAATAGATTTTCGTTTCGATCGCGTATATCTATTCACTTTTTTTTATTTCTAGTTCGTTTTGTACACATTTTTCAATACAATTTGAACCGTCTTTAAATATAAATAATGTCGATTCCCTGAATGTCGTGAATCATTATCAAGACTAATTTTATGGTTATAATTCATTGCAAATAATGCGTACAATAAAGTTGATTTTTATTTTAAACTAAACACACCGGTCGCAGGGCAGCCAATCGGAGCGTCTTATTTCATTGTCCTTATAGTTTGAACGCACTATTATTGAGGTCATGATGTAATCGGCGGTCTAACGAGTGAACTACGGCTCGCGGAATCGCCCCCCCCCCCTCAAGTAGTAGTAAACCGCGGTCGTTTTGAAAACGAAAAAAAAATTCAAACGCTCTTTCGGCGGGTTTCTCGGGCGTCTGCTTTGTTTCGTCATCAAACTCCACCGCGAACGTCGGCCGGTCGTAATTTCCAAGCGTCTTTTTATCGCTCCGAGAGCGTCGCGACGACATATCAATATCACGCGGTCGGTTTACGACGACGACGCGTCGTAACGTCTGTCATTATAATGCAATGTTAACTCCTGTAAATATATACGATTAATAACGTCGCGCTCGATCGATTTCGCATTTCAAATACCGGCTGAAAAATGATCGATCGAGAATCAGGCGGCCGGCGGCAAAAAGCAAATCGGCGGCCCGCTAGTTTCCCGGTATTTTCGGAACGAACCACATTATTGTTTCCAAAGATTATCGTGTTTCGCGAGGGATTACGGCGTTCGAAGTTTGTATTTGTGGCCGGGCGGACGCGCGGAGGTTTCGTGAGATCTGGATGCTTATCGCGAGGTATTAGAGGAAGAAGAATTATTTGACAGGGAGCCGGGGGGACTTTAATTCGGCCATGAATTAGTGTTTTCCGGGAATCGCACGGTGTGTCCGATCCGCGCACGGATTGTGAAATTATTATTTAAGGGCGAAAAACATCGGAAGACCGGCTGGAAATCTCTCCGCCGGCCGAATACGCGGTTGCAATATTATTATAAATACGCGCGCGTCGTTTATTAATATTTACGACTCGAAAACGTATACGAAAAACTATTTACGTCCGTTCGGTGGCCTGAAATCGCGTGTGCGTTATGCACTCTGAGCAGTTGAAAAAGTGAAACGCGCACTGCAAAATTCGAGTGGTAAATAATTTCGCAGTTTTTATCTCGTATAATTAGTTGTCAGAATGAAATTCGTAGCCGAATAGTTAACGGTTTATCAGTCAAGTCATATTTTTTTCTTTCTTTCTATAATTCGATGGGAGAAAAAATTGTCGAATTGGAAAAATTTACACCATTTCGATGATTATATTATATTTAATAATTCACGTTACCATATTCTCTACCGCGAGTACGTTTGCGTTCTTTACACCCGACGACGAATATTATTATTCGTAATATTAGCTCTCTTTTATTGTCCAGGCAAGAGCTATTTATTTCTTTATTATTATATTATTTACGTATTGTAATAGTTTCGATAAATCATTTCATATAATTATTAATACTTTAATAAACTCTCGTTTAAGTCCGAAGCGTAAGAAAAATTTAAAATTTAATTTGTTTGTCGCGTCATCGTAGTAATATTATTATTATGTAATGACTACACGACGAAATTCGTGTCGGAATTCGCTGATTTTTCACTCGTTACGTTTTTAATCGGCCGTGCTACGGTTATTATACTAACTATATACGGTTTTTAAAAATCGATTTCGCTATTGTTTTTTGTGGTCGGGAAGCGGGCTCAGTCAGGTGTCATAAAATTCGGCGTGTACGGAAAAAGCGCCGAAAAAAGTTTCATACGGTATTACATAAGAATAACGAACGCCGGAGTGGGGGTAAAGTTGCAAACTGACTTTTTATATTTTGTATTAGTGTTTTCGTGTATTTTTTTTTTTTTTGTTTTCGTCTAAAGTTTGATCCTAAAAGTTTTTTTTTTTTTCTTTAAATCTACAGATATTTTTCCTCCGCGACATTCGCTCGTTCAATATAATATTTTAATCAATTGGCTCCCGTGTACAGTCTGTCGGAGTTTTTTCATTTTTTTTCATTTTTTTTTAATCAAAGCGAACGAAACAGTCTTTTTCGTTAATCTATTTCCATTTTTTTTTTTTTTTTCCCCCGCGACACTTTGAACACTCAATCAGATTTAATATCGGGAAATATCATTATATTATATCCTTTATAGTTTACAGCAGCCGCGCCCCCCTCCTTTTCATCCGGAAAAAATCCAATGACATTTCCAATATCTCTCGATATTAAAAGAGGGTCAAGCGGAAAAATTTCATTAGGCAAATATATACTTTCTTCTCTTCCGGTATTCGTGGATATTGTCACATTAATTTAATGTATCCTAATATACTCGCCGCGCGCGCCGAGGTAACAATATCGTCGAGTTTGCCGCGTTCTCGTTTTCATCATATTATTCCGACGAGCACCGCAACAGTACAACACGGTCGAAATATCTAGAAAAAAAAGTGAAAATGAAAATAGAATTTGCGACAGGATAAAACGCGAACGATTATAATGTATGTATATAAACTATTTGAAAGTAAAATGAAGGAATATTATACGTACTAACCCGCCCCCGCCGCCGACGTAACAATATCTAAGGAAAAAAACTTTCCGTTTTTTGTCCGCGCCGCGGCGTTCGTTGTCACTCGAAATTTATTCGTTCTAATTTTATTCGTTATCTTCTTTCTAAACTATCGATTGTTTTCTCTTCGCGTCCATACTCGACATATTATTTTATTACCGTATCGTACGAGTATTATATAGAGCCTTGATAGTCCGGACGCCTCCCCGGTAATCCGGTGAACGCGCTAATCCGGACTGCGGCGTAAGTGTCCATTCGTTCGTAAATACGTTTTGTAGTTTGTTCGGAATTCCCGGAACCCAAATAAAAAAATTACCGACCACTATACTCAAGTTCTACGTATTTACTATTTTTGTTATTTTAAGTGCAATAAGTATTATATAGTATATTAGTCGTTTGAGTAGGTAAACTAGAAAAACCTCCGGTAATCCGGACGACGCTCGGTCTGAATTCGTCCGGAATATCGAGGCTCTAGTGTTGTGTGATTTTCTCGATTCGAATGAAAACGCGAACGATATCGATCGGCGATGGTGATTATCATCCGTAACGGCGGACTCCGTTGTGATCGCGTTTATCTCGCGCGCACTTGACAAAAAACATAATATATCCGTCCGTGGTTCCGGTAGTCGCGAAAAGAGATTAAACAAACGAGCTTAATCGCCGAGAGAGCGATATATATATACTTTGGAAGAAAAAGTTTGTTTCGTCGGCATAAAGGAACCGAGTTAATTTCCATTAAAAAAATATTTCTCGTGTATTCGGATTATTTGATAATGTTTTAATATTATACGACGGAGGGGGAAGCCTCTTCGCGACGGTCTCGTGAAACTTATTTTTCATTTTTTTTTTTGTTTTTTGTTTCTCTCGCGCGTTATTTATTAATTTAATAAAGTCGTTTACGAATAAATAGATTTCGTTAATATGACCGATCACGGTGACCTGGTGTATATGTTTTGTAAATTTAAAAATAATAACAAAACCGTTTTCGGGGAAAAAAACGTTTACGTAATGCTCGTCGTGACAATTACACGTTTATTTAATCGTAACGAAAAAAAGCAGTGAGAAAACTAGTATAGTAATATTATGTTTATGTTAAAGAAAATGTGACTTCGACAGTAGCCGTGGTTCGGTTTCGGTAGGTTTCGCCGTGTGATCCAAGTAGTAGACCTATAATATTAAAAATCCAAAAGAATCCATCGAGAGCAAGTTTTAACTCTCAAAGTTCTTATCGTCTCGGAAGTTTTATTTTTTTTTATTTTTATTTTTTTTATGTTTACGAATATTACGGTAAAAATTCGCTACTATCCTCCGGCGGCACGGCTCGTAAATGATAAGATATTCGGTTTCTTTTTTCTTTTTTCACTCGCATTCGGTAGCCGCTCGAGACGCGGAGTTATGCGTAAAAACTGTGCTTTTGCCGCGTCGACAAATCATATCGCTCTGGTTTTATTATAATATCATATTGTATTATCAATAAAATCACGACGGAGTAGTCGCGCTCTGTTTGACGAGCGATAAAGGTTTTTGACGAATCAAAATTCTAAAATCGTTAGAAATAATACGAAACATCAATCTGTGTGGTATTTAAATGATTTATTACGATATACATCGACAAAGTAAAACGCCAATGTCCAGCGAAAGATTAATTTCCGTTCGCATTTTTTTTTTTTTTTCTATATAGAGCAGCTAGACTTTGAATACGATTATAATCATAGGGGTAAACCGGAGAAAGGGGCGAGAGAAGTCGACGGGGCCCTCCCGTAGACATTTAAGAGGGCGACGGGTCATTGATTTTTTTCTTTTTTTGCGAATTAAGAAACAAATTAATGTTATCGAAGAGACTAAAAAAAAAAAAAAGCAGTTATTTTCTTTTGTATCGGAGAAGTTAAATTTTATACATAAAAAAATATTACGTCACAATAGGGGGTGAAGATTTCGACGCATTATTACAACGACTATATCGAGAAAAAGAAAATTATAATAACTCGGCCTTTAAAAAAAATAAAATGCAAAATTTCAATTTCTTTTTAGCTCTAAATTATACGAAACGAATTTTGTGCTCGAAAACCATTGTTTTAGAACTCCCACGGAGAAATATTCAATTTGCATATAAATCTACTCCCTCCACACACACACATATATATAGTTAAGACTCGTGTGTCAAAAGAATAAATTATTTTACTGAAAATGTAGTCTACTTGTTATGACGTATGTTTGAAATCGATTATTTTATAATAATAATAAAAAAAACCCAATAAAATTCTATTGTTTGATTTACATAATCAGACTATTATAGCATATTTTAATCAGTGTTGTTGACCCCCCATCAGAAAAAAAAAAAAAACTTTCAAGTCATGCCAATTTAAACCATTATATTATAAGTAATCATAACGGTTTTACTCGCGTTGACGATCATTTTATTGATATTATTTTGAAAATCGCTATTCGAGTAGTACCCCGAATGGTACGTGCGGTGCTCGTGTGCGTAGACGATCGCGATATCTTCAGTTCGATATTATTTAGTATTTAATAATCAAACGACGACGGGGGGCACCCGAAAATATCAAATGTCAGTCGCGCCCGCGAATCGGATGTATTATTTTTCTATGAAAAAACGCACGGAAATAAAATTTTACATCGCGTTTCATCAATAGCGATCTAGCGATATACGTAACTGCACAATCTTACGTAAGCTATAAATCTTTTTCTCGTCTCCATCGAGATGAAAACTAGTTCAAACAAATATTTATTTCTCGTTCGTCGAAGCCAATAGTGTATAATTGCGTCTGAAATTTATACTTTTTTTTTTTTCCGATCGTAATTAATGATATAATACGTATTGAAATCAAAGGGTCTCGTTTAAATATATTTTATATAGTCGTCAATTAACTGCTACATTAAGTAGTAGTGATCATTTATTTTTAATTTCAATATTTACCTATTTTACTTTATTGAAATAACGTTTAATTTACGGTACGATTTCTTCGTTGTACTGTAAATTTTTAAAAACCATTTATAGAGGAGCCAATTTCTTTCAATAAAACTGCGCGTTAAACTATTATTATTATTATTATTATTATTATTATTATTTTCTTTGTGCAAATAACCAATTATAAATCCAATTAGGTTTTCGAATTTATAATGCCCTTTAAGAAAGCGCGTTTGCGATATTATGCAATTTTTATTCTAACGATAAATATTTCTAGTCGATAATGCCGCGCGCGCGCGCGCGACACATTGTTCGCGCACATCGAGCGCGCGTGTCTTATTCTTAACAAAGCGATACGATTTCAAATCATAATTTCCAACGTTGGAGATCTTTTTCTAATCGTATTCGACGAATCGGGCGTTAACAACACGAGCCGTAATCAATTGAACACGATTGGTCTCGGTTTAATCTACCCGTTTCAGACCTTACGCGTAAAACATTATTTATTCGTTTAATTTAAAAAAATATCCATAATCGTTGTTTTAATTAACGGCGGGGTTAAAAAAAAAATAATCGTAAATTCGCCGCAGACGAGATCGATATTGATTGTGATGTTTTTTAATACTTCCGTAGAAAATAAAGCGATAATAATTTGTGACGTCGAGAAATTTACATTGTCGTTTAACTAACTAACGATTATTGTGACTTGATCGTTACACGACATTACGTCATTGAGATTGCCGTCACGAAACCAAAGTGATAATTTTCAATCTTCTCTTACAATAATTATTACGATTAAATTATTACCGTTTTGGAAGAGCATGAACGTTGGCATGGCGTTCCGTGCGGTATTGTAAGAAACCCGTAATCGTTTTTAATTTCAATATTCCAATTTCAATTATAAAGCGGGGTGTTTTTTTCCCTCTGTATTAATTATTTTATGCGATTGTAAATCAATTATTTAAAAAAAAAAAAAAAACCTCGTGTTCGAGTTGTTATTTAGTTCTCTAAATACCGCCGTAATCGTTTAAAACTTAAAAACCAAGTCGAGTCGACTTTAAACAATCGTTTAAAGTTTGTATTCTTAATGTTTTTTTCAACATTACTTGCCGTTGCACGCAAACTCTACGTCGAATCGAATAAAAAGTACCTGTGGCCGTACAAACAATAATGTTTACCGATCGCAAAAAATCGCGTCCTGTCAACCGGTTTTAGCGATCAATCAATATACGTACGACAACCCTTCTCGCTTGTTTCTGTATGGATTACACGCGAGTTTTTTATTGAAAGGAAAAAAAATTAGTGTACTTTTTTGTAACGAGTCATAATCTAATGTCGTTTTTTTTCGTTGCGATGGTTTTTGCAATATTGTTCATTTTAGACCAATTAGGATCGTCCCGATTTATAATGAATTAACGATGTCTGGATGCGAAAAAGGACATCAGTGATTTTGTCCGTCGTCAGTTTACGTTATATTTTATATTCCCCCCTCACCCCCCCCCCCCGTTATTGAGACCTTGACATAATTTATGGACAGTGCTGCATACGTGTCACGTTTAAAAAAAAAAAAAAAAAAAAAAAACGTTCTAATTAATTGCATTTTACTGAAATCTAATCGGAATAATATGGTAGAAATCGAAAATCACATACGAAATAACACTGAATGTTTTCGTACTTCGTCATCGTTTCCGACAGGAACACAGGAGGATACCGCGGCGACGAGCGTGTGAGAGTGTGATAGATTCTTCATCTTCGACGTCTGCGTCTTACAACTAAATACACAATTTCGTAAATCTACGTTCGCCAGAGCCGTTTCAACTCGATTGATGAGACCCGGCATTTTATTGATATTAATGCGAATCGCCTATTGTCCCTGTGATGCGTTAGGTTTCGAAAACGTTCGTGATCGACTTTCGAATTGAAAAACGCAAAGAGAAAACGCCGCCGCAGATAACGAGTAACCGATAATCCAGTCGATTCGCCGCTCTGTAGCATTGAAAATAACCACACGAAACGAACAGAATGTTGGACGCGGATTTGTACGTTTGTCGGACGGAAACAACATCGGGGTGTCCCCAGGATCGACAATCAGGACGGGCCCGGTCATAAGTATAAGATTTTCATAGGAATATTTATCAAACAGGTTTTTCTTTATAGTTATATCATATAGTTTTATCACTCGTCAGTCGAATACAACAACTGTCTATAGGAATTCGTATGGATCCGAATACCTACATTTCGATGCGTTTGAACATAAAGTAAAACGGCGTTTTTTCGGTGTAAATTAAATCTTTAATATCTACCGAACAACTCGGTTGGTTTAAGTCATCAAGTGACCGAAAACGAAATAGGCCCAGGTCCCTCTACCAGGCCTGCCCGTCTCGTTCAACGTCTCGCGGGCCCCCGATGTCCGGGGCGGGAGCGTGCGTGTGCGACGGATAAAACGTCGTTATGACGGAGACGCGGCGAGCAAACGTCCTGTACCGACGACCGTCTATTGTTCGCGATATCTCCTTTACCTGCTCCGGAATCGTTGGCGTTTGAAGTCCGAACTAGCTTTGTTCTGTAGATACGCCCACGCGAGTATCAACCGCAGAATCCGTTGTCGGACAAGAGCGGAGACACGTGCCCGGGTTTAGGCGGTTTGACCGGCGGCGGAGGCGAGTCGAATCGGAAAAAAAACATTAGCCGACGAATTTTATTGGTAATCAGCTTTGCCTCCCCCCCACCCCCGATAATAAATACGCAAATAAATATCATCATTATTATAGGTATTCTTAAAGAAAAAGTGACCCGCAGAGTGATTGTTGTCGTGTTAATACTAACTTTATTAAACCGGCGAAAAGTCCTTATATTTCATAAAACCCTAATTGCTCTGGAAAATTAGAGTTAAATTGATGTCGATCGAAAAGGTATTATCGAGGGCATCTCGTCCGTTCGTCCGTAACTATAATGTTGTGATGGTTTATAAATTAAAAAATTCCCCAACACAAGAGACTAATTATCGATAATTTTCGTTAAAATATCGATGAAATTATATTAAATCACAATTGTTATTTTTTTCGAGTCAAATTATTTTTAACGGTATAAAAATGCGTCGTATAAAATATATTATATAAACATTTTTTTTTTTTTATCGTTTCGAAACACTCGAAACGAATGTGTCGATTTTGTTTATTATCGTTATTATTAGAAAAAACAAAATTAAAAATTAATTAATTAAATTCATATCCAACGATTGCTTTATATTTAATTAAAAACCTATTTGGACGCGCGCGCGCGCGCACCTAACCCGGTTAGGTCTGCATACGGACGGGGCCATTGTTTTGGAAACAATGCTGGAAAAAGGCGGTTGTTTTATATTATAATTGGATTTTTCTATCTTTTGCACTTTGATTTGAAAACGTGTATATAAGAGGTTTTTTTTCCCCTCTCGCTTTCCGGTATATTTATAGGTACTTTTTTTTCTTTTTTTTTTTAATTAACATCTCGTCCATTTATCTTAATTTTTTCTATTTTTGCCTAGATAAGATAAATCGAGTTTTGAAAAATTATGATAATTTACTCTTAGGGGTCTACACCCTAAATATATACGTATGTATAATATGTATTTTTTTTATTATTATTTATTTGCCCGGTCTTTAATGGTTCTTAAAGTGGACGCGGTGTTGAATGTCTCGTTAGGAAAACTACGCGGGGAAAAAAAAAATATAATAATAAAAAATAGATCGACAAGGTAAGTCTGGAAAATATTTAAGTCTGAGTGTTTTTTTTTTCCGCCCTTTTTTTTTTTTCTTTCTCGGTGGCAAGAGAGTTATTGTTGTATTCTACTCACGCTACATTTTTTGTCATTTCTCACCTATCATTTTTTCACTCTCTCTCTCTCTCTTCCTCCTCTCGCCACCTCGCTCGCGTTTTTTTTTTTTTAATGATGTCGAAATATATAGCTCTCATACTTAATGAAACGGGTCGTCACCACTTTTTTTCCTAACCCGCCCGCCCGCCGAGGGTGTATATATAAATTGGGGTCGTGTATTAAATGGATTTTTATTTTCCGGGCAGGGCCGATAAAAACCAAGAGAAAAGATAGGTAAGGGGGATGTGTATTTTATTCCAGATGCTTAATGTTGCGGATAGGGACCGAGCAATTAAGTGAACCGTGTGGATGATGGGAAATCCAGAGCATTACACCTTGATTCCCATTGCAATAACTGGAACGGCCGCGGCAGCACATGCAGTTTTCGTTCCCTTTATTCCGCCACACCACTCATCTTATCGCGCATATATTTACATATTTCTCTTTCACGCCTCTAAAACTTTGAACGCTCTTTTTCTTTTTATATTTATTTCTTCTTCTTCTTCTTCTTTTTTTTATTTCTCTTTTTTTCTTCTTTTTTTTTAGTTTAATTAATCTATAGTATTAATTACGGCGAGTTTTTCTCCCCCCCCCCCCGTCGCCGTGTTTTTCTTTTCAGCTCGGTGAAATAATTTTTTGAAACTCTGCCAATAATTTGAAATATTGATCAATCATAAAAAAAAAAAAAAAAAAAAAATGAAAAAAAAAGATAAAGAAGAAAAGTTAATGAAAAAAACAAAAAAAAAAAAAAAACGGTTGTTAGACAGTTGTTTGATTTATCTACTTGTATTCAAACACGCCCTAAATGAAATTCCCTCGTAATAAAAGAGGTTTTATTCGTAAACGATTCCCTCGAAATAACGTGCTTATTATATAATCGCGCGAAAGAACAAACACAATTCTAATAGAAATTTAGGATTATTACGTTACCGGTAACGTTAAACGTGCGAAAGAAATCTCGGGGTATTCATTTGAAAAACAATATTACGTTTCGTTTTTAAATTAGAACCGTCGTCGTTCCGTACGACATAATAATATTAAGTTTTACTTTGTAACTAAGTGTGGGGTGGGGGACGCTTCTGAGAAACGCCGTTCAATAAATAATCGCGTTTTTATACCTCTCGCAAAAAAACTAACCATTAATATTTTCTTACCGTAACGTAAACTTAATGTCGGTTTTTTATTTTTTTTTTTTATTATCTAAATTAGCCAACTTCGATTACTTACTTTGAATACTTACTTAAACCGGAACACCTGTGTATAACAGAATTAATTTTATGGTTCGCAGTGTGTACGAAGTGTATACACAACAACAACAACAACAACAACAACAACCCTATAGTGTTGTGTGTAAAAAGAAAAAAAAGTTCGATCAAAACTTTTCGACGGGTCTTGTTAATTTTTTAATCATTCATAATTTATCCTCCAATTTTACTTCTATCGTGCTATAATAACCCAATTACGACGCGTCGTACCGTCGTGTTTTTATTATTATTATTATTATTATTATTATTATTATTATTTTCTAACGGTATATAGTCATCGTTTATTGCCGTATTCGCCCCGTGTTAAATGTCACTTTATCTAGCAGTAACAATAGCGCTTATTTAACTTTGAACGAACGGACGTGAGAAAATTCAAAAACTCGCGGAATCGTTCATTATCGACTAATTTACCTCTAAAATACTCTCTGCGTGCGTGCGTGTTATACTTTTATTGAAATCTTTACTGAAAAGGTGTTTTTCCTCTTGGAATAAACGCCGCCGTTATTAAAGTTTCTAAATTACAGTCTAGCGTGTTTTGGATCGCACGGCGTGTAACGCGAACCTCTGTCGTACGGCTCGCGCGAGTTAAAGGCGCCCGAGAACAAAATCACTCGCCCTCGATCGAATTCGATAATAATTGACGCGCGCTGGAAATAAACACGTTTCGGCGTGGTGGTGGTGGTGGTCGGCTTATCTCCGCGTAACCGCCTGAAAATGGCATTATACCAGGACGGATTCCCTAGGCCGAAATAGCGATTTGGAAAAAGAAAAAAGGAATAAAAAAAATAAAACTTTGGCCCGAGCACAACCCGAAACAACTGTGCGCCGCGAAATCGCGACTACGCATCGCACGAAATCGACGAGATAACGTCGATGGCGAATATTATTTTTCCCGGAAAACTTTTACGCACGTCCCGCATAATTTACCGACGATACCGTATTTTCACGCAAACTCGTTATATTATATATAATATGTAAATAGCAATTGCGAAATCACTGACGACCACTTTTTATTCCGTTCGCTATTTTATTTTATTTTATCCGTCTACCGTTTGTTCCTCGTTATTCTAATCGGTTACCTTTTACTCGTTTCGCCGTTTATTGATATTTCTATTTCGTTTCGGTATATCGCGCGCGGTCTAATAATTGCCGTTTTCCGTCGGCAACTATATATTATAATCTCTTTAATACGTATTGTTGTCGACGACGACGACTGAGGTTCGGATATTCGATATCCTAAAAATATTATTAAATGCATTTTTACGACTTAAAAACTCTAAAACGTGTTCTTAAAAAGAAAAAAAACACGCCCAAACGAAATTTCGTAATTTTAATTTACACCTTTTTTATTTTCAAAAACACAAAACATAAATCCACGTGAATCGTTTTATTGACAAACCAGATCACTCGATGTTGTTGTTTTCGTACAAAAACATGTATCGGATACATTGTATTTTTTCCCTTAATATTGCTAGAAATGCCCCAAATCGTCGAAAACCTCTGATAAATGAAAAAAATGTCCCGCAACAAGTTATAGAAGAACAGTGCGTGTACTCGAAACGCGCGTATCTTAGCGTCGTCGTGTCAAACATTCCGGAAAAAAAGACGCAAACGCATCGAAACCCCCGAGTGCCAGTGAGATAAATCCTCAGTACTGGTGCAGTTTTGAATTTTATCGCGACGATAATACGTACAAAAACACTGGACGCGCTCCTCGTTTAGTAATTCATACGCGATTGCCGCAATCGATCGCCGCGGCGCGCGGCGTTTTTAACGCGGCGAAAATTGAACACGTTTCTCAGAGATTTCACGTGTACCTATATATTATACACGGCGTTTTACAATATATTTTGTTTGGTAAAAGTTTTAACCGTTAAATATGACGACTACCCGTATCAAGGAATCGTAAAATAAAGTGCCCAGGTAAATGAATAAAGATTAAACGGCCCCGGAAAGTTCCCGAAGTATATTATATTATTATTTGGTTTGGCGAACTTACACCCTTAAATAAAAATCAAATTTGAACGCGGCACATTTATCATCCGGCGCCGAGTGCGCCCCATATAACTAGTGTAACTCGTTATAATATTATACGTAACGCGTTTACGTTTAAAGTGCCCTTAGTCGTTTTAATTTCAAAGTCGAGAGACCAAAAGTTTGCGCCTCGCTCGCGAATTTTACGCCGCGCGCTAATAAAATCGATTACTTGGGAAATTTTCATTTTCAATCGCAGAGACGTTTTGTCGTTCGAAATCGCTATGCCGTCGTCACGCCCTCAACCGCGAGGGGCGGGCGAGATTCGTACGGAACATTTTTCCGCTCGTCGTTTGATATTTCCACCGGAAATCGCGGATCCTCGATCGCTTAACGATTATCGCAACACCGCGGCCGGTCCACGGTTGAACACAGTTGAATTTTCCATTCAAATGATTTATCGTTTTCTCGTTACGCTCGTCGTTTTTACTTCAATAACTCTGACCCCGACAATTTTCCCCGAGCACAGTATATGTTACGATAATGGAATAAACTTTCGCCGCCTTCCTTTTTGGTCAATTTCGTTACAATCCTCCTACAACTGCACGCTCGTGCTCTAATAGGTATTGATTTTTTGTTTTTCAATCAAATTTCGTCCTACTCGACACGGCGGCGGTATTATTATAGGCGAACGAAAAATACCACTTTCCGTCAGTCATGTTCGACTCGTGTGAAAATACGAGTTTTACTTCTTCTATAAACTTACGTTTCATAATAAGTATACATAATAACGTTACACGACGGACACGGCTGTAGAAATAACATAAATTGCACGTAAACTTATCTCGCAATAATTGTATTGTTGTTTACTTTTTTTATTCGAGTCCGATTTCGTTCGAGTGGGCGAAACGTATTTACAGTCTGGCGTGTAGGAGAAAATGTATTTTATTTGTTTGTTTTTTTTTACCTTGTTTGCTCGGTTAATCAGCTCTGCGCGGAATTTCTCGATGCGTTTTCATAAAAATGCACCGACTGTAACCGGCGTGATGCGTTGTAAACGTTGGCGGACGAAAGCCGTTTACAATAGTTATGATTTCAGAATGTGCGCGGAGGAGAACCTTATTTAAAGCTTACCTATCGACATTATTTAATCCCCCCCCCCCCCCCCCGAACAACTACACGTATTCCAAAACGCAGCGGTATTGTAATATTTATAACGTTAGGAAATGAGCGCGCGCGGTCTCATCATTGAAACCGTATTTGAACAGTTTCCAAGCTGAAAAATTTAGTCGTCGTGCAGTGCATTGTTACGGCCGATTCCGAATTCATTACGTTCATTCATTAATTGACCTTTATATCGACGACAACGAATTTTTTTTATTTTTTTTTTTATCATTCGACGTTCAATCAATACGCTTTTGATTTTCGTGTTTTTTCGTTGAAAGTTTGTTCCGGATTACAAACGAATAGTTATCATTTCGATGAATTTCGCCGCCGCGCAATGTTGCTCCGAGTAGAATGTTAACATAATTCCTAGGCACTTAATTTCCTGGTTAAAAACGCGTAGAATTATTCGAATATTTTAACACATTTATTAAAAGGCGACGTAAGTAGGCGGGGAAAACGGTGTTGGATCAACATTCTCGAAATACGATTCATATTTTCGTTTTATATTTCACGTAACTGTCGCTACGATTCCCTACGTTTTTGGTAATTTGTTCTCGAATTGTACTTTACGAATCATTTACTAATCGGTGTGATCGATTTTTGTTTCAGGTGAGTTGAAAATCAGAAATCCCATGCGATTGAACATTTTTCAGAAACATAAAAGGTTTGGTATTTATTTTCTCAACGTAATAAAAGGAAGTAGGCATTACTCACGAAAATCTTTTAAGTAGTAGTAAGTTTCTCTCTCTGTCTCCATCTATCTCTCTCCTTCCGCCTGTCGCTGGTCCCCTATCCAATGTATTTCGTAAACGCAAAATAGTCAAACTGACGCGAAACAACAATCGAATGACTTGAGTGTTAACTCGTATTCTAATCTTTGATTAATGAAACTCAACAACAATAGTAACACGATTTGTTCCGTCGGCGTTTTATCCGTCGTCGGCCACAATAGATTGCGAATCAATAACCATTTCGCGTATAAATACATATTATTATTATTATACCTTTCGGTTTTACACACAAATTAATTCGTTCTTGATAACCATCCATCATAAATACTTTTTGACAATATCGACTACTATTATTGCGAAATCATAAAAAAAAAACCAACTAATTTCCGTGAACAAATATACGAGTTTAACAAACGTATTGATTTTCACGTTTACGTTATGTCATCTCGCACTGTGTACACACTCGCTCTTTAATCCAGTACACTGCAGCAGGCAATTATAAACGTACAATCTCCGTCGAAACGTTTTCATATTATTTATAAACGTACGTTCGAGCCGGTGTTTGGCTCCTAATAATAACTACACTATAGTCGAGTTGATTTCCTATCCGCGTTCTCGCCTCTCACAGACAATGAGTAAATGAACGTGTCGGACGCGTGCGACGATAATTTAAAAACCTAACCTGACCTTTGGCTAGTTTTTCAGCGCGTAAACGTTAAAAACGTACCTTTTTAATAATTTCCAAGTAAAAATGTCTAGTGGTTAACACTCGCGTCATAATAACAACAAAGTAAATTATCGAGTATATAAAATAATAATCTATCAATTCCAACGATAATAATATAGATGAAAAATAACACTTTACTACGATCGATCACATTATTCGAACGCCGAAGAGAGGATTCTATCCTTTTACGTGACTGACGAATCGACGATAATTTTTTAACAATATTTTGTTTTTGTTTTTGTTTTGTTTTGTTTTGTTTTTTTTTAGTTTTTACGCAACCACAGTAAAATGTAATGCGCAAAAATTATATAATCCCTTTTAGTCCGACCGGGCGTACGCCCGTGACGGCCGCATGTGGTGCTTTTATAAATTCGTTACGGCCCGTTATTAAATTTAATTCTCTACTCAAAAATATGCCCCACTGATCAGATTTAAAACGTAGTCGGAATCATTCGACGACAAGAAATTACTTTCATTCTATTTTCGACGTTTATTTCACACCGATAATAAATCCTGCGAATATTTTTGCGACAACTGGTGCCGGATTAAATTTTATTCTCTGCTTTTCAAAGCACTCGGCGAGATTCGCTTGAAACGGTCGATCATAGTGTATCACATAGTCTATATGCATTCGACACGACGCTAAACTCGATAAAACCGAAATTTTTTTCATCGAACAGCGACTGCTTTAAATCAAAAAAAAAAAGAACATTTTAAAATTCTCCTTTTTTTTTTCGATGCTATTAGATTTTTAAAAAATCGCGACGACGAAAATAGAAATATAGAAAGGATTCGGTGAATTATCGTGATTATGTTTATATTTCGGCGGAATCTGTTTTTAGTTTGTTTATTTACTAACAAAAAGGTTAGGCGTAGTTACGAGTTTGCGTTCTTTTGTTTTTCGATTTCGGATTTTGTTTTTATTCAAACGAATTCACGTCAAAATACACGTCTGCGTTTGTGTATACTTAACGGATAAACAGTATACTTTCGGACGCCTTAAGCGGTGTAGCAGAATACAACGGCTATCAGATAAAAGCTGCAACTATAAATACCTACCTATATGTACTTAGCAAACACATAATTCAACCCGAACGCAAACACTAGAACAATCTCAAAATAATTCTTGCCGTATCGGTTCGCGAAGGCTCTGCTGTGCCGTATAGGCGACCCCTAATCCCGCTGAAATAAATCTGAGTTTGAAGATTGTCAATAAATTCACATATTCGAAAACTCTCCGCGCGCGCCCGACCCCCTCCCCGCGTTATACTTTCCGAGTTCTCGCCGTAAATATACGTTATGCCCGGTACGCTTTTCCAAAACCGTGCGATATTTAGTAGTTCATTGTTTTCGGTCCATCCGACTGCGGTCGACACTCTAAAGAATTTCTATAAAATATATATATCATAGGTAGTCGAGACGCGTGTGGGCGACGTCGTTTCGGTTTCGAAACGGAACAAAGAAACAATCTCTCTTTGTGTTTCTCTTTCTTCTCTCGACGACGACGACGACGGTTAGTCGAGACGCGTCGCTCGTGGGTTTTATTTTTGATTTCCTCCCCCCGTCATTTCAATGCACCGGCGGCGCCGGCGCAATTATCGACCGTTGGCCATAATAGTGATCACGGCGAAACTAACTTTTCCCGTCAATAATTAATAATTCGCGAATATTCTCCGGTCTGTGTACGTACCCTAAATTTCGTTTCTAAATAATGTTTACCGCGAGTGTAATCTATTATTCTACATGTCCGTTAGTTCTGTTTTTGTTTGTTGTACGACCCGTGTCCGGCGTCCCGCGATATGCGCGTCGAAAATCAGCGGATAGCTCATTTTTACCGTCGCTCGCCAAACACAATGTCCACGGACGTCCCCGGAGATCTGTGCGGATGACTGCGAAATCTGCGGTTCAATAAACGCGAGTGAACAATCCAACTCTGTTTCTAATAATCGTTATCGTTCCGCGTCTATTATTCTCAGGTTCGTCGTCAGGCCCGATGAGAGGGGGGGGCAGCCGGGGCTGTAGCCCTGGGGCCTGGGCTTCAAAAAAGGCCCGGGGTCTGCCCAAGTCCCGTTTTAAAACTCTAAAAATAAAACTTTCTAATAATTACTTTGTACCATGTTATGTTACAACATGACTTTTGCTTTTAAATATCTTACACTACATACGTAAAACCAATATAACAATAAAATAACAAATTTTTGTATCAATAATAAAAGCATCATATATTTTTATGTCTCAACATTTGTGTATCAATTCTTGCATAATATTTTAATTCATAATTTTATAATATTTTTTCATTACCTCTTCGGTATACACATTGGGACGACACTGAATGTTAGTGGTAAGTTTGATACCTCGTGTAAGAGGGGCCCGGATAAGTTTGTCCCTGGGGCCCTTGATTTCTCTCCACGGCCCTGTTCGTCGTTAAACGCGGAGTCGTGACTCAAACGATCGACACGACACGAAATTGCGACGACGACTGTCAATAAATAATTATCGTCGTATTGTTCTCCGGCGCGTGATTATGAAAAATAAAAAATAAAGGTCGAGCTGTTTGACCGGTGGCGAAAGCTCGCGGAGTCGAAATTTTCGCTCGGAATTACGACTCGCGCGTACCATGTCCGGAAGCACGCGGCCGCCGCCGGCGCAAACAAACGAAGACACCGAGTCAATAGATAGATTCGTCGCAATTGAATTTAGTCCGCGCGAGCGTTACGGACCTTTATTAGTTTTTCGAGTAACCGCACCGCGCGGCGTGTTCGTCCTCGTTGTTTTGATTTCCTCGGACGTACACACACACACACATATATATATATTGTTTTTTCTCTCCGTTCGAGACGGTTCGGAACAACAAATCGCTCTGATTACGGTCTCATTGGGTTTAAATTACCGCCGCCGAAACGTTGCGATGAATTCTCCGCGCGTGCGCTCTGCACAAGACTCGTCCGCCGTCTTTTCGTTCTTTTTTCTTTCTTTTTCCTCTCGCCGCCGTTTCCGGTCCTCGTACCCACCTAGCCGTTTTCTCTGCGGCGTTTGTAGCACACGGACTCCGCAGAAATATATATATATATATATTTATTATAACGCCACGGGGATTTTGCCCCTTCTTTTTATATTCGAAAATAATGTGCGTGAACCGAACGTAGTCGTCGTCGTCGTCGTCGTCGTCGCGGGTATCGCTTTTAAAAGCGCGTCGTGTTCGGTCGACAGTGATAAATGAGTTTTCGGCGTGAACGCACGGGCGCACCGCGCGAAAAGAAAGAGAGAAAAAAAAATAAACCCCCCGGGCGAAACCTTGGCACTAAAAATATGACCGCGCTCTGAAATCCGAGTCGATGATACGTCGCGCGAGTCTTGTTGTTGTTGTTGTTGTTGTTGTTCTTGTAATATACGGCCGGGGTGTTTTCGAATTCAAAAGGTATTGAAAACAACAATCAAACGAGCCGTTGTTTTCCCGTCGGTTTGTTTTTTTGGGGAGAAGGAGAAGACAATTTAAAAGTTTTTTTTATTTTTTTTTTCTATTCGCGTCCTGTGACGTTTTTGACGTTTTATTTTACGGTAGATAGTGGTGCGCACAGCGACGTAATAAACATTCCGTTCTCGAATTTTCTACGCGGTTAGATATACGTAGTGCCGTTGACTTTTGTTTTATACGCCTATTTTACTTGATTGGACGACATACGGGGAAACTTTGAAATTAGTTTGGAAAAAAAAAACAAGCTAAAATTTTCATTTCACTTTGCGGACTTTCGCGGCGCGTTTCGGCGCACGAAAGCGAGTGTATTTTATATTTTTAATGCGATCGATTTGATTTTTTTCGTCGGCCGGAGAAGAGTTGAAAAATACATATTCGTAATTTCGTCGGAATCCGACGATGCGAGTCGACCGTTTCCGGGGGAAAACACTCTGCTCGGTCACGTCTGATCATCTCGGAACTCCGCCCGCAGTTTCCGACGACGCGCGACGGTGTGAAAATCGGAGGGGAAAAAATCTCGCGTTTTCAATAATTCGCGCGATATACACGTACGGTCAAACTGCGAATTCGTACACTTGGCGGTCGTTACGCCCTTGACTATTCGCTTTGTGAAAGGCAACATCGCGACCGCCGATCGGTGTACACTATGGCGGTTACTATTGTTGTCGCATTGTCTATTGTGTCCGTGTTCTAGACATTCTAGTATATATTCTGGTATACGGCCTGGTATTCACACTCGGTCCCGCGCGGTTTAAAATTCTGTGTTAATCCGGGGGGTAATGAGTGGCAAATTGCCATCGCCCATTAATCATGTGTACAACGCGTTCCTCGCATTCCCCCCCGGTCGCGTTGTTCCTGACGATTTCGGCGCAGCGCGCGGGCGTGTTTTAAAACGGACCGGCGAGTCGATTGAAAAGTATCGCGAATTTGACCACTAGAAACGCGCGTATCGTCTGGTACGAGGCGATGAGGCGATATGAGCGTGTTGCTATACGGCGGCGTTTCTCATTCTAGAGGGTCGCGACCCCGTAGAACATAATGGGTCGGAAATAAACGCTCGTCGTGTAAAAAAAAAAAAAAATCAAAAATCATCTACAATTTTTTATCCGATAACATTTTCTTAAATTTATAATTTACAATTTTGGTTGTTTAATTCGGACTACTTAGAGTCCCGATTAGTCCGGATTAATGTGGTTCTATTGTTGTACGTAACATTAGAAAAATCAAAATTTTCCTCGTTTACTATTTAGTATTATTTGTTTCGATAAATTAATATATTTTCTATCTGGTAAACTGGATGATTTGGCCGAACGTGCTCAAATTATTAGTTTTTTTTTTGTTTCGAGTGCGGTGGATGCCTTTATTTTTCACCCGTTTGAGGGGGCGTTAAAAAAATTGAGAAACGATGCGCCGCCGCATAGATTAAGTGAAACAAACGGTCGCGAGTTTTTTTTTTTTAATAAAAACGTCTGATCAATTTATCGAATTCGCATCGATCTAACGTGTACGACGACTCGTAATTAAAATTATTTCACAAACTGTTTTAATGATGTTTTCAAGTGTGAAAGTTTAAAAACATCAATCGTTCGAACTATTAAGAGTTGCAATACCGCAGCGATTGATAATAAATATTGTATTTGTAATTTATTAAATGTAGTACACGAAACGTCGTCGGCTTTAAATCTGAGCTCATTGAATATTTAAACCTATTCAATTATCAAACGTAGTAATTATTATCGTTTCGTCGGGAGTTCGACGAATTGTTAATTCGTTTTATAATAATACTTATAATAACGTGAAATTAAAAATATGTTATACCTATTGGTTTTTTTTTATCTCTCTCGCCTACAGGCTCGATATAGCAGAGATGCGTTTTCTTACAGACGGAAAGAAAGAAATAAAAACACGTTTCGGATGGAGTAGTTATTATAATGCGATATTATACACTGTCAATTTAAAGTTTGTTCCTGGAGGATAATATTAGTAACTCGTATTTTGTTAAATATGTATGCATGTCGTAAGTACATAATATATATTATATATAGTTGATGAAAAGTTTAAGTCCCCCCCCTCGATCACGTGCAACGCGTTATTCTTTTGATTCGTCAGCTACTTAATATTTCAAAACTTTGAAGGTTTATTAATAAGTCAAGGGATTTTAATGCTGCGCTACTCACTTCAGTGTCAATCTTCAGTAATCGCAATCTTGTCGGAAATTGTTTGAATTTTTGTACCAATTAAATTCATCGGGGATCGCAATAATACGGTTCGTTTGTGTAAATAATTCTCGCAGCGCCGACGGGGGCTTATACACAAAATGCTTATGCTCCTCACACGAAACGCGCGGCACGACATGAACGTCTTCAACCGTCGTCGTTACTTTCGCGCGAGACACGCGCGATTTTGTTTGTTTTTACGCGACGATACGTTAAAATTCCACCCGTCGTCGTCTTAACGTGCCGCCGCCGCCATTGACGACGACCGTTATACCTACCTCGTGCAGGTTATCATCGCGGTTACCGCGCACGGTTTTTTAATCCCGGGACGATAATAACGCGAGTTTGAAGAGCCCGCTTTTTATCTCGTGTAAACGTTAGGGGAAAACGATAAGAAATTCAAATAGCTAATTTTCTAAACGGGGGCGTACGTGAACGACGCGTATATTCAAATAAGCAAATAATAAAAAAAAATCGAAATTTACATAAATTACGCCGCGGCGGCGCGCGCCCCGGATAGATTGAAGTTTCCCGTGCGTAGGCCACTCGCGCGAAACGTTAAAACTCGCCGATATTCTGCATCAGGACCAAACAATAATAATATATGCCTGCAAATTTGAATTTATAGCGAACACATTCACCGTGATATTCGCCCCGCGGGTTTTACGCCGCCGTCCACAAATGTTCCGAGTAATTATGATTTATTTACGCTTTCGGCAAATACAATTTGCCAATACCTCGCGTTAACCTTTTATCACATACGTAATAATATATGCTTTACTGGTACACAGTACTACGTAATGTTCGTTCGTTTTCAAGGGTTAATCAAATCAAACATTATTTTTTTCAAATATGATCTGTCCTCGCAAACGTTGTTTTTCCATATAAATATATAATTTTGTATTATAAAAAAATAACAAACTTATTGTAAGTGTGAAAAGTAAACGAAACACGTATATATTTTTTTAATTGAAAACGATTCGCAAAAAAATGTAATCATAATGGTTACTATGGTTACAGAATAGGTATAAAACGTTAATTTTTTTAAAATATTTGTCGGTGGGACACCTAGGGGTTTAAAAAATAGTCCATGTCCTCAGAGCTACCAAATATATAGAAAAAATTTCATGAAAATCGGTCAAGCCGTTTCGGAGGAGTTCGATAGCGAACACTGTGACAGGAGAATTTCATATATAAGAACATTATAAGTTAGACACGTTATTTGACGAGGTACGTGGTTATTCGTATTCGTATTATTGTATTGTAATGAATAATATGTATTTAATCAATGGCGTTAGTAATTACAGTTTATATTGTTTTGTTTGAATACGTATTATGAACAATGTCTATCTAAGACACGCGTGATTACATTGTACAATTACGGTAATTGGAATTTCATTGCTCTACGAGTGTGTGTTTTCATTATATAAAAAGATATTTTTGCGTTTCGCGCGAGCTCGTTCGTTTGACATATCTGGTAAACGTTTTAAACCGTTTAAAATATTTAATATTGATATCGTTCGGCCGTGTAAAGAACTAAAATTCGACGTGTTTTACCTCCGAAGAAAACCATATAAATAATCGTTTAAAATAAGAAACACATTCTTTTGTCATTATATCGATGCGATTGTTAAAGACGCGTAATGTTCGCGCGAACGGGTTTGCCGAAAAGTTCCGATGGACTTTGGCGCGCGGTTTCCACCGTGTTTTCTTATCGTAGGCGTTTTTCGACGGACGGCGGCGGCGTGTGTATGTCGTCTGATAAGAAAACTCGACTGTTGTTGTTGTTGCTATTTCGACCGTTTGCGGGCGTATAATGACGGTTGACCGCCGCCGTCGCGAGTTTAAAACAATATTAATATTTCAATATTTGCAACTTCAGTTAATTTATTTCGTACATAACTGTGTAGCAACAACAATTTAACAAACTCAAGAGTGAAAACTCTAAATTACTTGTAGGTAGGTATATAAGCCGCGTCGTTCCTAAAGGTTTCCGGCGCGCTTCGGAATTATTATCAAAACTTACTTACCTCGGAGAAAATCATACAACCTGCAACGTTTTGTTGGGCAACTTGACCGTAAACGTTATATACACGTTGTACACACACATATTTATTATATCAAATATGAATGCTGCGCTGATATTGTCGTAATGTATTATTCACGGGCTCAATCTCGTACGAGCGAGATGGGCCGGGGGACAACGGCTGCCCCCCGACAATTGTATTGAAACGGCGCGGCGGCGGCGGCGGCGAGAGTATCGGGGGCCTTCTCCAGCATCATAAATTTAAATTCAATTCACATTTTGAGTTTTCGCGCCAACACATTTTTGAAACCGGCGATTTTCAAACGCGCTGTGCACTGTGTATTATTTCGTCCGCCAGCGCTGTCGTCGCTGTCACGCAGTGCTCTATAGAAAATATACAAACAAATGTACGACAATTGTAGACTTGTGAGTCATATATATAAATATAAAACAGAATTTAATTAACTTTATTTATACCGGAGATGTCGTAATCTGTAAAACCTTATGGAACACTCTGTTTATTAGAAAAGGGAACACAATAGGGTGGTTCAAGGGTTGAAGGAGTCTCTCCGCTCTTTTTTTTTCTGCAGGCTATGTAGCTGAAAAAAAATAAAAATAATAATAAATATATAACTATACAGTATTTTGCTGCCCCCTCCCCCCCCTCATTATAGAATTTATTCCAAGCTGATGTTATATTATTAACTTGATAATAAATTTAATAAATAATATATTACGAATACGCGAAGGTACTTAAATTTGCTTTGAGAACACGACGCCTTCTAAACGATATTTTTTCTTTGATTTTTTTTTATTATTTATTTATAATAATAAAAATCTAACTAGAAATAATAGAATTGAAATAAAAAACGCAACACGTCATTTGGCCTCGTAGGGGTGTACCGCCGTACGACACGTTTAAAAGTAGTTCGCTTCACGCAACGGTTCCTGCTATATTTATGATATTTTAGAAATCTTATCCGTTGTTCACGAAAATAACGTATCTACGGTTATTCTAATCGTTAAAAACAAATTGAATCGTATCCGAGCAAACGAACAAACGAACAAACGAACAAAAAAACTGAAAAGTTTGAAGCCGAAAAAGAACGAAGAAAAAAAACAATAATTAATTTAATCGGTCCATAAATTCGAAATAAAACGCTAAACAATGAGGGAATATAATATAAATTGACGAAAAATAAGTTCAGAACGCAGTCAATGAACCGGCTGAACTTCAATCTAACATTATAGCCGTATAATAAATGACATGTTTTACAATCGGCGCGTACGATTATGTGACACAGGAAAAAAATAAAAATCTAATCGGCACAAAGGTTAAATAATTATCGGCAGGTACAATGAGGAAAAAATTAATTTAAAATTCCCCGACGAAATTGCGCGCGCGGTGGATGGCGTGACGGTAATCGCCGGTAATAAATGATAATATTCCGCGTCGATATACATATGTATACCGGTGTTTTTACGATTCGCGGTTTTAATATTTACGATTCTCATTTTCTACGCGATTTCAACAATAACATATCGAACGCCGCGCGGCACGATAAACAGTATTATTATCAAAAAATTACGTCTGTAACATATACGTATACACATTTATGCGCGCACTGGGCGTAATAAAACAATTGTGTTTTCAAAAAAAAAAAAATGTCAATTCGTGATTAATTTGTTTGAAAAATTTTCGATTTACCGTTTTTTTTTTTTTATGCTCCGACTGCGATAAAACTACCCCCCGCATACGTACGAGGCATACGTTTATAGTCGTATGCGAAAAGAGTTTTCTTCTTTTTTTCGCGATGACTTTTTAAAACCGCTTTTTAACGTATTATTATACTCCGTTACACCCGCCGTCGACGGTCTGTGTAGCGCCACAATTTGACACGAGTAAAAAACCCAACGGCAGATAATAATAAGCGTATACGAACATCCGCATCGACGATATGAATCGAAGTACAAAATCAACGAATATTATCGTATCGCTCGTATAGTAGAATATTGTTTGTTTTCGAATCGATCTTTATCGTCGTACTCCGCAGCGGCGGCCGTGCTGTGAGGGTGTCGCCTCAAGTAGGGGGAAAGACGGCCTTCGTGTCCAGAACAAAAATTTACAATAAAACTTTTATTACTACTTATCGCCAGTAGGTACTCGCGAGAGTAAATAAAAACGAGAGACTTTTATTATATTCGTATGACGTGTTCGCGCATTAAATCGTATTTTAACTTTATTTTATTAAAATTTATCACACGATTGTTATTATTGTTATTATATTCTGTGATGAGAGGAGGGGCTCAAATTTTTCTCTATTCGAACAATAACTGTGTCTTTTTTATATGATAGCCTCGCCCGCCCGCACTGGTCGCGTGCGTCTGTTAAAAAACGGCGTGTGATGTTCAAATATCGTCGTGTTAGGTACATCAAACGGCGGGGCGAAGGACACGTGTCGACGGAGATCGTAATAAATTAGGCGACGCGGAATTCGTTCTCGCGCTCAGAGTATGATGCTTTTCGAGGGTCACGAAAGCTCTCGATCGTCGAAAAAGCAAAACGTCACGCGCTCGATCGTGCTTTATGCTTTTCCAGTGGAAAAAGCACCGGCGGCGGCGAACGATTCGAACATGTATCCGGTCGTAAACACACCGCCGCCGCCGCCGCCGACTCGAACGAATCGTCTCTCAGACGTAACGGGAATTATTAATAAGAGTTCTTAACGCGAAATTCCGATTCATACGGATGCCGGGAGGGCGAGGAGTGTTGTACGACGCCGCCGCTGTACACGGGAAATATACTATTATCATTATTATTATGTTTTGCCCTCGAGAACGAGGAGAATGTTTAATTTAAAACGCAGGCGGAATATCCGGTACACAGGTATATACACTACGGAGAGAGAGTGAAAAAAAAAGAAAAAGAGTCAAAGACAATGGGACGCGCGGCGATAGACTACGCGCGCGCGCGCCCGCGCGGCACGTCACGCGTTCGATTGTGTGTGTGTGTGTGTGTTTTTGCTCCTGCAGACGAGTTATATAATATACGCCTTTGTAACCAAAGTCCTCCCGCGTATTGTTGTCGCGTGCGAGAGGTGTGCGCGCCGCGGGGCCGTACGAGTGAGCAATGCGACGCGTTTATTATAATAATACGGCGGAGCCGCGATAACTGGAAGTCGAAGAGGGAGGTGCGAGAAAAAAAAAATCGCCTCGAAATATTATTACGCGGTATTCGAGACGACTGACTCGGGGATTCGTCGTTAAAACTGTAAGTCAAAACTCGCATCGAGTAGGTATTATATAGGGTGGGAAAAAAAAGAGAGAAAAAAAGTCGTCTCGTCGATAACGTTGCCCGCGACAGAACATTATCGTCGTCACGCGTATTTGAATTCGCTACGAAATCCCATCGTACGACGACAAAAATTATTGTTATTTAACGTTATACCTATTATATATATTGACAAACGAACGGCGGAATAAATCTCCTGAAATATAAACGTTTTAATAAGAAAAAAACTCGTCTTTACACGCCGCGGTTTGTCGAGAATTATTATTATGTTAGTGCCAAATGATTTTCAAAATGTCTTTTCGAAATCCCGACTTTTCATTGCGATCACACTGCGCAAACTGAAAGCACTCGCGTTCCACAAAATAGCATTCGTCGAGTTAAAATCATTATGAAATATCAATCGACGGTCTCGCTTTAGACGAGATCTAATAGCTGCACGACTACAATAGTTTCCGTTTTCGCGTTGAATCGATTCGTTTACGTTTAGAAAATGCAAATCCGTTTAATATATTATGTTTCCCGACGTTTTCCTGCGAGACGTGGGTTTTTAAACGTTTCGAGGTAATAGAAAATTGCCTCTCTCCCGACGCCGTCACTGGACCCGCCGCGATTCATCCTTATCGTCCCCCTCGACGTACGCCGCCGCCGCCGCCGCTCACAGGACACCTCGTTTACGCGTACGCGCGCGTATTATAATATGCACGCGTAATATATTATTATTATAATGCAGTTATAATGCGCAGGATAAATTTCCGCCGTCGTCGTCGTCGGTGTTTTTAATCTAAACGCGAGCGCGCGAGAAACGTTTCTTCTTCTTCGTAATGTAGAAATAATAAAAGAAGCGTTTCACCCAATTTGGTCGCCAGCTGACACCCGGGCACGGCGGCGTTCGAAAAATTCCGCAGCACGCCTCCTCCCCCCCCCCCCCCCCCGTCGCATCGCGTTGTTTTATTGCGTCTGCAGCGGCCCTATACACATTAGGACGTACTCGGGGAGAAAAAATAATAATAATAACAATGATAAAAAATATTTCATCTGTGAACGGCGGCGGGGCGCAACGGGGAGAGACGGTCCGACGGAATACGAAAATTCCAACGCCGCCGACGACGGCCGCGTCTTCGCTTTTTCGCGTTCTTTACTTGACGAATTTCAATATGTCGGTCCGTCTATGCTCGGCGATTTCGTGTCGAATATTATTATTATTATAGGTAGCTGTAATTTCCCGTCTGGTGTTTTTCTTTGACTCGCTAGTCGAGAGTTGGCCGCGCGTTTTATCGTCGAACGTTTTAGATTAAAAAAAAAACAGTGGGTGTTGCGAGTGTACGCGCGCGCGTAGGAAGTAAAACTTATTTCGTACTCGTCGAGTTTGTGGAATTTCATAAGCAACATTAAAATCTAAAATAACGAGATAATGTTACAAAATCGTATTTCTTAGTTGTCGATCGATCGGTCGGTTTACGGTCGGCTGCATGGCCGGTCCGTTTCTATAGAATAGCAGGTTAAACAGACTGCGTCGATTGTCGCGTTCGGTAATATCGAAACTATGAAAATTATCGCGTAAAACACGGTGTAATCGTGAACAATTGGTAAACGATCGGTTGGTGTATACGATTGTTTGTACGTCGTCGCGTGAAAATACGATTGCACGTCGTCGTTTCGTGGACGCGGCAAAAATAAAAAAAGTAATAAATGGAACGTTCGAAAAATATACGGCTGTAAAGTCAATAAACATATTATTATATACCTAATGCGGGATATAGTACGACGATCGATTATTTTTTTTTTCCCCTCTTCGAGAAGTTCGCGTCGAAAAAACCGCAGCACCGCGAAACGCAACCGAAAGCAGTCCATTAGTCCCGGAGTCCCCGGCGCGGCGGTAAAAATAATACTCGTAATAAACCGGGCGCGGGAAACGCTCGTAAAAAATCACAATACGATAATTTCCATCGACTCTTCCGACGGCGCGGCGGCGAAAGGGGTAGTAATATACCTTTATCGGACGCGTTTCGTTCCGTAGTAGGCGCACGGTGCCGCCGGCCGGCCGGGACAGTGAACCTTCGTCGACTTTGCACGCACATAAACGAAATAAAAAGCTATTAATAAACATCGTCGCTCCGGCGGCGTTCGATATAAGTCAAAAACAGACTCGGATTCGCCCGACGACGACGACAACGCCGCCGCCACCGGTTCATTATGCGTATATATATTTTTTTTTTATTTTTTTTTTTTGTATGTGTGGCGTTAGCTCGGGGTGGTCTGAATATCAAAAGAAAAATCGGCAAACTAGGGACGATAGAGTAGGGCGGGGGAACTTTCGGTTTGCCATTAGCGTTAGAAGCCCGGCGTTTTTTTTTTTTTTTACGCTCTTCTTTCCGCGGTTTCCCCCCCCCCCCCCGCTCTCCGGCCCGATTCGAGGGTCGCGACGGCGGCGGCGGTCTGGCCGTGTCGTGTCATCATTTATATTATCGGACCATAATTTGTTTTGAGACCCACTACTATACTACCCCTATCGGCCTCTCTCCCACGCTCTCGTCTCGAGACGGCGGCGGCCCGCGAGACAAATTGCCCGATATTAATTCTCTCTCTTGTCCAGGCCGCGATGGTCGTCTTATCGGGTTTCGACCGTTATGATAATAATATATACGTCGTTCGGAGACCTCGCCCGCGGAAAGACGAAATAATAATATATATATTACGCCGCGATATCAATCAATATAATATACGTATATACGCAGAGCCCCTAATAATCGAGTATCAAATATTATTATCTCTCTACCGTTCAGGTATATTATAATGCACGTCGGTACGAATTTTAGCGCGTTACGCCCCGGCGTCGTAGTTCATTAAACTCGCCGCCGCCGCCGACTCTCGCCCGCAGAAAGTGGTGTTCCGTATCACTGTCGGAGATCGTTATCGCCCGATGATAAATTGTGTTTTCCGGTGTTTAGGACAAATGACAAGTTAAACGTTATCTCGAATAACAATTAATTCGTTTCGAACGCCGCGCGCGCATTAGCGGCGAACGCCACTCGTTTCGCGCGACGGGCATTAGCGCCCCGAGGCCGACCGTACGAGAGGCGGCGGCGGCAGCGATTTGTCGTGGAGAAAAGTTCACCGCGGCGATTATGATATTGCGCGATCGGTTCGCGGAGATTTTCGTCCACTCGGCCGAGGGTCGCTGTAGGTATACTCGCGAGGGAAAATCGAGTGGTTTTTATTACGTCCATTATACGTACATCTCTCGACGACCACCGTAATGCCACCAGCGATGGTATATTATTATCGAATTTACGATTTATTTTACGTATAATTATTTATAATCGCGTGCGTGTTTGTTTTGTTTTTTTTTTTAAAAATGGGTAAAAGTCATTTTACGGGGCGTTTTATTTGAGTTCGATCGCGGACGACACTCGACGAGCAACATCTACAATATTAATAGGTTCGATTCCCTTCATACTGTTGTTTCTTTGAGTTTTCTGATCAAAGTCAATAATAATTTAAGCACAACGAGTGTCGGGCATTTCGAGGTGTTTCCAGAGAAAAACGGCGAATACGCCGCACCCGTTTCCGGGCAAACGTCCGCCGAGAGAGGGTCGTGACACTTGTATAGTGTATTTTTATGTGTTATGCGTCCGAGGGTTTTCTCATCCGATCTTTTATTTTTATCACGAATAACTGAATAATAAATAAAGTACTTGATAGTTAGTTTAAACTAATTGGAGTTTTCGCTACTTAATAACTCGTTCATATTATATTGTTCAACTTGTGCGTCCTAAGTTTCGTTCATAAATGTTTTACACGACTTTGCGGTGCTTTCGTACCGCGCTTATCTTCAAGATATAAAACACATAAAAACTGTACTTAAGCAAAGTTGTATAGGTCATCGACATTTATAAACGTATAGTTATAATTCGGGCATAATTATGCAGCATAAATACCCGGTTTTATGGAATATGTCTCGCAATCATCTCGGTACGTTTTTTTAAGAAAACTATACGTTTCCCCCCCCCCTCCCGGAAAAACTCTTTGAAATAAATCAGAATAAATGGGGGGGGGGGGAAAATGTTTCCGAAACGGGTGATTATAAGGAGAATAAAAATTCATTACGTTAAAATCAATTTCATTGTTCATTCCAACGTCTTATGTTTAGCGAGTAAAGTACGTATAATATTGTATTTCCCTTAAATTTACTCGCGTTTAGTTTTTACTCCTTCGACGAACTCGAAATGCCTAAAAAAACAATTTATTTAAAAGCAAAACTATATACTATATAATGATGAGTGAAATATTTAGTTATAAATTGAAGTTTTAATGTATACAATAAGAGCATGTGAAGTCTTTGAAAAACGAGGTTAAAACTTAATATCCTTCCGTCTGTGAATGTTTTTATTATGTTTAGTGATCAATATATTATATTATTAAACGAATTCTGAAATCATAGACAACTCTACACGATGGTAAAATCATTTTTCTCGAGTTTACGACATGAGTCACTGCAGTAAAAAGCTTAAACCGGAGGGAGAAAGCGACTGTCTCTTCCTATGAAAATTTAAGAGAGCAACAGACTTTTTGCAGATAGAGTAACAAATTGATAATATTATCGAAAATTCAAAAAAGCAATAAATTGTATTTTTTTAACATAGTTAGATTATGTTCAGAAAAATGTAACATAACTAAATTTTAACATGATAAAAAAATTACTTTTCAAAAATGAAAATATTCAAAAGATGCGAAATTTTAATTATTTCAATTCTACAGTGTATGCAATTCAATTTGCATTCAATTGCACTATTTATAACTCACGTGTCGAAACAAATAATTTTATAGAAAAATAAACATGACATTCGGTGGCGGTTCTTGTTGAATTTGTCGATCTATGCGACTCAATTTAATCGAAATAGTACAGTTTAAAAAAAAAAAATGACAATCGATGCGAATAACGTTTGTGATGCCCAGTGACTGTGTGATCTCGTGATTTTTACGAAATAAAACAACGATATAAAAGTACGTTTTATTTCGAGAGGTGATTCGCTTCTTCTACACGCGGATTTTCAACGTCGAAACAACGTTCACATCGATTCACAACTGTGGCTTCCGCCACAACATGAATACTTTATTACGACTTCATTTAGACGTTTAACGTTCTCAAATCAAAATCAATCGGTTGAGCTTACGAAAACACTCGGGCGAACAAATCAAACAAAATAAACTGCTAAAGAGCCGACGATCGAATGCCGACGGTTTCCACCCGAATCGATTTATCCTCGTTATCCCTGGGTCTACCACTGTCTCGTCAGGTAGTATATAGTAGCAGGCGACGTGGCAACAACATCCGGAATCCTTCTGTTCGTCGATTTGAACTCGGGACACGGCCCTCGGGTACCGTGTTCTTTCCTGGTAGTATATTTGAACTTTGAACACACGGCTGCACAGTTCACGAACAAGATTTTCAACGTTTATTATTTCCTAAATTTCACATCGCTTTTTTTCGTTTGTACACTTAACAATATGACAAAAAAATCTACTTGTATTCATTGCCAAAGTACCTACTGACGAAATCTATTTACTCCGCACCGTCTCTCTCGTCTCGTTCGTCAACGCCGGTATAGGTGCCGATTTTTTTTGTTTCAAGTGACTTGTAATATAAGTTTAAAACCGTTCGTGTGTACAGCCGGGGTAGTACAATAAAAAACTATCTATGCCGATAATATCGGTTAACACGCTCGTTTTTTCGTATATTTGAGTTTTTTCTTTTTTCATTGTTCAGCCGGGAGAACAGTCGTCTGTCTGCGGTTCGGAGTGTGATTAGTGATCGGAGTGATAAATGTTCGTTTTTCGAAGAACTCGACTACTCCGAGTCAAAGTAATAACAATAATACGCGCATATACAACGGAAATCTCAACGATGTTTTCTTAAGTCTTCTCGCGCGCGAGTCCATACCGAGTAAAACCGATAAATTGTTGATTCGAGTTGACGTTATCGTCGCGGTATACTACGTAGTTCGAGACCCACACATTCGTATATATTTATATACGCCAGTGTTTGGCGTATACGCGACTCGGATTATATAGGTTTAACCGGCGTTGCGCGCCGCGTCCGCATTTATTGACGTTAAAATCGATTCTCCGCGCCGCCGCGCCGCCGCCGCCGTCTGCGTTGCAGCAATAATAACATCGGGTCGTCGATACTCGTCGTCGACGTTCGGAAGGAACGGGAGAAAAAAAATCGAGAGACGAAACGCGTATAATACGAAAAAGGAGCGGAAAAAAAGAAGCGAAAAACACGGCAAATCCGACGTCGTCGTCGGGACGGTATTTGGTAGTTAATTAATGTTAATTTCGCGTGACCCACCGGCTGTGTGTCGGCGAGGCGGCACGGTTTTTTTTTTTTTTTTTTTTTTAATTACCTGCGCCCGGCCGTCAAGAACCCGCTCGTTAGCCCTCGGGACTGTGCTGGGAACAGATTAAAAAAGTTTTCTTCTTAACAAGTTAGTCCCCGTACACACGCCGCCCCCGCGACGAGAGAGCGCGGCGTTTTCAAACGACAAGCGAATCGCTAGTTATTTTTACTTTTTTTTTTTTTTTTTACATTTTTTTAACGCTTATCGCACAATTGGAAGAATCAACTCAACAGAAAAACTGCTAGAAAGATAGTGAATAAGACCTCTGGTTCTTGCCTTCTTTTTTCTTCTTCTTTTTTATTTTTTACTTTCAGTATTTTTACGACCGACTTTTTAATTACAACGGCCATTTCGGAAACTATAGGTCGCGCGGTTATTAATGGACTTTGGCGTCCCGAAAATATCTACGCGACCGGATAATAAATTCGCCGCCGAGCTAAATCTCTATAAATCGACTCCGAATAGCTCCGCGTGGCGCACGGTATATTTATTCACAAGACGCGATACAAATTCGACGGCAGAGGCCGGACGCCGCCGACGCGAAGTGTTATAAATAATAATAAACTGCGTTTTTATCAATTAGTTTTCGGGGGGGGGGGAAAGTCTGCCGATAACGGCGAGAAATAAAGACGTTATCATTTCGATATAATATTTAAAATAATATATTATACTCTACGCGTTATGAGAAAATAAAATGCTAATCCTCGTTTACGTATATAGTATAATATGTCGCCGTGTATCGAGTATTAAAATATTGCACTACCGAATTTATGACTTTTAACGTAATATATTATGTTTCAGACGTTTTTTCAATTTACTAAACATTTCCATTAAAACCGCATCTTTTGATGCTCCGGGTAGGAGGGTCGCTCCATATTTTCGCGTCGAGTCGAACCGCGGCGGCGCTTTTCGCATCGTCCGGAGAAAACCCCTTCCCCGTAGACAAATTACAGATTCGTAAGAACAATAATATCGTCGTTTGCGACGAACACGGAGTAAACGCGCGACTATGTTATTTTAATTATTATAATTAATCACCGCCGCGTAATGTGGAATCGACCGGTGGCGGCCGACGGCGAAATCTTCAAAGTCAATCGTTTATTTTCCGTTTCGACTGGCTGATATATTTATGCGCCTCGAGGAGAAGGAAAAAAAAACGCTTTTTGGGCACTACCTGAGTTCCAGACTTCGGTGAAAGCCTCGGCTTTCTGATCCAAGATTCATGTGATCCTCTTAAAGCTTTCTTTCTATTAAAAAAAAAAAAAAATAAAATATATATATATATATCGACAGACATACTAGTTGAAAAAAAAAAACACTTCCTCTCGTGCGCTCTAATGGAGAAAACAAAAAAAAAACAAAAATACGATACATTTAGGTTATTGGAGTATATTTCGTTGCGGATTATTTTTTATTTTTTTCTAAACTCCTCTCGCTTTTTTAGAAATCCTAATAATTTTTTTTCTTTCTAATAATTAGCGTATTTCCCCGAGTAGTAAAAAATCGTGAACTGTAGTCACTCGGGTAAACATTTTTTGTTCGATCTATTCGATATAATTCGTGTGATCGGTTTGATAAAATTAGAGGTATACACATCGTATATCTCTACAATTATAAATCGTATTGCGAAAACATACACGTTGTTTTATAAAACTTCTAAAACGATTTTTTCCGTTTTGCGCGTTAAAACGTGTCCGTTACCACAATAGCGCTGAAAACAATTTTTCGAAAAAATCACGTTCGATGTGATGAGAAACCCTATCTAAAACTAATAACTCATGTCAGTGATCTCAAACTAAAATTATCTACGGGCCATAAATTTTTTTCAAAAAAAGTTTGCGTGCCAAATTTCAAGTGTCCTCTTTTTACTTATACATTTAAAAAAAAAACCTGAAGACAAAACGAAGGCAAAGATACATACAAAACGCATTTATCTAAATGACTTAATATAATATATATTATGAAATTTATTTTTATTATACTTACTATAAAAATACAAACAAAGTAGTTGCAGTTTATTTGACTCGTTATTACTACGAAATTATCGTTGAAAAAATATGATGAACATTAACTTAAAAAAAATGTATTTTTGTTGTGAGCCACATGTTTGAGACCACTGCCAAAGTGAATTATCATTTTTAGTATTAATAGAAAATTGGAAATATTTACTTTGTCGTGCGGCGCGTAATCGTGTTCTGTATACGCACACAACGTGGGTCTGATATTATTATTGTTCTGTATTCGGCCCCTTTCTTTAAATATTAAATTTCATATCGCTCGTGCAGCATAAAAATCGATACGAAAACCATACGTACGTTGTTTTTTTTTCCTTAACACAGGTAAATAAATAAATTTCAATGAGTTTCAATTGGTACGTTGACGTTTTGCTTCTCGCGTAACTCGTTATTTCCACGCCTCCGTAATAATGTACGCTCATCGTCGGAACAATATTATTCTTGTTCTTCTTCTTTTTTTTCTTTCAAATATATTTTCGTGTTTACAACGCGTAATGTATTAAAAACGGAAACGAACGAATGTGCATTTTTTAAAAAGGAAACACCGGAAACTCGTAGTGCACAATGCATTTTCGTTCGGCGCGATAATATAATATTATATCGTCGTGCAGTATGGTTTCCAAAAAAAGCGGAAGGTGATACGTAAATCTTACGAGGGGTTTTTTTCGAACTGTCCATACGACGATAATATTATTTACATATTATAATATCAATATTGTTGGTTTTGTTGTATCTGCAACGCTGATAAAGATATGGTTCTCAAAACGCCGTTATCGTCACGACGACGACGCGATGTACGTATTATTACTATGCAATTATTTGAAAATAAGTTCAACTGTTTCTCGTCGTCGTGGTGTTTTTTTCTTTTTCTTTTCGTTTTTTTAATGAAGGACTAAGAATTTCTCTCCAAGGAATAATAAGAGTACACTCTACCGTTTTTTTTTAATTTTAATTATGCAAATGGTCGTTATATTTTATGTTCTTGTTTTTACGAATTATTGATAATTTTTTAATTGCAATCGATTTCTCGCGGAGTGCACTTAACAAAATACAACTCAAAAACGCGGGACGAATCAACAACACTGTTATTTTTATTTAAACATAAATACGTCATACAAGCGTGTTCGCGAGTCGTCGTCCTTCACGTTATTTCATGAATTTCGTGTATTATTCGCCGCTGATGAAATAATTATTCAATAATATTGCGCCTATATTAATTCCGTAAGTATACTAAAATATTAATGCCTAGCATCGGCTTTGAATTATTAATCCGAAGTTTTTGCGAACACAATGAGTCATTAAAACAAAAAAAAAAAAAAAAAAGTCGTACATTTTCTCCCCCGTGTTTTCCACGCGTCGGTGTCGGTAAAAAAAAAAGAGATGACAAAATAATATTATATATTTTCGTACTGTGCCGACAGTGTTGTAGTCCAGATAAGTCGCGCGACAAAGTAAGTTTATAAAAGTTAACTAGTTTTTAACCAATGAATGCGTTTTATAATAATTTCGAAAAACTATTATAAAACATTTCCATACTTGTAAAGTGCATTTTTTCTTTTCTTTTGATAGTCCACTTTAATAATCGAATTTGCATACCAGAATATATACATACGTATATAATACATGTCGCGTAAAACCTGAAATCTTAAATTTTTAATCAAAACGGTTACCTAGTAACCTATCAAATGTTGCATTGTAATATTATAATATAATACATTTTATATTACAATTTTTTTTTTTTTTAATTCCAAGTCACGTGAATGGATGAAACGCGGTCGCGATTTTAAATAAAAGACGAGTCTCGTAGAGCAATGTTAAAGAGCTGGACGAAATATTATAAAAAAATAGTCAACGACGTGGTAACTTTACGAGAGCACGACGATAAACGACGAATAATTAGTGTTCGTACAAATTCTATTTTTTTTCGTTCAAAATTGTTTAATAATTTTGTGCATAAATGCAGTGTAGTGCAACAATGCAGTCTCGTTCTCTACCGGGCGGCGGCGTGTGATTCGTAACGTTGTAGCCGTAATTTCGATGAAAAAATTCGATTTCGAACCAACGCGCCGTTATATTATATTTACATTAATCGATTAATAAATTATGTTAATTACTGTTTTCTTTTGATCAAAATCGACTATTTTTTTCTCTCTCTCTCTTTTCGATTTACCAAATGTATAATATTGTTGACACAAAATGTGTACCGGCCAAGTAATAATATATAAACACGAATATTATTTACCACCGGCTTTCAGATACTTACACACACTTGATTTTTTCCCAACTACTCAGAGTGTGTCGTAGCGTACAGCCCGCAGGACACTCGTGCGAGGGAATTTTTCTCTCGACTCCGTTCTAAAATTAAATTGCCGTGACGCCACACTATAGTCTTTATCGTTTGTTTTATTACAATGATTTTGATTTAAATTTCAAATTAAACGCGTCCACAGTGCGACTATAATACGACGTACAAGTACACGTCGTTCACGTTTTATTACGCCTACGTTTTTCTTCGGTTACGTTCGCATTGGACATAAATTAAATTGCCCATAACTACTGCGATTAATGTCAAAAGGTCAGTGTTTATTACAATGCGTGTTCAAACGTTACGAAAAAAATAAATAATATTACCTGTTTTTTTTTTCTCTCCCCCTTTTGTCGGGGGGCAATAGCGAAATTTTATCAAAACCGTACATAATAATATTATTATTATTTTCCCGCATAATTTTCCGTAAGCGTCTCAAAACTCCAGGCGTATGTTTTTCCGACGCGACATCACCTCGAAAGGGACACCGCGAGTGTGTCTTATCATCGGTCCCGTGGATCGCGAGAACTTGCCAAAACCGCTCTCGAGTCCGGACGCGATACTCTTTAAGACGGTCGCGTAAAGGGAACGACTTAAAACTTTTAACATATCATTGAAATATAATCCGTCCGACGAAAATTATTATACCGATAAATATCTTATTGAGGAACTAAAAATCATTCGATCGATCTGTAATTACAGTAGGGTCTCGATAATCCGAACACGGGCTAATCCGAACGGTTTGGAAAGCTGCGAAGAAATTAATGTTGCTTAGACGTTTGCGGAACAAGGCATACCAATCCATAATAGAAACCAGTGTACAAGAAAAAAAAAAATCAATATTTTAAATAGTAAGATTCATAATAATTATATTAATATTTTTATATATTCATTGTCTTTTGAAATTACGAGTTTTTACACGATTAATACAGATAAAAATAAAATTTCATAATTTAAATTACAATAAAATTGATGTTTTTTTTTTTAAGCCATAGGTAATCCGAACAAATCGCTAATCCGAACGACCCCTTTCCCCAATCTCATTCGGATTATCGAGACCCTACTGTATATGCGTATTAGCCTATAAATTGGCTATATGACAATGTTTTCGTCGTCTCGATTTTAAGTACTCCGAAAAATATTTATAACCGCGATCCCACACCGCACACATTATATTAAGTAGTATATTATGAAATAATCATATTTCACAAACGAAAATTTCGATGGAACGTAAAATATAGCGAACGAATAGCGCGTATACATACTAAATATACTATATAATGCGACACGCCGCGTGGTTATGAAGACATCGCGTAACCCAATCATGTACGATGTTTTATTGTATTTTTATGAGACAGGATTATTAATGTTTGCCCAAATCATAAATCAATATGTTAAATGAGTCGTGGTTTTAATTTCCGGTAACAAAAAAAAAAATAAATAAATAAATATAAACGCGCGTTAGATCCTGCGGCCAGCAGTACGTTTAGTAGTGGTGGTAGTAGTGGAGGAATGCCGGTCGAAAATTGTAGTTTACCTATTGATTTATAACCGCGCGGAAGGATGAATTATATTTCTTGTCAGGTCGTCTCTAACAGTCATGTGCCCACGAATTGTTTCGTATTGGTCTCTCTCCCGCGACGACGGCGCAGTGGCTGCGCGTTACATAAACTTTAGTAATTAAACGGTTTTCGCTAAACGCATTTGCAAACCATACCAATGTCCGTTAAAAATCCGAATTCATCAACACTCGATAACGCTTTCGTTGTACCGGAATTTTTCATATTACATTTTTACGATTTTTTCGTCAAAATTATCATTTTCCAAAAAAAAAACAAACAACTACAATCGACAATTTAAAATAGTCCAAGTCGTTTGAAAATCATTCGGCGACAACGTCATACGATTATTCTTTTGTGGATTAGAGTGGATTTTTTCGAAATCGGTATCCGTATTAATGTCGCCCCCTTTTTTAAAATCATTTTTGATCATTTTGTCTTTCTGAATTATTACAAAAAAAATCATACGATTTCTGTGATTCGATTCTGTCCCTTCTTACCGTCGATGACGCGCGGACGTCTGGGATGTCACAGCCTTAATTATTTATATTTTAGTTATACATTTTCGTTATGCGTTTAAGGCTAACACGTCCCTAAAATATCTCTTGAACGGTGTCGCTTTGGTTTATAAATAGGTTCTTCGTTGACGCGCGCAAATACAAAAACAATTCGTCCAGACATTATAGTCTGTAAATAAACTAGACGAATATTGTGTTTTCTCAAGTATAGCAAAACGGATAATATGTTTTATATCGAAATTATCCGGATTTCGATTTTCAAACTAATTTGAAAATTCTTCGAACGCAGCAATAGTTACTTTGATTTATTTTTCTGTACACACAGTGTTTGTTCATTTACTTTCTAATTGTACACAGTACTCTCTTTTTATTCGTTCGCGATACGTTTTAAAACGTTAAATTAGCTATAAAGTTATACCTATTAACTTTGATAAATTACAATACACTATTATATTATTATTATTAAAACTTTTAATAATTATTAATAATTGCGTTATTGTTTTACGGTATCTACCGCCAGCGCATACCTATATATCTAGTCGATGAACAGTTTTGGCCGTTTGCGATATTCGCATCGGGTAAATAATACTTGCCCGCGTAATGACGCGTAAAAAGACAAAACAACCGCGCGGTTTCGATACGATAAAGATCGCACTCTATCGATTGAGTAAAGTATAAACTTCTCATTTTCAGATCGAAATAATAACGTCCACTAATAAGGACGTCGCGCACTATTATTTTATACTCTGTAATCATTACGTCGCACGCGATAAAGTAGCCGTTTTCAATTCCGGTGAAATAGTGTTTTCATACGAAATTTATACCCGGTTCGAATTACCCAATCAGTGGCATCACTATATACGAATACGTATTGTTCAGCGTTTGATTTTGAACGTGCCGTTGAATTTTCACAGTACGTTTATATTGAACAGTGTTGTAAAAAAATCAGTACCGAACGACACGCGGCGGTTTACGACGCGCGTTCCCTGTAGTGGTGCGATTTTTTTTCGCACGATTCGAAATCGCCGCGCGCCCGTAAAACATATAGCCGCGCAACGTGTCGCTTTCCGCGCGTTTCCGCCGAAAAACAGCACATCTCTATGATACAGTACGGCCATAATAAAACACGCGTGTATTAACAATAACCGTTTGATGATGGTAATTATGTTTGCGATAATAAATGTAAATTTATTTCGCAATACGATTTATCGTCCGCCGGGCCAACGACGACGTTTGTGGTAGGTTACTATACCTACCCGTATTATTGTCTCGTCATTCTATCCGCTATTGTTGGGATTAAAATTATTTGCTCAGGTACTGCTGAACGCTCTTAATCTCTTTGAATTATAATCGCATTTCGAAGACATCGCCGGGATCAAAGATATGACTGCGGGCTACGGCGTGTAATGACGATATTTGAATATTCGCCTCGTCATCCGACGATCAATTACGCGCGTAGTCCTATCCGCGAGGCTGCTCTGCTCGGGTATGTGCGGCGGTATGACGACGATTGTCGGGGCAGGGGGTTACTCGCATATTCGTCTTTTGTGTCCGCGCGTCGTCTCGCAGACTCGGCGTACGGTCCGGACTTTGGCCGCGCGCACTCGAATAATAACGGGTACGTCGTCGTCGTCGCTTGGAAAAGATACCTTTTTTTCATTATTATTTTTTTTTAAATTGTTGCGAAAACGTTTACGAAAAAAAGGTAATTGATTCTGAACGTCGTTGAACGCGTATCGTCATCGAGTCGTCCGACGACTGCTTTTCGAGCGCTCGTAAATATAATAACATCGTACGAGACGTACGTAAAATAAACGCATGAAAATAATTTTGTCGATCGTTACAAACGACCGGACTCGTAATCGAATATTCCGAAATTATTTGAAATTCTCGTCATCATTCCGTCATGTACATCACGTCGCCGCGCGGTCGCTTCGCTACAATTATATTATTATAATAATATAATATTTGACGGCTACGCACACACACACACACGTGTCGATTACGTAGTGTATTGTTTAAATTAATAACTACGAAATAGTACTACTATACAATGGAGAATAATTAGTCGGGTACGAACTTTTTTTTTTCTCTCTCTCTGTACGGGAACAATTTATTACCTACCGAAAATCATTTTTTATTCTAAATTTAGCCACGTGTTGCAATTACAACCTTCGGTCGACTTCAATAGCGTCGGTTTTTTTTTCTCTCCCCGCCGACTACTACAAACGCGGCGCGGATAAAAATGCAATGAACATCCTGCGGGTGGTTTCATTGAATAATAATAATGTAAAAAAAAAGAAAAAAAAAAAGGTATTACCCCTCGACTATTGAATAAATATTATGGGCTTTTAATGGAATTTATCGCCACCGGGCACTGGCGGTCGTATTTTTCGTTTCGCCGTATCCCCCCGTGCCCTCGACGGCCGGCAATAATAGTAATTATTATTATCGCGCAAGAATAAAAGGCACCTGAGCAACGCTCGTACGTCCCCCCCCCCCGTTCGCACGCGCGCTCTCACCTCTCCGGCGGTATCATTTTGTTTCGGCCGGATAGAGGTACACACGCGAATGGTTTGTATTACCCGGTTTTATCATATAACAATAATAATACGTCGAGGGGATGAAGTGAAATGAAAACGTGTTCCCTCCCCCGCGCTTATGACCGTTGAAAATTGGGTGTACCCCCCCCCCCCCCGCCCGTCCATCGTTCGTTTTCGAATTTTTTTTATTATTATTATATTTCTCGTTCGGCGCGCCGCCGTCGGAGTTTATGATCAAGAGTGTGGGGTCACAGCTGGATAGTAAATCAGCACGAGGCGCGCGCGACGTACGCCGGATGATAATTATAATAAAAAAAAAAAAAATATATAAAAATTATCGAGATTATAAATAGATTTTCGCTCGAGTCCTAAATTGTACAGGAAAAAAAAAAACATCGTTTGAATAACATTCAGTTTACACATATATAATAATATATCGTTTAGTTTCCAATACGTTGTATTTATTTCACTTGTAAATCATTTTTTTCGCGTATATTGTTTATATTTGACGTGTTTGATTTGGAAAAAAAAAAAAATGATAATAATATACCGCTTGTATACATAAACAACGGCGGCGCGGCGTGCGCTTGCGAAGTGATCCGCTCGATCGCGGGGGGGAGGATCGATTTTTTCCCACACCCCGCAGTGCCTCGTTTGAGGGGACGGTTTCCCGGGTTTTTTCTGTGTGAGGACAGTGTTTTAAACGCTAAATTGTGCAAACATAGTTTTCTCGACGAATGATTTTCCGAAAGGACTACTTGGAATATTTATGTCGAAAAACACGCGTACAAAGGAATTTAAGAGTGATGCACACGTACATTATCGTTGTCGTAACGTATTGTTTTAAAATTACTTATATAAACTAAACTTTATTTCGGTTCGTTTTCGGGGTCGACAGTTGGTTTTACGGATTCGCGTAGACATGTTTGTGGTGCGAATAAGCTCGAGTAAAAGGAAAATTAAACCCGTCGCCGACGACGATTCGACTTTCTTTGAATTTCGTACGGTTTTTTTTTTGAAATTCGATCTCCGACCATGCGGCGTAGTAGTATTGGATGGAGAGTAAGTTTAGGTGTTATTTAATAAAATACAATGCCTATAGGTGACATGTTCGTGTGACCAATTTGTTTTTTTTCAAGTAACGAACAACTCGCGTTGACAATCGTTCGATATTTCTCTAGTCGATCTTTGAATTTTCAAAAATTGTTCCTCCGTCATTCATCGTTGTACCTATGTTTAACGCGATGTCGAAACATGCGTTATACGCGCAGCTGTGCAAAATCGTAGATAGTACACCGCATCCGAGTAAAATATGTATCGAGACGCGTCGAAACTCGCTTGCCAAACATTGCCGCGTCGTCACAGACAGCCACGTCGTTCACGCGTTTCCTGCGTGTCTATCAGTCTACATGACTATACGATGTCACGTGGTGCGTTTTAGAATAAATGCCGGTTCCGTTTCGAGTTATTAAATCGCAGTTTGGCGATCAGAGTTTAATAATAGTTAATCATAATCAAAAGCACGATTATATCGAAACAATTTTAATGTCATTGACTTGTGGGATTCTCCAAATAAAACAATTATTAACGTAGACGAGTAGAGAAGTTTTTCTCGAAAAAAAGTTTGTTCGGTTAAAATAATTGGCGGCTTCCATTAAAAATGAAATCGCATTGTTCGTATAGTTTTTTCGTCTAGCCAACATTTTTTCGCGCGCTTATTCTTCTGCTCTAATTCAAAAACAAAAACAAATTTATTAAACCTACACATAACTTACTCGTGATATCATACGAGTCTAAACTTTACGGTTTGAACATTTGAATCGATGATCTCGAAAAACGAGACTTTTAAAAGTGCGATAATATTAACTCCAAAAACCCACTAGAATTCCTTAATTATATTATTTATTTTTCAAGACCTGCAGAAACCGTCTGCACAGACATGTTCTCACTTTTGCCTAACTGTTGATTTTTATTGTCACCAAATTTACAAGATACATTTTGAATCGGCCCGAGTTATTTCAATTTCTTACGTATTAATGTTAATTGTACGTTGAATCATTTCCCCGTGATGATTTCAAATATCATATGAAAATGAAGAGTTTGTCTCTCTGACATATTAAACATTGTACGGCATGTAGGGGGGTGAAAAACAAGGGCCCGCTCGTGCGACGGCGAACTACATATTGTTAACGAAATATTCCGGACAACTGTAGCGGACGACGACGGCGACGATTCGAACGAGACCGAAACGACAAAGACTGATTAGAGCAAGCCGATTAGAGATTTCACCTCGTTATCCCGGGCCCCATTGTCTTGCCAGATAGTAGGCGGCTTAACAATAGCAACTGTAGATTCATTTCGTCTGTTTATTATTTGAACTTTAACCAAGATCGTCCACATGGCTGTATAATATATCTGTTTCATAATCGCGGACGACTAAGTTTTCGCGAACATTATTTCCTAAATTCCGTGTCCGTTTTATTCAGAACGATAAATATTCGAATAAAAAGACGAAAATCGATTACGAACGAGTAGAAGAAAATTCGGGCTATCGCGCGCAAAAAGAAATACTTTTTATCGCGCGTCATTTAAAATCTGAAAATTCACGTGAGACGTCGCCGCCTTTCTCGCTACACCCCTTCGCCGATTGCACGTGCGTTAAGTCGATGGGATGTATATGATAATTAGAGCCGTACCCCTGAAAAAACATGTTCGAGTCACGCCCACGAGCGCAAACAACCACCTCATACATTTTAAGTGTTCTCGTTTACTGTTCCTCGCCGGAAGGAGTTGGTCGAAACCAGTTGATCGAATGGAAGAGATAATATTTCCTTCCTTTTTTTCTCTCCTCGGCCGGCAAAAACGCCCTTGCAAATGTTCGTTATAATAATGCGCGTAACACAATGTTATCGGGTCGTGAGAGGGAGAGTGGAAATTTCTCGGCGAATAATTCACAAGATTATGTACAAAATTAAACAAAGTGATTTGTGCGGGATATAAAATGTTGTGTTAAATCAACATTTGGCGATTGTAATTATTATTTAATTAAGTTTTAGCGCACACCGGCAACCCTTTTGTTTTGTTGACAATAGATTTTTGTTAAATTAACAAACGGGTTGTTGAAATCGTACGCGCGGCGGCCAACGAAATGCGATTCTTTTCCGCCGGCAAACGGTTTACAAAATGTGTATTGGCGATAAACTATCAATCGGCGCGCCGTCGGAGAAACGTCCGAATAATAATAATAAAAAAAAAATGAATAAATAAATAAACAATCCACGCGTATGCGAATAAATATGTATAACGTGTGTATATATATATATTTTTAATTTGATTTCTATTCGCTTTCAAAAACGAATTTACCTCCGTCCGTCCGTTCGGTCGATTTATACGCTATTATTTTACGAGCGTATATAAATATACCGTATTACAAGGTTTAATATATGTTTGACTGTTTGTTTGCATAAAATGCAAATTTGATTTGTGTCCACGTCGCGGGTAAAATTGAATTTACACTTTGGAATTCCAAGCTTTTGGGGTATTTCTATGAATAAAATATAATGACCCAAACTGAATTAACGGATGAAAAAAAATGGAAAAAAATCCCGACAAAGAAATGAAATTTCAAAAGCCGCGCGTTCGATGATTCGTTCGACACCGGCGTGAAAATTTTAATCATTGTCGTCACGCCTTTAATCCGTTATTCGCGTGATGATCACTCGCGTCGCGGCCCCGCCTCGATCCCGACCGGTCGTCGTACGTTTCGTAGAAGACAATGATCAACAAGTGCGAACCGAAATGCGCCGCCATAGTTGTTGTTACACGACCTATCGATTTTTATTTATCGGTTTGTGTGTGTGTGTGTAATCGAGCTTTTTCCGGCGGAGGAGTTTATTGTTGTGCGAAAAAATATCGGATTTACTGCTCCGGGGGACAATATGAATCGGATAATTGAAGCGCGTAATAATTAGATCGCGAAAAAGTGCAAAGTTTTAAGTAGAGGATAAAACAATGTCCGGTCGATTCAGTATTGTTCCACTCTGGTAGTTCGTTCATACGCAAAAGTTTTAATCAGCTCTATAGGACGGACTAAGTTCATGCAAATGCGAGTTTGACTTTTCAGTTAACTAACTCTGACCTTATCCTCCGAGCAATCACCGAATGTACAGGGTGATTAAGTAATTACAAATCGCGCGCGTACATATTTCGGTCCGGAGAACCAAAGTTACCTCGTTATTTTTATCAACGGAAATCAGACCGTCTCCGTTTGTTTTCAGTCGGCAGTTTTAGCCTAATCTACTGGCGGCGCGGCGGAGAGAAAAATGATTTGAATTTCGTACCATAATAATTACACGTCGAGACCGTAACTTCGTATAATACATATAAATGTGTGTGTTTTGTATATATTTTTCTCGACTCCGTAAAAATGCCATTGTTCGTGGCGTTATTGTCTAGACTAGGTGTTGACGACAATAATAGAATAACAAGAGTAGAATATTGTGTATATACACATTATATACTCGATTCCGCGTTTTTAATAAGGTAAATTTCGTATTTATTTTATTTTTTTCCCAGTAAGATTCACAGTAGAATAATAAGTTTTAATTTTCTGTATGCCTACGACGTTATGATATTGTCTTACAGAAATGTGTACGACGAACAACACGACTGGATTCGACAAAAACCTCTCGCACAATGATTCTCGACGCTCGTGTATTACATTGCGTTATTTGATTCATTAGACGCGTAATTATGTTAGAATTCTCTAGACCAGACCAGGAATTCGTATAATATGAGCACTCTTAAAATAAGCACCTTATACGCGGTTCGCCGTGATTTAGAAACATTTTCTAAATATTTCAATTTATTTTTCACGTCGGTATACTTTGATTTTAATTTTTATCCCAATCTCGTTTTAATATAATAATATGTGTATTGACTTTTTTTCTTTTTCTTTACAACGTAATTTAGTTAGTAATTTTCGTTTATGGTGTTAATTCGATTTAAGCTTAAGTCATTTACAAAATACACTCTGTTATATATTTATTTTTTTTTTAAAAAAAAAAAGGGGGCAACTTTTAAAATCTATAGATTATGATAATCGACTACGAAGGATTTGCAAAATTAAATGATCCGAATCAAGTTTAGGAGGGTTGTAGTGTTTTTTTTTTGTTTTTTTTTTAAAGGTTTTTCACCCAAACCTTTGGAAAAGTGCAATTTTTTTAATCCGTTTAATGCATCGAGGGCACGTGGTAGATTTTCACCGCGTCGTCGTCGTATCGTGTTCTTCGAAACGCGAGAGCGTGCACGGGGCGTTTGGCGATTCGTCAAACCGCCGCCGGTCGCCGTTTTCCCCGGAAAATGATTCGATAAACGGTGAATAATAAATGAACGACGCTCGATTATCGTACGCCGCAGTTATTTCGAAATTCGCGGGGGGCATTGAACACGGATTTTTCAGAAACTAATAGTAACCGGTATGCACACTCCTCGCGTACCGAAACGGGTAAAATTATTCTCATTCCAATTCATTAGTATTTGGTACTCGAAACGATTTTCGATGTCATTAATTATTGAAATACCGAAAAAAGTGAATATGATGAGTTGAAAATACATTTTTGTAGTGAGTTTTTATTTTTTTTTTTTCCCTGAAATAAGCGCAACACGATTAAAATAATAATAAAACAAAATGACGAGTTTAATATTATCCCAACTGTTTTTTAGTTGCTTGTGACTGAAAAAAAAAAAAACGAAAAATATTTTAGTTTGTTTAAGATTAGCATATTGAGCACACCGTGTCTAAAAAAAAAAAAAGAAAAGAAAAAAAAAACATTTACTGACTTATACTGTTTGATTAGTTAAAAAATAGTTTTACCAACTCGTATATCGCAAGGTTTTTGACTGATATTGGATTTCGTAGAACTTATGTTTTTTGAAATGTCATAAGAAATGTTAAATAATATATTATTATTTGTCGGTTAGAAGCAAAACAAAAAAAAAAAAAAAAAACAGTCGGTTCTGAAATTTACTTTTACTAAAAGGAAAGGTGTACGCGATCGTGTTGAGCTGTTTTCAGGTTAAAAATGAAAAGTGCGCAATCGTGTAGCGTTTTTTTTTTCAGGTAAAAAGGGTAAAAAGTGCGTTATCGTGTAACGCCCAGTGCCACGGATAACAATCATTGACGTTATAGTTAGCTGCCGTTAAACAAACGAACGTTCGTTTGAAGAAATGCCACGAACTCGTCACCCTATATATGTGCTATTGTAATGCAGCGTTTACCAAAGTGTGTTCCGCGGGACAATCTCAAGGGTTCCGCCGGATGTATGTGAGAAAATCATTTTATATTCGGATTATTTATATTATTTAAAAAAATTCACTTCCAACAAATACTTCTAGTGGTTTAATTTTCAAAAAGCAAATAGTTAATTGAGATATTTGATATTGAACATATTGAAAATTTTGTAATTTTCAAACTTTTTTTTCTCGTGAAAAAAATGCAAAATTTAAAAAAGTGCTCCGACCGTTGCAAAGTAGAAGTGTCAAGAGCTTTCCAAAACTGTTTTCAAAATTTCTGTAAGATTATTACAAGTACTGTTTTTTTTTTGGAAGTCGTAAAGGTCTTTGTGACGAAAAATTGATGTGGCTTTCAATCTCCTTAATACTAGTCACTATAGTATAATACTGTTATAAAGTATTTGTTGTTCTTGAAATCGAACACGAGTTGTCGTTACGTTAACGACGTGTAAAAACGAACTAATTTTGTATTGAATAATAATCATTGACAAAGTCGTTGAAACATTTTTCGGAGTATTGGTTTTTTTTTTAGAAAAATCGTGGTCGAATTAAAGACATCCGACACAAACTATTAAGGGTGTCGTAAAAATGTTGGGAACCGCCGTCGTTGTAATCTATACTATATATAAAATTGTAAGGGTTTTTCTTCGACCGCGCTAACCGAGAAAACTACTGGACCGATTTGGCTGAAATTTTTTTTGGCTGAAACCCGACACTCTGCTGAAGGTTATAGTACCACTTTTGTCAGTAAAAAAGTTCATAAAAGTTCATAAAAAATTAAAAACAATTGTACCTATATTGTGCGGCACGGCGGGATAGAGTTATTATTGCGAGCATAATTTGTGCTTAGTTTTTTTACCTACTTTTTGATTATTCTTATGAAGGTTTATTGGGCATGCTAATAGAGTTAAATTTTGGGTAAGTGGCCAATTCATCATCATGCCGTGAACCAATCACGGGCGAAGCTGTGACAGGTCGGCTAGTGCACTATATACGTTATGATCGAGTTCCGAGGACGTCGTAGTTCGAACGAAATGGTTAGTATCGCAAAGGTCCGCGGCGACGGTGGCACTCGGGATTCGACGAACGCGCGCGCGTGTGTCGTCCTTTGCGCGCGTTATGCAGATTGACGGAAAGGCTAGTAGCGAGAGCGTCGTGTGCCGGTCGTTAATTAAACATTAATTTGAAACCAGATTCTCGGAGCGGCTTACAATAAATTACGACGACGTCAAAAAGTTTAGCCGTAGCGAAACGGCCTGGAACTTTGGATATGCTTTACTTATCTGAATCTAGTAATATATAAACTTACCGCGTGTATCGCGGACACGCCCCGCCGGGGGAAAACAAACGAAATCGGCGGCGGCGGCGGCGGCGATGGGGAGGAAGACATATACTACCTACACACCGGCGGCGCGTAAAAACCGAAATTCGGCTGACCCGATTTTTCCGCGCGTTCTTTATAGTTTCCGACAACGTATGGGTTTTAATGCGAAAACTTTACGTGCCGCAAACACTCATTATCGAGTCCAGTCACTATCCGGTCGCGGCGTAGTGTACACATTGCGGATCGTGTGACAAGAGAGAGAGTGAGACTTTAGCAACTTTTACTCTCCGCCGCGAGAACAAATTATTGTCGTCGTTTGGCCCGCGACGTGGCGGGGCATGTTCAGATTACTTTTCGCGTCGCGCAAACGCTCGTATTCAAATATAATCGAATAATTGCAAAGTTTTTTTTTTTTTCGTTCCCCCCCCCCTCGTCCTAGTGAAATTCGTTTGGTCGCGCTAACCGCGCGAGAGATCGTTATTACGTACGTATTATTTCGTGTCGCGGTAATAATGTGTTTTTTTTTTTTTTTTAATAGACGCGATTCGTCGTTTACGAATATTCGCGCGTTTTAGATTCCGAGAGAAGAATTTATATTATTGGTTTCGTCGTCGCCGAGTGTTTTTCTACGTGCGCGACTTCGAAGAACAGACGGTCCGAATTTCGACTTCAATAACGATTTCTGGTAGCGAATTTCGTCTCGTCGGAAATTTCCAAGATTCTTTCGACTGTTTTCTCATAAACTGCGATAAACCGACGACGAAAAATTACAAAAAAAAATAAAAAAAACACCCCGTAACATTTACCGATCTAAAACCGCCGTGGTTTTTAGTTTACTTTTTCTTTTTTGTATCGTATAAAAAATGTCGATAAAATATATTTTCGAGATGTTTCTTTTAGATCTTAGAAATTCGACATCGGGTTTTTCACGAGTAAATCTCCGATTTGAGCGTTAAAATTTCTCAATTATTACACGAGCACGATAAAAATGTTTCGATGAAATTCTCTAAAATATTTCGTCGTACCCGCTCCCTCCGTCCGTCCCGCTCTTTTCACTCGGAATCGATTTTTTCGTTTGTTTTTTTTTTTTCGCGAGCAACAGTACACCGCAATTATTATTATTGTTGTTTCAAAATTAAATATCCAATTCACCAGTATCAAATCACCCGTCACACCTGTATCTCGTCCGAGTCTCGCGTTTCATACGGTTTTGTTTTTCCCAATACTGATTCGCTATGCGCGTACACTTGATTATTTATCTCGCGGTACAGACCCGGGGAAATTATATATTCGATTTGAAAATCATAAACTTTGACGGTGCGCGCACGCCAACGCATCGCAGTGACGCGGGTTTCGTTTCGTTCACTTTGTACTACTTGCCGCGTGTTATCCGCGCGACGTTTTAATTAATTCGGCAGTCGCGCGGGTTTTATGAATTATGGACAGTTTCGAATAAAACCTCGAATCACCACTTTCAACGACGTGTGCCATGTGACAACGGAAACGTTGTATTTCTATAATGGAAAACGAAAAAAAAGAAGCGTTCTTCGAAACCGAAATCTATTTTCATCGTTTTTAATTTCAACACGTCCCTTAATGGATCTAATTTGAATGATTAGTAATCAATTCGTTTTGCAGTAGTAGTTCGTATAAAATGAATAGGAAAACTTGTTTGCATTTATTTCCATAATTAGTGGTTTCAGGTTAGTTGGTGAATACTAATTTTTTAATGCATACATTAAAGGCTTTTACTTTTTAGGACTTTGTCATTTGTGATTTAAAATTAATTTTTATCTCTCCGGAAATATTTAATTTCAGAAACGTACACACAAACTTTGTGACTTATATAGTTGTTATTGATTGGGAAAATAATTGATTTACTCGCACGAATTTGTTACGCGCGTCTACCCCCGTCCGATTGTCATTCAAGTGTGTGCATTGCACACTGTGCATATTATTATTATTTAGTTTATTTTTACGTTTTACTTCTCGCCGCGTAATCGTAAACGAGAACGTATAAATTACTGCTCACTAACCCACACGATTCATGAGTTATTTCTATAGTAATTATTACTATCAATATTTATGTGGGGCCAGTGTAAAACGAATTGAAAGTTTATAAAAATCGCAATACTTATTGCAAACACAACTTTTACACTGTTTATTTGCGTTCGTAATTTTCTTTTCTCTAAAAACAACTTGGGCGTTACTTTACTCGCGCCTTTCAGTTCGAATGCATACCAATCGATTTATAATTCAATATTTCATAGTATCACGACGTCCCCGCAAAGAAATATCCGATTTTAAACAAGTAAACGAAAGTTTGTGTTCCCGGGACTTGTTATTAAATATTTATAACACCCCGTCTCGTCTGAAACGACGAATTATTATGTATGTATATAAGGGGGAAAAATCTAATTTTTTTTCTTCTCTTCTCTTTTTTTTTTTTTTTTTCGGAGCCCTGGACTTTATTGAATTGACGGGCTGTTAATAACGTCCAATGTGACTCTCATATTCAAATAAGCATCCTCTTTCGTTAATTGACTAAATTGGAGAAACTCTCCCAAGCTCATTTAATTGCATGCAAATTGACTAAGGAAGACGACGAAAGCGTCACGTTTCCGTCTTTATTGAAATTACTTTGCTCAAATGTCGGACCGAAACAAGCTCCTTCTTATTTGTACAGTCGTGCGTGCGCGAGCACACGGCGTTAAACATGCAAATTGTCTAGACCCAATTTTAACTCAATCTTTTTGATTCATATATTACTATCTCGTTCCTTTCTATTTCGGTATGAAACACACAATCCTAGTCGCCGAGTGGAACGGAATGTAAAATACGTAGTAAAATGTGCACACGCGCTCGGGAAGGAAGAAAAAAAAAAAAAAGGCGCGTTTAAAGGGCCGTGTTAATTGTGTTTTCCTTTCGAGACAATGGCGCGCGGGGTTTATAAATAATTAAATCTATAGTTCATATTGATAATACAGTCGGTTCGAACAATCGCGTTAGTTCTAGTGAATACCTAATAATTGTGTTTTAGAATTTTCTCTCCGACGACGCGAGACAACATATACGTATATGCATTCCCTCGACGTCGATCAAGTGGTTACGAGCGGCGGCGGTTTCGTGCGAATATAATATAGGAATCACGATGGCCGATGAATAATTGCTACCGTAAAGTTTGAATGCGAATCCGCACGCGGCGCACATCCCGTCGATAATAACCGCCCGCGGTTCCGGCGTGTTATCGTCGTCATAATGTTTTTCTTACGATTCGTCCGCGCGCGGCCGAACGAGGATAATAATATTCTGTCCTGGGTGGGGACGGAAAAAAAAATCTACCCGTCACGCACGTCAATTGGATTTCGGTTCGTCGCGGGATTTATTTTATTCCGCCGGCCGCGAAACTCCTCGACGCGCGTTACTCGTCCTCGATTGATTTCAAATCGTACACGTTTTCATCAAATCGCCCTAAATTCGGCGTCGAGTCGTGTCATACGCTCGAGAAATCCCCGACTGCCATCACATAGAGATCGTTTTTTTTTTTTGAAACACGATTTGACGTCTGCTTTTCTTGTTCTACGACCGTTTGTCACGTAATATTCGGACGCCGTTCTTCGCGTCTAGTCGTGTTGAAAAAAATAAATACCTTAAACGGTTTCCGGAAATTCCTTTAAAAGTTTAAATAATTGAAATATCTTATCAAAAAAAAAAAAACCGTGACCTGAAGCACGACGACGACGACGACGACGACAAAAAAACACAACACTATATTTCAGAACGACATACTTACTTTTTTCGACGCCGAAAAAAAGAGAACGCAATTTATTCAGCACTAGTCCGCAGGGATGCTTAACCCTTTATCTCTTTTTTTCAAAAGTCGAAACTTTGGATGATTTTTTTTTTTTTGCAGTCTCTAGTTATTTCCAGACAAATAATCTACAAAAAATAAAATAACAGTAGTTATTTCTAAAAGTCCGAAAAGCTTTTTTCCAACTTTATCCCCCGGGCGCCGTATCCCTCTGAACTTTAAATGAAACGGCAGTAACTCGTTCAATTTGACCGCTGTATAAGGGACAGTGATTAGTGAATTTCGATGTAGTAGTAGTAGTAGTATAATGTTAATTGACCGTAAATAATTGGGGCCGTCCCATAATTTATTTGCTCTAGGCAATTGTTTGCGAGCAATTAATAATAATCACCAGATCGCCATGTCCGAATGCCGCCGCCGCCGGGGGGGGGGGGGCGCAACAATAGTTTCGATTTTTCTAAAGAAACACGCGCTCGGAAACAACAACAATCGTCTAGGACGATATTATTATATTGCATTTCGTCTGTTTATTCGTGATCGGCGCTGGTTTGTTGTTATTACGCGTGCGGTTGTACATTGTTTGATATTATTTATGTCCGGTATAGTTGGTTACACACGTGTGTGTACACTCGTCATCGATTATTCCGTTGCGCTCGATTTTTTTTTTCTTTCTCATACTGCGACGACGCGTATTGTTTACATTCGCTGCGAAATTGTAATCGTAAAATCATAATCAACGCCGCCGCCGCCGCCGCGGCGCGACAGAACGCGCGATTCGACGGAGAAAATAAAAAAAACGACGTCTAAATAATAACGTGTTCCTGCAGACCCGACTCGACACGACCTATTCGTGTCCCGCAAGTGCACAGCGCTAACGTTTTTATATACATCGATTGACTCATATTCGCCTATTAGACTCATAACGGCTGGTGCCGATTTGCACATATCGTCGGCTATACGGCAAAACCTCGTAAGTCACTTTTATCAAATTGTTGAGGAATAGCAAAAAACTGTGACACGTATTAATATTTGTAAATTATAAAAAGTCATAACTTCAATCACCTTTTATAATCATTTCACATTGTTGAAAGATCAAAAAATCAATATTTTGATATAATTCTGTAAAAAATTAGACTTACAAGTTTTTGATTTTTAATAAATTCGACTTACGAGTTCTTGTAATAAAAAAAATTTCCCCATTTCATTTTTCTTCAGACCTTTATTATAGTCTTGACCTTGCATTCTAAGTATTTTGTTTTTATTTTTTAACCATTCAAGCTCATCCCCTTCTTCGTACTTAAGTTAACACACAGCAAAAAAATTCGTCTATTCGAATCACACACCGGTTAATAGGGTCATTTAAAAATTTGATAAATAACGAAAATATGTACATACATTGCACAAACGTGTTATGAATGCGATATAAGTAGGTACCGGTATTTTGATTTTATAACGACATAAATCCTACGAAGATTATGAAGTTGGCCGAAGAAGGGAAAATCCAATCAACCCTAGATCGATATTTATCAAAAAATTAATTCGATTTTACATATATTATTTCATTTTTAATCGCGTATAGCTAGTTTTTTATTTTTATACATACCTTGAATCTCAATAAATATTTTTTGAGTAAAACTTTTTTTTGACCATTCGCCCTATTGACTCATTCGGTTAATGGACTCAAATGGTCAGGTCCCGAAGTGAGTCCAATAAAGCGGCGACCACTGTATCTCTTTTTCTCTCGTGATTCGAATTACCTCTGCGGCGATGCGCGTGATAGATCCGTCAAGAAAAAAAAAACCAGGTGTCGCGAATTTGAAACGCGCGCGATCGATGAAATAATTGTGTGTTTTCCGCGACGGCGGCGGTCGCGCTGGATCCCGTCAAACACGGGCGTAACACGGGCGGCTGCAAGATAAACAACGTCCGTTGAATGACACAACTCGGTTTTAATGTTTTAACGATACGAACGAGTACCGTTTAATCCTCAAAGAGATGATAACGTTAGCTGAAACGGATTTGTTCGGTACTCGACTGAGTAAACATTTCGCCGCCGCACGCGACCGACTCTAGAACGAGACTAGCCTCGGAAAGGTTTCAAAGTCCACCCCTGCTTGTGCACACACTTAACAGTTTAATAGTTATCGTACTGTCATAGACAACGTCATAGATTTAAAGTTTAAACACTACTTAGCTCGGTGAAAATATCGCGCTTATTCGAGGTGAAGTCTTTTCTTTTTTTTTTTAAAAATGTTTGCAGATTTTGAACGGGGAAAAATAACGTAATAAAAATACCGCTCTGAACGACGTGACGGGATAGCTGTTTGGAATAAATATGCATTTGAGCGCGGAGTGTTGCGTTCGATTCGATACGAATAACAATCTAAAAAAAAATATCAAACTAAATAAATAACGTCTAGCGATTAGGTATGATAACAAAGTATAATTAATAAACGTATGAAATAATTTATGAAAAAACTATTAAACATCTCTAATAATATAAATAAAAATATAATACGAAAAGATTTTACTATCGATTAGAAATCATCATCGACTTTTTTTTTTATATTATTTATAAATTTAATAATAATACTGTGTTATTAAAATAACAATCATAATAAACGTACGTCGGAAACCTGGAACCGTACCGAGAATAGAACACGGAACAGAAACCCTTTTTAGAAACCTCGTCCAACCTGTTGTCTCGATAATAATTTAAACATCAGCGAAACCTTTAAGAATTTTCGAACCGAACCGAAATCCACGTCCATACTTTTTTTTAATTAAAACGAGACGTTTAATGTCTTTAATTTTTTTTTTTTTTTTTTTTTATTGAAATCGAACCAGTGCGGAGACAACCCCTTATTTAATGTGTCGACTAAAAATAAAATAAATAAAATTTAAAGGATGGCTTAAAAACGGGAAACGTGTACAGTGACGGCGGCGGAGTTGTATATTTTACTGCCGCCTCCTACACAACAAATACGGAGAAAAGAAATTTAAAGAGACGAAATTTGCTTTTCTAAAAACCGAACGCGAAGTATTCGACTCTCCGAGAACTCCGACAAAAATAAGGTTCGCCCACGTTTCACGACGTAATGTTTTCGTCCGCGTTCGGATTGTTGTCGGCGCGCCGTTGTTACGGACTCGGAAGCTGGACATGTGCTCGTGGAAAACGTACCGCTCGGGGGCCCATAGACGAGCCCACCGTCGTATTGAGCTCGGGAGACTCGGCGGAAGAAACGACGTCGTCGTCGTCCGGTTAAGAAGACACGATTCGGGTAGGCGGCCGTTCGTCACTGGCCGCGAACCGTCGCTGTTAGTTCTAGTGAATACCTAATAATTGTGTTTTAGAATTTTCTCTATATACAGTAGAAAAGCCGCTTATTAGAAACACTTTGGGACCTAAGGGAAATGTGTCAATTAACCGATTGTTTCTAATAAACGATTGGTTTTATTTGTACTATGAAAAAAAAAAAAAAAATGAAAAATTATAAAAAATACGAGCTCCTTGCTCGTTTTTGCCCCTTTGGCTTTGTCAAGTTTGATGTGTGGTGTGGTGTGTTCAGGTAAAGTTCTAAAATAAAGTCCAAGCTTGATGTGTTCTCCCTTTTCTTCCAACGTTGAAACCATCCTTCCCGTCGTCGCAACAAAATCGTCTTTCCCCATTTTCTTTGCCAGGTCTTCTGCTTTTTGACGTAAAAGTGGACCAAACACGGGCATCTTTTTTCATTTTTTCTAAGATAAAATACATTCAAAATATAAACGTGACGACGACAGCAAAGATAACATTAAATTACATTGGTTATCGCACGGATAACCGGCGTATATGTCAACTGACTTTCGCCCAATTGTTCCAAATAACCGATGTGATGTTTCAATAATCCGAATTATTTTCAATGTTCTAATGTACGGTCCAGGTTCATTTTGTTTCAATAACGCGATTGTATCTGCAATTATCCGTGTTTCTAATAAGCGGCTTCTACCGTATATAGCGGTGGTTTCGTGCGAACATAATATAGGAATCACGATGTTCCTCGCGGTTCCGACGTTATCGTCATAATGTTTTTCTTACGATTCGTCCGCGCGCGCGCGGCTAAAACGAGGATAATAATATTCTGTCCTGGGAAGGGAAAAAAAAATCTACCCGTCACGCACGTCAATGGGATTTCGGTTCGTCGCGGAATTCCTCGATCGATTTCAAATCATACGACGCGATTCGGGGAGGCGGTCGTTCGTCACTGGCCGCGCGAACGGTGACGCGAACCGTCGCCGTTAAACGCTCTTTCCGATTGAATCGTTCGCGGCGACCGTGTAATAACTACAATAATATAACGGCGGCATTGTCGTCGTATCGGCGGCGCGTATACGCGACCACCGCGCGTTCTCATTGTTTGCGGCCCGCTTGTTTACCACCGCGCGACGAACGGCGCAATAATAATATATATATAATATGTGCGCGCACGAACGCCGCCGTTTAAAACCTCTACTCCGATTTAACGCCGCCGCGGATACGTATACGTATATGTACCTGCGCGTACAAATGTGTGTGTAAATATTACGTATAAATTGTGTATGTATAATCGATACGGTCGACTAAAAAGCTATTGTGTGTGCGCGCGCGAGTAGATATTAAATGCGATACGTTCTCGCGCGCACGTGGCGTAACGGGCAGCTGCTCCCCCGCCCGCGAAATATAAATCGATGACTTTTTTTATTTTCACGACGACCGACGCAATGGCAGCGATTCAGGTGATCGTAAAGATTATGACGTATACGTCGTAATGAAAATTATGTTTGTTTTTAATCAAAACATAATTTGTATTTTCGATATCAAATAGTAATAACGATACTCGTGAGCAGGGCTCGGGACTTAAAGCATTTGCTTATTTTTCCGGATTGACTTAAAATGTAGCAGAGTGCTATAGAAGTGTATGCCATGTTACAACACGTTCAATTTTGAAATTTGAGAGTGCTTTTTTTTGCTTTTTTCATTGATTTTTCAAATAAATGCTTATTTCCAGTTTTTCTGATAACTATTGCTTTTTTGACCAGTTTTTATACTTTTTAATGATTTTCTCCTGCAAAGTTGTTTTTGATTGAATTAAAATTAAAAATAATTCTTATCTTATCTACGTTGTCGCGTAGTCCGTCGCCGTCCGCGGCATCGTTGCAGGATTAACAAAAATATTCCAACGCTCAAAATAGAATTGGATTTCGGGGAAACAAATCAATATAATAAAATTGAGTTCATGTTTATCAGTCTATCACTAATTTCTCTTTTTTTAGATTTGATTTATTTTTTATTCATTTTTTATTTTATTGTTTTTTTTTTATTAAATAGTTTTGCTTAAATTTAAGTTTTTTAAATGCTTATTTGAGTGCTTATAATGATGTTTTTAAGCGCTTATTTTAATGATTTTAAGTGCTTTAAGTCCCGAGCCCTGCTTATGAGGAATCGAGTATTCCAAAAAAAGAATCCTCGTAATCCAAAAAAAACAAAAAAACCGCATCGATGGTCGTAGATTATTTTTCTCCGAAGGCTGCGGGGCGATATTGTTACCGTTTCACGACTCAGCGAAAACTTTGCGTAGACACGTGACGGATCGTCGTCGCGGCGATAGAAAATCAGAAACGGCGGCGGCGGGGCCAGTGGACTCGGGAGCGTTTTGCCGACGATATTATTTCATAACGTATATACGTATATAAATAAAACGGGTCTATCTGGAAAATTCGCCGGCGATGACGTCGGGCGAGAGGGAGATAAAGCTCACAGGCCGTGGGCGAAGAAACAAACAGTTATTAATTTCCCCGGCCGTGTTTGCAGACCGCCGCCGCCGCCGCCGCCGGTATCCAAACACTGAGCTAAAACCGGCGCGATTTACCGCCGAGCCGTATCCTTTGGCGCACGGCGGGCACGTTCGGACGACGACGACGGGTTTTATATTCCCCGGGCGACGATAGTATTTAACCGGCGAGACGATTATTATTATTTGTCGTCGACGAGAAGAGTCTCTCTCTCTCTCTATACACCTATACCTCTTTCGCTATCTTATACGTATATATATATAATATGTATATTTAGTATAAAAGGGTTCGAATAATATTTGCCGTTCGAGCGCGCACCGCTCTCTCCGCGCATCCCTTTATAAATTATATATAATATCATAGTCGTCGCGGTGTAGGAGACGACGGTAAGGGTATCCGGAGCGCAAATGAATCCGACGACACTGGTTTGACGACGACGACGACCGTTATCGTCCGCCGCCGCGCCCTGTGATTTTCCTCGCGATTACGTTTCTCGTCGCCGCACGTTCGATTATAATTTGCCGCGCGAGTGTATATTATTATTTACGCCGCGAGCACAGGGTGTCCCTCGCGGAATGCGACAACTTTGTGCATAATATACGAGTTCTGTCGCGGTTACGCGCCCGGCGCTCTCGAATCGCCCGAAATCAAACGCGTGTATATTTTTGAAATGAAACGCGCGATGGATGGCGCGCGGTCCCGTTTTCATTTCAACGCCAAAATCAAACAATGGATTTCCATCGTTCGCGCGGCACGTTCCAAACGCCGCCCCCTCGTCGGCGCGTTTGTTTTTCCGAATTTTATACCGAATATAACGCGTAACGGCGGCGGCTCGTACGCCACTCGGATTGTATTTATAACAATATAATATTATAAACGTTCGATCGTCGTTTCGCCGACCGCGTTTTTTCGCCCCCCCCCCCGAACTTTGATTCGCTCTGGTATTGTAAAAGTTATTTGAGAAAAATTTTGCGCGAAAAATAGAGAAAACTGGCAGACGAGTAAAATGGGGGGGGGGGGGCCGGGGTTACGCGATTTAAACGTCACGTCACGCGCCAGTGTGTAATCAAACGCGTCCGTGATTATAAATCTTCGTGATTTTAAAAAAGGCGTCGCGTTCAAAACGCTTCGTGCGGAACCAGCTGGAAAGTTTTCTTTTCTTTTTTTCCAAACAATCGTTGTACAGGGTTCGCCACTGACGGTTTTTAAAATATAAGCACTTCGCGCGGTTTTCGTATGGAACTATATAATATTAATATAGTGTCTTAAAAATTATCCACTGGGGTTCGCCCCTGTACTGAAAACCAAACGAGTGTGAACGTGCTTTCGAATTTTGAAAAAGACAAAAAAAAAACAACAGTAATCAATACTTCAATCGTAAACACGATTTTTTTTTTTTTTAGAAAATGTCTGGTAGTTTTAAATTTCTAATTCGATCACAGTTTTTAAACGATTTTCAAACACTTTCACATTGTTATTTCGCTCATCAACGCTATAAAATAATATGTATAAATAACCGTCGATGATGAACTGACATTTAGATCAACTTGAAAAAAAAGTCCGTAAAATACCAACGACGAATCGTCATTATAGTTAAATATTTCTAACCGCTAATTTCTCGAAAATCGGACGCTCTAGTGGTCAGTTCTCTCCTGGACACCCTGTACGTTAATAAATACGCCTCGTCACGCTCCGGTAGCGACGTCGACGTTATAATATTTACGATTTGTCGCCGAGACGTGACGAACGGCCATCGTTAAAATCCGTATAGGCCGCCTATTTCCGCCGGCCCACGGCGAGCGGCGCTAAACAAATATTTGCCAATACGTTTCCGTCGTCGTTTTACTGTTCCGCACAATCGGGACGCTCTCCGTTCCACCGTGAACAGTCGTTTGATCTCCGATTGCCTCTCTGCGATAACTATGGTAATGGATTCGAAAGGAAACGCATTGTTTTTAGCTTTATGAAACGTTCTCTTAACACAAAGTTTTGGATTATACGTCGACGAATTCGATTTTAAAACCGTCGTTTTACATATTTTTTTTCCCCTACATTTTCGGCCATTTGTTACCTTTGTGGGTCATGTTTTCCTTCTTTTTTTTTTCTCATTATTACATTTTACGATATTTCTAACAGTTTCCGTCCATTAAAATTGTTTACACACACGTTTTATTTCGGATATTTTGCACGGGCCGTGTGTAAAACCTACAGAGTAATATCTTTATTTTTAAAAATCTCGCAATGTAAAATTTCTTACGATTCGATAAAATACGCGTTTACGAACAATAAACCACGTTCTCTTATGTATATTGTATATTTTTTTGTCAAGTATTAATGCATTTTCGGGGTTTGTTGTGCGTTTTTGAAGTTTTCGAGTGCATTTTTCGAGAACTTAACAACTCGCAACTCTCTGTGACTATATTTTTCGGGTCACATTCGCGTTTTACGAGTCCATTGAAATTCGTGTATCAAATGCGCGCGCGACAACTGCCGTTCGCGTCATTCGATCGTTCGGAATTCGATATTTAATCCGCCGTAGTCGAGTGTGCTCTTCTCTTTTTTCCGTTTTGTTTTGTCCCGTACAGTTTTTTTTTTTTCGTTTTGTTCGTTTGGTCGCGGACTCTCGTCGAACAACGTTGTATTATTTTGACCGGGATGTTTTACCGCGGGCAAGTCGCGAGAGATTGTGCCGCGCGCGCGTCGCATTGAAACGCGGAATCGATATTACAAACCGTACGCGCGTCCACGAATCAAACTACAATAACAACATTTAATTGGTTTTTACGAACTCGGCGGTGTTTAACTTGGAGGAGACATTTCGGAATGATTTGGATTCCGTATAAATTGGTCGGTCGCGTTATTTGTTTATTACATTACGATGTAAACTAAATATTTATACTCGTTATAGCACGGCGCGTAGTATTATTATAAAATCTCGCTATTGATTTATTCTGACAATAATAATTGTCTCGTGCATATTATAAATTGTCCCGATCAACAACTGAATACGAACTGGTAAAGTGGTAAACACGCGGCGGCGGCGGCCCGCGGCCCTGTAACTAACTATTTATTATTTATCGTTTTACACACATTGCAGATTGCCGGATCATAAACATATAACGCGCGCGTGTGATTACGAGTTTGTGAAACCGTGATCGAAAGTCGGCGCGTACACGTACGTATTGTTTGCTCCCCCGCCCCCACCCTATGATTTTAAAACGTTGGGCCGACAGAGGATCGAATTTATTTGTCACTCTCGACGGTGTGTGTGTGGAGGATTTCTCTCGGGGCGTTCGGCGAGCGTCGAAAGTCGTCGTCGGCCGGGCATACACACACCGTCATCAATCATCGAGTTGTCTTAACAATTTGCGCTGTCGACGTTCCTCGGCGATTTATCTCGGCCGGTGTTCAATTTCACTCTTCGATTAACATCGGACGGCCATATTATTATATTCATACACGCGCGCCGAATACTAATGTGTGTTTGACGGCCGGATTATGAAATAAATAACAATTTTTGTACCGCGGACAACGCCGCTGAACGCCGCGAAATCGGTGAAACAGACAGTGCACTCGCTTTTCCGAATCATTTTAAAACGCATAAACGACGATGACAATACTCGGCGGCGGCGGCGGCGGCGTGTATACGAAATAAGTATAAAAAAAGCGTAAACAATTGTTTTTTTTTTTTTTTGTTCAAACGAATCGAAAGCTCGAAACGTGAAAAATAAAAAAATCCATTGTTTGTCTTTGTGTTCGTCGTGTTCGAAACTCGTCGACCGACGCGCGACGGTGCGTCGCCGCGTGTGCGTGCGTACGGTTAAAAACTCTTCCGCTTTGATCCGCGAGCGAAACGCGAAAAATCGTACCGATCCGTTACGCCGCGCCGGTCGTTTCGCGTGTTATTCAAAGTAAAGTTCATCAATGCGATTCGTGCCGTTTGCCGATGACGGTTCGTTATCGCGCGCGCGTGTTGATTCGTCCGGCGATAGATTTCGAACGAACACACGCGCGGACGACGAAAACGTTACGCATATACGTATGTTTGTATATATAATACGTAATGCATTCATTGATCAGTCTCGCGAACGTCGGTCGGTTTTTGTTTGATCCTCGCCCATTAAAACATAAAGAGAGGAGACCTTTTGTTAATGGAATTACAAAGTAACCATTCGTCCTGTGCGAGCCCCGCTCGCGCCGGCCCATTTGTACGGTAAACATCCATCCTGCCGACCGCGTAAATGGTCCTCCGTCCGCCCGCCGCGGTAACAACGGCGGACCTTAACGCGCGGCGGCGGCGGCGGCCTTTTGGCGCGCGCGTTAAGTGCGCGTAGTCGTCGTCGTCGTCGTCGCCGTCAGGTGAACGTCCTTAATGTTCGTCAGAAGTCATCGGGGGCTGATCCTGCCGACGCGTAACTAAATCCTTTTGGAGAAAATGTGTTGCCGCTAATTGAATTCGGTGCCATTATACGCGCGCGTACACACACGCGCGCCGCGGGCCGGGCGGAACGACTCGGCGGGAAAATCAATTTTCATACGCACGGCCCGCCGCGCCCGCCCCTCGTCCTCGTTTTGCGCGCGTCGCAACAATAACGAAATTAACACCGAAGCCGTTCGGCGAAAGACGTTAACAATACTCCCGAGATAAACACCGCGCGCACGCAAACTCACGACTAATTTCCGATGTTGTATTACGCTCGTATACAATATTCAGCGGCCGTCGCGTTTTTTCGCAACACTTTTACGCGTTGAAATCGAAACCCCCCGAACAAAGGGACGGGGTCGATACACGGTGAAACAGACCAAACCACTCTCCGGAGTGCGGGGCCGCGCCGTTACGATATCGTATCCGTTCGAACGACGAGAAAATCGTTGCCGGTGTGAAATTTTTACCCCTCGTAATGCACTCTTGCGACGACGTTCGCTCGTGCCGCCGATAACGACAATCCGTGTGTGTGCTATGAAAATACACGAAAACGAATTGAAACGAATTTGAAAACAAGCACACCTAAACCGTTCAAACCTTTGGTAAACAAATTCCATACGAATATTATATTTAATAAAAATTCGGTAATTTTTTTTCGAATCGGTTTTCTTTTGATGTGATACAATACACAAAGTGAAATTCAAACAATGCAATACACGGCGTACTACACACATGTACACATGTGTTTGTTTTTTATATATTTGTATTGTATTGTTTGAATTGCACTCTGTGTATTGTAACTCATCAAACGAAAATCAATTAGGAAAAAAAAATGACCGGAATATTTACTACACAATTTTTCCACATTTCCCGGAGATATCGCGTCGGTTATTACTATTTTGTAAACAAGAATATTGTAAATATTATATAATATGCATTAGATTTAAAAAAAAAAAAAAATGTTAAAATATGCATAATAATTAAAACTGTTCCGAATATGCAAAAATATGCGATATCAAATTTTGCCTGGTCGCTCATTATGTTCGAATTCAAATTTATATCCCACGTAGAGCTACTTTTTTAACTAGATAGTTAATAAAAATATGCAAATACGTGTGAATCCCCGGGCCCGGACATTCGCCAATGAGGAACACTTTATTTATAACGTGATTAGCACGAGAAATGTACAAGTTTCCAAATTTTGTATCTATAATGAAGTTTAAAATCATCGCGATTATTTCACAGTAAAGGCGTTCGATTCAAAACGCGACGATTCGTCATTGTATTTCATATATATGAATACGAGTTATGCGACCAACACCTTTGCGTTCTATTGATTTTTATAAATTATAAATGTGTGTGTGTGTCTACCCTCATAACACGTCGTTGCCGATACATTTTCCTCAATTCGATGTGACAAAGGACACATATTACGCTACGTCATAGTTCTTTACAGACATTTCGTTATTATTGAAAAAAAGTATATTATTCAAATATCGCGCCTAAGCATTAATCTCGTGTCCTTATTATTCATAAACCTATTCTCGCTGGCCGACAAAGCAGTGAAGGTAAATTTTAGTCTCCTTGGCGAGAGACCTTACTTTCAGGAAAAATCGATTTTCTCCGTCTCTCGTCGTACTTATTCGTTATTCTCTGTCCTAGTATGCACTACTCGCTATGCTGTTAATCGACAAGGATCAGTAAGGACGACGAGGATTACCTAAACCGAACCTCTCTTCTCTTTATATCGTTCAACATTTTGTATAATTGTTTTTCTATTTTCGTTGTTCGTTATCGTTTTGTTCTATCCCGCGATTAATGTCAAAAACACATAATAATAATTGCTACTATTGGTCTGACCGCATTGTTTTTAAATCAACAGTAAAATAGCATAACAACACGACTCTGATTGATTCTAGTACGGACAGACATTCGTTTTTAAGAATAATTTCAATACGTCACAATGTGAAAACGAATGAAAAATAAACTGTCATCCATCCCCCCCCCCATAAAGGCAATGCACATCAAAGTCGTACTTTTTTCCACGAGTTTTTTCTTTCGAAGACCATTTTAGAATTCAAAATTTATCTACTTCGCTCTCTTAATACGTATATATTATATAGTATGAGCGAAATACATCATAAATGTACGGTACTTTTATCCGTCACAAGTACAACGTAACTTATTTAAATTTTAAATGTTGATAATGTCATGAAAAAATACGTACATTCAAGTCCGAGGTAAAAAAAAAAAAAAAAAAATGAAAAGAAAAAGGTAGCGTTTGCGCGAGAGTTATAAAAAAAAAAAATTTATACCGAGTCAAAGTTTTGTTTTTAAATTGTCAGATTGTGAAAATCTAAATCCAGTTCGCGGGCCACGCCATAAATAATTGTTACCCGAGAAATGTTCACAATTTACAAGTCTCGAGTATATCCAAAAAATCCTAAATTTATTGCTTCGTTTTGTTTTGTTCTTTTTTTCCCCCTTTACTCCACACCTCTGCGCAATACCTCAACCGCTATACTGCGGCGAGTATCGCGGAACGGGAAGGTAAGGGAGGGGAGGTAAGGCAACGTATAAAAAAACTCGACCTATTCTTTTAAACTGGCGAGAATCCCCCAGTGATAAATCTGAAGTGAAAATAAAACAAAAGTCGGATTTCTCGGCGGGCTATTTTGCATAAGACCCGGGGGACCGAGTCGCAGGTGTTGAAACCTGACCGTGGCGCGGCTATGAAGTAGTCATTGCGCAGAGTAAAAAGACGCGGTCTTAAGCTTCTGTCGAATACCTACGCGCCGGCGGCGTATAATATTTCACGCGGTTAACGCGCGCGACGGACACGCTTTGCACTCGCGTCACGTCCGCCCGCCAGTCGTTATTCGGAAACGATTAAAAAAAAAAAGAAGAAAAATCGAAAACGATCGCCAAAGACGGTCGTGTGATTGTCGTGTCCGCGCGAAACTAAATCGCCCGGAGGAACGTAATTGTTACTTTGTTTTCGAACTCGAGCCGACGGAACAGACGGTCGAGCGACTACGTTTGATTTGTTCCCGTACGGTCGAATACGTTTGCGGAATACATATATGCACACACACACACACACGACACATGTCTCGTCAGCAGTCTTACGTACGTACGGACTCGGCAATGCGATTTGCATTTGCGATCGGTTTTCCGATGGCAAACGCGGCGCGCAATCGACCGCGTCCAATCAAGCGTGCGGGAGCGCATTACGTACGATACGGGGAAAAAATCACCAAACGCGCGCCGTCGTCGTCCTTATCCTCGTGGCGGCAGGTCTCCTCTCGCCCCGCAATTATTTTATTTCACGTTTGTGTACGCGCTGAAAGTTGGTCGGATTTTCTTAAACTTTTCTTGAACATACAAAACGCGGTCTTCGCGGCCGCGTCTCTTCTCCAAACCTCGTACGAACCGGATGTATTTACCGGAAACTCGGCGCGGACGACGAACAGCGACGAGCCACCCGCGCGCGCGCGCGCGCGACCCCCATAAAACCAGCGGCGGCGGCGGCGGCGACAAAACTTTGAATCCGAGTCCTCCGGTCCGTACATCCCTTTGCTGTCCCGGTTAACAATGGGTCATTAAGGATGAGGATTTTTTTCCCCCTCCCCGGGCGTAAGGAATGTTTAAGCGCTTGTTTTTGGAATTAACCCTTGACGTTGCGAAACTTTTGCCGTTTCTCTGAAATTTCTCATTTCGCTCGACAACGTCGGCAGTGGGCGAAATACGCCACACGCACACGCTAACTCAATGATATGTTTGTCAGTATTGCGTGTAGCCCATGTGTAAAATCCGCTTTAAATAGTCCCGGCGGATTTAAACTTTGGCCCGTCTATTAACGACCTACCAACATCCGAGTTTAAGCGCGCGCTCCACTAGCCGTTCGGAAATTTTCATTTCGTCGCGCCCCGACCGACGACGTGTCCTTTAAAATCCGATCGGTTTCCCCTCTCGTTTCAGCGCCGGATCCGTTTTTTTGCGAACGATATCGTCGGCCCTCGTCGCGCCTATTATAAAACCACGCCGTATTCAATATATTGTCGTTCACGACCAAGTATGCGTGCAATTTGTTTACTCGTTTTTTCCAGTTGCGATTTTAACGACTTTTGCAGTTTTTCCGCTTTTGTTTCCCACAACTTTGCTAATTATTCCGTTTTTACGTCAACATTCGTATAGATTCGATTATGTATGTTTTTGCGTTTTATATATTTATACTTTCTTTTTTTTTATGTTTCAACGGCACTTTTTCATTTTATAGAGGTGATTTTCCAATCATTTTTACCTCTGTAGATTATTCGTCTTAATATTTTTGGATTTCAATTGAAAATGTTTAAAATATATTTTTGCTGTTGAAAGTTTCGAGGTTTTCGTTGGGATTAGGTATTTTACTCGCGCGTCACACTAACAAATATTATATATTTCTAATTTGTCAATTAAAAATTCGTTAAACGAGATTACATTGACAGTGATGTATAACTCGGCGGTAAAGGAAACTTTTGTCAGTAGGGAACATGTTGTTCTGCATACACAAGCATAAAATCGAACTACATAAAACAGTTTTAATAATTTTATAAAAAAATCATTCTTTTTTGTTTTTAGGTTTTATGGTTAAAAAAGCCTTTTTTTCGAAAATTGTCTCGACCTTTTGTTTGGTCGATTATTTTTTTTTTTTACAAAGTTTCTATAATCATCTTAGAACATCATAATTGCTCGTACAGATCATAAAAACAATATTTATATGTATTGCGATATAATACTAATATACAATAATGAACAGCTAGTGAGTTCGTTTTTCGTGTTTTAAAATGTCAAAATGTGTGCAAACATGAAAATGTTTGTGAAGAGTGACTGTTATTATTGATAGGCGTACATTTTGGATAGGATCGAGCAACACTCCTCTACGGACGTTTTCGTTAAGAGAGCAATTGTGAATTTTGAGATAAATTAATATTATCTAACAATTATGTGTATTTTGTCGGAGAAGTTAATTATAGTTTATTCCGAAACATATAATATGTAATCATAACTTTGGCGCCGATTTCAATGGACTTGAAAAATTTATAATTTTTTTTTTTTCTTATGGTACATATTATGTGAAACGAACATTGTTCGCTTTAAAAGCAATGTTTTAGAACTTCTAAAAACTAATCCGTGTTGCATGCAAATCCACTCTCCGTGGTTATAACTCGTGTATTAAAATTATTAATATTATATACAAAATCGACAACTCGCTCTTGCATGTTTCACGTTGATTATTTTGTATTAAAAAAAATTAATCGATTATTTAATCACAACCATAAAATATATTCTGTGGCGGTTTTATAGTAGTATTTTTTTTTTTTTAGACGGGACGACTCGTTACACTAAAAATCTCACGTCGAATCGTCGAGTTTAAAATCACATTATTGTCGATGATAATAACGTTTTCTTCCATTAAGGTGGGATCATTATTTGATTTTAGCATTTCAAAAATAAAGACAATGCGTTACTGTTAAACACTAGCCTACCAATAGGTATATAAATAAAATGTAATCGATTTCGAACGTAATATTACTTTTATAACGCGACTGTAAAAAAACTAATCAATGGAACATGTATATAAATATCGCGATATATAACTCTAGTTATAAACCGAATTGAATTTTTGAAATACATTTTTCGATTATATAGTTTTCTCTCTCTCTCTCTCTCTCGTTGTACTCGTCGCAATTCTAAGTTTAATCATTCAACCTGCCTCTGCCCGCGTCAGAAAAAAAATTTGAATTTAACAACAAAAAATAACCCGAAATAATAATTCGGCAGTGAAATAATTGTATACACCGTGCGGTACAATATAATTGTACCCAAATTACTTCTTATGCTCCGCCGCCGCCGCCGTGTTCGGAACGGTGTGAAATTAATTAAAATTTGTATTATTATTTTTCTTTTTTCTTCTTTATTTTTTTTTCCCGCCAGTGTTCGACGGTAATTTTTCACTCTGTGAAATCAGCGGTCTTGACAAACAATAAACGCGTACAGCGATTGTTGGACAGCAACAACAACAACAACAACAACGACGACGACGACGACGGCGGCGGCGCGGCGGCGGCGGACAACCGCGCACAAAACACCCGATTTCCCTAGCGAGCCGGTCGTATTTTTTCCCTTTCTTTCTTTTCCTTCTCTCCTCTCCACACCTCCTCCCCCGCCGCCGTTTCCTTTCTCATTTTCCGCTCGTAAAAACCCTCGGCGAAAGGCAATCTTTCATTTTATTCGCGCACGGGTCAGTCGCCGGGTTTTTGTTGTGCTGTGTCGGACGCCGCCGCGCGCGCGGTCGGCTTTCTATTCCTAATGAAGGTCGTTCCCGAAAAAGGCTCTCCGGCAAATGCCCCTTCCCGGCCGTGTCGGCCTCGAGCGCCACCCGCGCAGACCGGTCCGTTCTCGTTTTGCATTTAAATCGAATCGCACCTGACTATATATATCGTATATATAACTGCAACAGTCGGGCACTTTCTTCTATTTATTTATTTTTTTCCATGTTTTCATTTTCCGTCGTCGAGGATCGGGCCCCCGACGAGTTTATCTTCGTCTATTTCAATTTCGCATACGTGCTGCTCCGCCATACGGTGTGTCGAACGGACGGAGAAATCGGCTAAAAGTTCCGAAAGAATTATATGACGACGACGTGACGGAACGGCGGAAAAAAAAGAAATGTTCTCGCGAAAATCCTTTGAATTCCGATCGTCGTCGTCGTGGCGGCAAGCTGTTTATTGTTATCGTTTCGAGTTGTTGTTTTTTTTTTTTTTTGAAAAAATCGCTGGCTCTGTAGGTCCGTTGCAGTAAACGCACTTGTTTTCCTCTCTGATCGACCTGAAAAATCACGAGTCATAGTTGAGCTTGCCAGGTGTCTCCCGATTTTTCTCCAACGCGCCGGGCCGGTTTTGTCCCCATCGGGCTGCGAGAAATGCGATACGCAGAGTGCAAAGCGAATTTCGTAACGACTCGTTGCGAATTTTGCGTCAAAATTCGAGGTCAATACGACCGTATCAGCATAATATGCGTTATTGTTTTGAACAAATATTTTTTTATGTTTTCTATAAACACAAATTTTCCACTGTAGAAAATGCATTCAAGTGAAAAGTACAACGGTCAACGAGTAGGTAACGACAGTAAAAGTCGATGTCGAAACAGAATAGAAATCAAACAGTTTCATTAGTATTCAAAGTAGGAGTAATAATAACGTGACAAAATTTAAAAAAGTCATTCGATGCGTCCCGATGTGTTGACAGTAGACGTACGTTCTGTAACATAACAAAAATCCTTTGGTTTTTTTTTTCTAATTATCTTTATAATTATTACACTAATGTCAAAACTGTATTGGTATTGTTTTACGTTTGAATGTTTCATTTTTTCGACCAATGATTTAAATCTCAAAAAATAACAGAATATATAAATAGGCAATACGTTCTGTAATTATTGTTTTACTATAGGTCGCAATAGGGGATAACGCGTATACTCGTATTACGTATATTATTATAATTTTTTCAGAGTCTATAATGATTGTATCGATTTCGCGTGTAAATAAATGATTTCGGTTTTTTTTTCCGGTTCGCCGGAAGTGTGGTTTCGCTTATTTTTAATTTTTATAATAATATCCTACCGAAATATAATATGTATAAAACGTATTTACAGTTTTCCATCGCGATGTCGGTGATAAAATGTAAAATTCGAATTCGAATTGTTCATATTTTCGAAATTCGGAGTTTTAATATAACGAGAAATGATTTCGAATGATTAAAAATCTGTTACTCTGCGCACAAAACACTGTTGACCTAATTAGGACGAGGGTTTATATAAATTTGAAAGGACTGACATCGCGTTTCGTCGGAAATCCCGGACGCGGTTCTACGAGCGTATTTCGTTTAGTATAATCTATATAAAAACACAGCGCATTGCAAATGCAATAATATAGTGCCGTATTGTAGACGAATATTATTAGTCCGCTCGCGAAAATAAAAACAACGGTCGTGTCAAATCGCAGACACGGTTTTACATTGAAATCGTAAGAAGCGAAACATCAACCCGAGAACTCATTTAACCGGACACGTTAAACATTTTGTTCCACTCCTCTTTACTACGCCGCCGTTCGTTTTCTTACGCGCCGAGAGAGTGGACAAATGACCCTTCTGAAATACCTCTGCCCCTCGTACGTACGATCGAGAAAAAAAAAGTCGTCTCGTGAAATTTTCGACGCTATTTTTTTTACCATGCTCCGAAAATAGAGTATGAAAAAAAAATGAAAAAATCCATATAAAAACCAATATGTTTCGCGCTTCGTTTGAGATTTGAAATAAAAGAATGAGAAAAAAAGGAAAACGTCGTCGTATCGCCGCGCGTATACAGCTTTGTTTTTTTTATTTTTTTCGCGTAGTATTTTTGATACAATTTAATATAAAAGTATGTGTCCTATTATTAATTTTCCGCTACAGTTTAAATATTTAATATATGAACAGAATGTTCAGAATGTACGGACTGTAAAACACTAAAAACCCTTAACCTATATATTTCATACGTACTGGCAATTCATACTTATTAAACGACCCGCGTGCATTATTAATAATATACCATACACGTTATTATAAAGTATTTTTTTTTTCTTGTTGTTGTTGTTGTTCCTTCTTCTCATCGAAAACAACTTACCGAAAACGTTTATATTTGTCTGGCGCGTTGATCGCGCGCGAATCGAAAAACAACGCCGCGGAAAGAAAGGACTTTAAACGGGGTTAAAACAACGCGGAGGCGATCGATTATTTACCGAGCAAAACGTCATAATAATATGCGAAACTTAATGTACATAATATAATGTACGCAGTCGTGTGTTTTACAAAACCGTTCGATTTTTATCATATCGCGTTCGTCTGTTGTTCGTCGCGTTCATAATTACGTTACATTGTTATTGTTGCGTTCGCGCGCGACCTGATTCGGCGCAATACACGCCCCCCCGCGTTGTGTGTTTCCGCGACGAAAAAAAAACCGAAACGATGGAAGAATCCGCCCCGGATTTATTATAATAAACGTTTCGACGTGAATATTATATTATTATTATCGTATTCGCGACGTACTCTTATAACCCTCTCGCGTCGTCGCACAAGACGCGGAATACGATCTGAAATTCTATAAATCTATAGCCGATGGTTTGATTTTTCTCTCTCGTAACGCGGTCGTCTCGGAAATAATTCATACTGTCCGCGACGACGAATGTTTATTCATCCACGCCGCCGTACGAGTACCTACATATATTATTATTTATTTATTTATTTACGAAATATTTTCCGGATATCGACGTCGAACGATATTTGTAATTCGTTCACGGACGTCGCCGCCGAAATATAATGGGATATGTAAAAAAAAAAACGCGTAATTTAGTGCGTCACTTATTTATAGGACGTCACGTTCTTATTGCGACACTCGCGTATACAAATCCGTTAGTTTATGACGACCGTTCTGCGTACGTATACGGCGGAAGTCGCGACGTCCGCCTCTGCCGCCGCCGCGTGTGTTCCGTCTGGTGTATTATTATAAATAATATCGACGGGGAAACTAATACGACGAGCAATATATTATAATATCACGTGTGCGACCCTTCCTCGCTCGACTCGCGGCGCACTACTCGGAAAGCGGTCGTGTTTCGAATACGGGCCGCGGTGACAGAGTTTATGCGCTTTCGGAGATTTCAAATTTGATTTTTCGCGCCCGTCGAATCGACCGAAACGCCGGACACTGTCCGGCGGACAGACGTTGAAAACTCGTCCACTCGTCCACGATATTCGGATTTAACGAGGGCCGCGGATTAAACTTGGACGTTTTGAATTTCCAACTTTCGAAAAACGCAACGATATAAATATAGTACTAGTCGATAAAAATCCTATTTTATGTCGTTCTGTTTTCGAACGCGAGCCGGAGTCGTATAGAAAAACTTCAAATATAAATAACGGTCCTCGTCGTCGCGAAGTTCTGGCGACGGAAAAATATTTATTTTTTTATCAAGTATAGTATAGATTTAATCGAACGAAAAAACAAATGATGAAAATCGATTTCGCGATCGGCTTTACAGTAGTTGGCCTGGACTCGATTCAATGTCGTTCGTCTCTCGAAACACCAGAGGCAAACAGCGCGGCGCGAATGACCGAATTATATCGTGGCGACAGCGATATTATCGGCCAAATTACAATAATCATGACGTCATAGTAACAGAGAGTATAAACGAAAAAATGTAAAAAAAATTATAACACGACGCGTAAAAACAAAATAAACGTGATATACGGTTTGAATAAATCACGTAAGTGTTTGTAGTTGATTCTATACTATACGAAATGATTTTTTTCTCAGCAACCTTGATTTTTCATCGACCATTCGGCTCGGCCGCTCGCGCCAATGTCGACGGTTGGAAAACCGCGGCTACGGAAACCGATATCGTTACCCGCGGCCGCGCTTTAAAATATTATATCCGACCGTTTCGCCGGGACGTGTCCACTAAATAATTAAGTATTGAAAGAGAGCAGTAGTAGCGTATTTTTTTTGCTTTTCTGCGACGTCATATTGTGACCCAATTTTTCGTTTTATAAAACGCTTTGTGTAATGTGGGTTAAGTGACCGCGTATACGTATTACGGTGCACACCTATCGAGTATCTCTTACAGAAAATACACGCGCGCGCGCGCGCGCGCGCGTGTGTGTATGATTGTATACTCACGGTTCTCGAGTGATGTTCGATAAAATATTCTGCGTCGCTTCGTTTTCACTCCGGACGTGTCGGAGAACAAAAAGGAAAATCTAGTTTCGACTTAATTAAATAACAAACGGATGTGGTCGGATCGAGTCTGCCGCGCATTTAAAACAAACACTTTTTCGACGATCTCTAGATCGTTCCGACGCGATGTCCATCATCAATTAATCGTGCAGTACCTACGTGAACGACGAGTTTAGACCGAAACGTTTTACCGCCGACATCGAGACGAACGACGGACGTTGTGAAATCTTTACGGCAGACTTATTCGAATAACACGCGCGCCGCGGACTTAGACCACCGCAGGTGTTATGAATTTATCAGATTTACCATCGACTTTAGGGTACGAGTATTTTCGTAAATTACGGCCTGGTCGCGTGGTCGCAGCACGTATTATAATTATTAGCTGATAACACAAAACATAAAATTTCAGTGTTTTTTTTTTTTTACCGTTACGATTTCTTATCGAATAGTTTGAATACACTATGCCAACGCCTTGTTGTTTGAGTTGTTATTATTCTATGATCGTCCTTTTCTTTGATAAAAGCCAACATAATACTATTGAAAACACCACACGTTTTATGCACACTCGGTTTATGTACCAGTACGGGTTCTTAACGTTTATTCCTTGTCTCGGACCCCTCCCCGTTTAGGATACGATAAAAAATAACTACTGAAAAACAAAAATCTATTTTGCGTCGTACGCGTTATTGATTGAATGAGTAAATAAAAAAAGTTCCTCGTTTAGGCTCTATTATAGAGGACACGACGAATATACATCATATTATTGTCGTATTATAATAATTGCTCGGTTATCGATCGCACGTTTTTCACGGTTAAAAAAAACGTCCGGTGATAAAAGGAAACGAAATAATTTATGTTCGGACGAAATTTAACCGCGTTATTGTTTTATTTTCGTCCTTATCTTCGCGAAATAGGAAACCGTCTCATCGAGCGAGCCCGAACTCCCGGGCATCCGTCTACCTATCAACCGACATTACAGAATTCCGCGAACCGCCGGCCATAAGGACCCGGCTTATACCCGTCCACGACGTGTCCTTACTCCCGAAGTTAATTTAACTTTTACTATTTGCAACCTAAACGAGAACATTTTTGAAACCGAGTATAATTTACTAAAATGTCTCGACGAATCGGTGATTTTTCCTCGATTTATATTTTGCGCGTGCTCGAAAACTACGTATTTCGACCTCGTCGCGTACGCGGTTTTTTTATTTACTACCCCGTCTTCCTTTTTATCTCGTACTCGATACATTATAGATGTGTGCAATGCGGCGTCATTTTTTCCGACCGAATATCATGTGTGTTCTATTTCGGCGACAACGATCTGATGCGAATAAATTATCATTTTTTTTTTTTTTTCTTTCTGTTTTACAGCGTTTTGCCTCAGGCTGACGGAGTTGAAAATCGAAGAACACACTCTTGTGGGAAACAGCACGCGATTGGAGTGCAAATACGACCTACAGGGTGAGAAATTGTATACGGTGAAATGGTACAAGGACGGCAACGAATTTTACAGGTTCCTGCCCGGGGAATCGCCGGAAGTGCAAGTGTTTGAAGTTACCGGAGTGCACGTCGATGTAAGTCCAACGCTCGTTTAATGTAAATACGTTCTGTTTGAAACACGTTCCGATTCTCGAGTACACCAATATCTCTGTATATATATATATTAATATACCCACCAGGCTTCGACGAGACACGCGTGTTGTTCGGTGTCCCGCGACATAACAGAGTACCCGTGTATGCTTCTAACGACGACGGTGCTCTCGAGTTTTTCTCGAGACCGCTATATTCGATCCGACGCGATGGGTTTGAAAGAAATATTCGGTATTCGTAGGGACGAATGTTTTTAGGTATTGTACGACGGGGGATTCGAATGCGACACGGCAATCGTACGCTATAGTCGTTTGGGAATCATTTAAATTCTACCACCACAGGCGGCGGGAGGAGAAGAAAGAAAAACGTTTGTAATTCAACTTTTGGCGTCGGAGTTTGTGTGAAACTTTTATGCCGGCTTAATGGGTCCGGCCCGGGTCTCTGACGTCGCACGTAATAGATTCGACTTCTGGGTTACCGCCGCCGCCGACCGCTGCCAAGCTCCTAAACCGAATACCCCGATAGTTTCGAAAGTTTTACAGCGCCTAACAAATTCGTATCCAATAATTACGCCATAAAACGCAATCATGTCCTCCGTAGCCGCCGCGCCGCCGCGCCGGTGCATTATTATTAGCCAGTGTCGGACGGTAAAAAATAAAAAAAAATCGATATTTCCGCGATATCCTTTGTGGCGTGTACGCGTCGTATACGCGTTCGAGACCGTTTTCATCACATATACAACTGAACGCGAGTCTGAAAATAATGTTCGCAAAGTTTCCGCCAAACGATATGAATGATTTGAATAAAAAAAAAAGAAAATATAGAAAAGTGACTGGAATATTCTCATTGCGTTGTATTTTCTTCGATAGGGTTTGAAATGCCCATGTGCTCTCGATTATTGAAACGTTACGATACTCCAGTCGTTTATTAAAATAAATCGTATTCAGTAGTAGAACATATTTTACGTTATTCGTCCAAAAGAGTATTCTTAGGTAGTGGTTTTTTTTTTTTTTCGTTGCGTTTTGTATTTAATAATTCATATGATTCTTTTCATAAAAAGAAAGTTAACTTAATCTGACGACTACTCCGTTATGGCAAATTGTATTGGGTTATAAGCCGCAGTACTCAAACACTGATTGTCCAGAAGTAAATAAACGAAATGGAAAAAGAAAAAAAAAAACGAAGAAGAAAGAAAAAATATAAGAATTCTTAACTGCCAGTGTCGTTTACGATCTATATCGACGTACTTTGTTCAAAAGATTTTCTTTTGTCTAGTAAATAACGAGGTTTTTTTTTATTTTATTTTTTTTTTTTGTTTTCTTTACTTTCCGCGAATAGTGACATCGTGAACATAAATCGCGAAGATCACATTTTCCATCGCCGCCGCCATTGTAAATACAATAGAAAAATCTTCAATAAAAATTTATATATATTTAAATTCGTTTACTTGCAGTTTACACTGTGCGTTCGGATAAAAGTGAAAATTACAGCGTTATTCTTCGATAAAGAGTCCGCCGCCGCAGAGTTTGGTTTTTGAATTTACATAGCACGTTCGTCTGACCCGTACGGGGAAAAAGAAAAACCAACGTAAACGTATAACACGCAAATAAAAACTCGCGTACGATTCGACGTTTGAATCGAACGAGAATAAATATTTATAACGTTAGGCGAAATCGTATTTCCGGTCTGGACTTATAATAAATTTCTCAAATTCCGAGTGACGGTGAAAAAATCCGTATACATCGCGTTTCGGAGTGATCGTTTTTTTTTTTTTTCTTTCTTTTCCGACAGGTAAAACGAAAGAGTCGGTCGGTCAAAGTGTAAACGCGTACTTACTCGACCCGATATTTTTGTATACTATTGACCGTTTTCGGGTCGACCTAGCCCCCCGCTCTCGGAGTGGCGTTTTTTTTTTTAACGATTCGCACTTTTTCAATTCGACTACACACAGTGCTCGCTCGTCAGCGTCGACGTACTCTGACCGCGTGACGTTTTATCGTTTCAATGTTCGACGCGCACTGTTGGCGCGGCGGCGGCGGTGGTATAAAATTATAAAAACAATAATAATAATAATAATAATGATTTGGAAACGACATAAAAACCGACGCGAAATATCAATCATGAAAAGTGCTTTTTTTTCTTCTTTCTTTTTCGGTCATAGTTTATAATATCATAAGAACGTTCATCATAAATACATTCGAGAGAAACGCAATACATTTTTCTCAATTACTCTTAGTGTTTCCTTGCGTCCCGACAAATAACGCGAATTCGATTTTTACGGATTATTTCCTCGCCGCGGAATAGTATGCGACCAATAAACGTTACCTCGGCGGCACGCGAATATCGTCGGAAATTGTTTTTCGTCTCGCAAAACACGCGCGACACTCGTTCATTTTTCACAGACACGACGTACATATAATGTTTTAATGCGTCCGTCCGCGAACCGCTTGTCGCGCGCGCGCGCGCTGCGCTGATCCTCGTCGTCGCAGGACGCGAGCGTCATTAATATCGCGAAATAACAAATAGCTTTCGGTCATAACGAACAATAGTCCTTCCGCTTCGGCGGCGGCGGTACCGATCTAATAACTCGCGAACGATAACAATAATATACACCGCCGCGGACCGTGTTTTATTATTGTCGCGAAGAGATAAAAAAAAATAAAATAGAAATACTAAACTCTCCCGGTGGCGTGTCTTTTTACGACCCAGCGGCGATTCCCGTCCTTTGTTTTCTTCTTCTCCTTCACATTAGTACGACGTCATCGCACCTTCGCGTGCCGGCTATTATGCGAAATCCAATAAAATTCAAAATTTTATCGATCGCAGTTTTTGCTCCTCGCCTCCCCTGCACAGCGATCGCCTCTACGCTTTTCGCCGTATACGCGCGGGCACGGGGAGATGCTCGTCGTCGTTTTCCTGCGAAATCGTTTCACGACATCGTATCACGTTCGTTCACGTAAAAAGTATTGAAAATTAACGTGTAGGTTGTAATCATATTAGTTAGAAACTAATGGTGACGTTTGTTTTTTCCCCGCACGTTTCCGTTTTGTTTTCGATTTTTCAAGCTCAGACCTACAAAAAAAAAAAACAAAAATCATTGGTTATTCGAAAGCTTTGAGAAACACGCGCGGATATGATAAATCTTAATATTCCAGCGCACGCAATAGTCACGACTAATTTTTCCGACTCGCTATACGTAGTCGAGTGACTACGAAATGAATTAATTCCCCAAGCCTACTGGTCGTGGGAAATACGTAATTAAACTCGTCAAGTTAGATTATAGTAAAAACCCATTGTAAAAAAACCACTCGTCGAGTAACTCGACTTAAACTTTTCAACCTCTCTAACGGCCGGCCCGACCGTGTTCCTCGGGCCACGCTTGCGGGTCGATCGTCACCGGAACGCGGTATATATAGTATTAACGACCGAAACGTGGGGTGGGGGCGAGGAAATGGTTTCGTGATGTGTTTTTTTTTTCTCCTCCCCTACCAATTTTTTTTTTGGTCGTCCCCGGAGGATTTCGGGTCAGCAGAGGAGAGAATATTCGAACCGATGGGCTGCTGCTGCTGCTGCTGCTACCGGTAAACTGTGAACCGCCGAAGGGTGCATGTGCCCGCGACAGATGGAAGGGACGGCGAGAGAGGGGAAAAACTCCGTCGCGGCGGTCCGCGCGTCAATTAGTCTACGGCCGCGCCAGGTGTTGCTGTCAGATTTGTGCGAAATGATGGAACGCGAACGTTTTGGCCTGGAAAATTAATGCCGGCGCCGCATATACCTATACGCGCGCAAAAACGACGAACCGTCGGCGCCAAGTTTGATACGGTTTTTCGGAGACCCGTTTGGCGCGCGCAACGTTTGCATATTACGCGCGTTTATCGCTACAGGGCGTTTCAAAAAACATCCTGTGCTTCGCCCCGACCCCGCGAGGGTAGGACCGACGTCAAATTTAGGCCCCGGCGATTCGTTTCGAATGACCCCCCCCCCCGGTTCGGTAAATCGAGAGGTGTTTTGTTTTTTTTTAATTATTTCGATCACTAATAACACGTCGGCCGCAGTGTGAAATGTGATTTTTCGATTTTTGTTGTCATTTCGTGCGATATTTGACGACCCGTTTTCAACGTCCGATGATAAAATTATCCACACTGCTATTATAACATTGCACTTTAGTTACCGAGTCCGTTGAATCGATTATTAACGTGTTCGTCGTTGGCGAATAATAAATGAATAACAATAGATCGCGAATAAACGTGTTCTACTGGATTCGACGAGACGACGATAATAATACTCGGGATTCGCATATAGTCGGCGGCGGCGTAGACATAAAAAAGAGCACGGTTTTATTTTTCTACCCGGAATGCCGTCGTTTGGAGAAAAAAGAAACACGTCATATTATTCCGGTCCAAGAATTTTTATTGGACAACTCGTAGCCCAAAAGAGCACGATAATAATAAAACATTTGGCGGCGGTGTAGTTACGCGCGTGTATAGTAATAATTTTGTACGGTACGCGTACGGTCACGAACTTTATTTATCGGATAAGATTGATTAAAAATCCATATTCGTTCGAAAGAGTCACAAAGACGGTATTCATACGAGAGTTCCAACTGCACCGTTGTATTTCGAGATTATCGACCTGCAGTCGACGAAACGAATAATCCAAGTAATCGGACTAATAAAATAGGCCTAGACTTTATCACGCGATTAAATATTATATTTATTATTCGTATTATTTGTCGAAACGTTAATATTGTAGTGGATAAAATCAATAATTATAAACGCCCGAGTGAACTCAAAGTAAACGCCGCCGTTGTCGATTTTGAATTTTTGTCATAACGTTTCGGAAATAATAGAGAAACACGCGTCTCTCTCCCACGCCAAGCACCGCACCCACCGCGATCTACGGTCGACTAAATTATTACAGTTGTAATAAAATCGATTGCACGTCGAACGTTGAGATTAGATTTCGCATTAAAATAATAATCTAGGCAAAATAATAGAATATTGCGAAATAAAAATAAAAACAATTTTTCAGCGGCGTGCTTTCTCTTTTGGTATTTTTCGTGGTCTTTTTGGCTCGTTTTCCGTCTGAGCGTGGCCATTTCGCGGAACGGTCGCGCGAAGAACACGCGGGCTCCTTTTTATTTCACTTCCGGTGTTTTAAACGGAATCCAATACGCCGTGCCGACGACGTGCAGCTGCAGCGCACTTCGATATATTAAAACAAAACAAAACAGAAAAAAAAATAAGAAAAAATATACGATCGCGATAAGGTTTTTAATTATTATTTACTCCGGTCGATTTTCCATTTTTCACGGCGTTTATATTCATTCTCGTATTTCCTAGTCGTCCTTCTTTAGAAACAGTATATATGTATATTATGTATATACTTAATATTGTTTTTGTTATTTATTTATTAATTATTATTTTTTTTTTCTTTTCATCCGGCCCGAACGTCTTTTGTTCCATATAAAGTTCGCTTCAGCAAATCGATCGGTTCGGTTCGCAGCAGTTTAATGAATATATAATATTTGAATTGTAAAATTATCGCTTACATCTCATTTGTGAACTCGGATTTTAAACCCGCGCGGAAAAGAACGAGTATTCGAATTAAAAAACTCGCCGTTCAGCCGAGTATTTACGATTGTCGAGGGAAATGAAATTATCCCGCGAATACGGATCGGCCGTTTTCGTCGGAGAGAAATAAAAAAAAATCCGAAACGAAACGATTTTATTATTCTTGAATACGTTTTTAATCTCGTAGTTATTCCGAGATTATGCCGCCTCGGCCAATTAGGTCCAACAAGTGCGTCGTAAATATCTAATTATCAACGACCGTCGTCCGTAAATTCGTCGAACGACCCATGAAATATCGTTTAGCGCTATTATCTAAAAATCTATCTCTCGCGGCCGAACATTTACTAGGTGCGCGCCTACACATCTGCTCGTTCATAAATTGTTGCGAAACTTTATTCGTTAGCGCGCACTCGCGGTGGTGGTACACGCGCACACGTCGCGCGACGTTCGCGCGCGAATTCTGCTGAACAACGTTTTACATAAGTATATTTAAATAACTTTTCTTCCTTATGACACTTACTCTGAAATATTAACTCCAACTAATTAATTAGAAATTTATGTTCGCCGACAAAAGTGCGGAAAGTTTTCCATTTATAATAATCAAATTCGCGGTATGGGCTACCCCCGCCCCCCTCGGACCTATAGTGGTACAATGTTGCCCGGGAATAAAATATCCGACCGTACCTTTCGAAAATAATTCAATTAATTTGAAATTGACCTCTTAAAGTCAACAAAAACTTGCCTTCATTATTCCCGAACTTCATTAAAATTTCCACTCCGCGTCGCCGCAGGCATAATATATAATACCTATACAGTATTTATATTATACTTATTCCCGTCGTCGTCGTGAAACCTGTTGCAAACGTATCGGGGCGGTATAAATCCCGAACTCGCAAAGCGTGTACGCGGCGGCCAAAATCATTGATTACAAAATCGTTGTAATTATTATGTAACATAATCGGAATGTTATATAATAATATCAACTGTCCGTACGTTATTTGTTCAGCCGGCGGCGTATAAAATATTGTTGTAAAACGAACAGACTTTAAATGCAATCGATCAGAGTGGCTGCGGCTAAATAATATTGCGATGTCGAATTTTAATTCCACCATTATGACTATATTATTTTGATGACTATTCAAATCGTATTATTTTACCTTTAGACCTATAAATCCGGTGGTCTCGAATTGAAATAGCTCGTGGTTTTCGAAAAAAGTTTGTGGATCAAATTTTTAAGTCTTTCTTTTTTTTTTGTCTACTCGTAGATATTTACTCGAAATTCAGAACGAATTACAATTACAAAATCCGTATAATCTAAGTATAATTTTTTTTTTACGATGTTTACATTGACAATAATAAGAGATCGTTTTTTCTCATTAAGAAATCGCCGTTTGAAAAAGCAAACAAAATACGTGACGAACACCGGATTTTAATAAATTTAATATCATTCCGTCGACGGTTGTTTAATTTCCCAAACATTTTTGTACTATTTTTCGATTGCGAGCCATATCGAAAGGGTTCGTAAGTCGTAAGCCACCGGTACACATGGTCTGACTAATCTGCGATGGATAAAGTTATTATTATTAAAGTTAGAAAATAATAATTTCAATTCCAAGTAGGCGTGGAGCTATATTATGAAATAAAATAAATATTAGATGGCGCCCGCGAACGGAGGTTATTGAATATAAAAAAAAAGTATTCCAATCGGTCGATAACGAATGTTTTTCGATACGACGACCGAGTATTACGATTATTACGCAGCCTAACAGTGATATTCTGGAGACGAGATGTTATTATTATTTTTTTTTTTTTCGTAAATAATTTAACGTATTAAAAATCATTCGGCGAGACGTCTACGGTTGATTCGTCGAGAAGACGTCAATATAAAAAGGTGCGTTAATAAACCGAAAAAAATGTTACGATACCGAGTCGATGTAAAATATAATTCGTGAAATTCGATTCGAAACCGACGCCGCCGCGCGTAAACAAAGACGAATATTATTTTCAAGTCGTCGATTTCAATTCGGCCGCGCCGCGAACCGTACGTTTCCGCGAGCAGCAGGTGTTGCGTTTTTAAGGTTTTCGTTTTCGTCGTATTATCTACGCGAAATTTAAATAACCTAATCGATACGGTTTTTTATTCTCGCTCCTCGCGCACACATTACGCGTAAACGATACAATATACGTATAATAATATACACTCTCGCGCGCGCGCGCGCGCGTATAATGTCAACTCATTTAAGGCGTAATAAAATTTACTTTTATTGCCTACAAACTTTAATATACTCGTATACACCGGGCAGGTTAGGTGTTCGAGTATAAATTCAAGAGGAACAAACACTGCAAATAAGTTTAGATTACAATATTTCCAAGCGCCCGGAGTATAAATTCTGAAAAATATGACAAGTTATTATTACTCCCGACTCCTCATAAAAATAAATAACTTTTTGGATTATATTTTATTTTTTTTTTCGCTCAGCCGTCGTGTACTTCTTCTCGACCTATCCGCGCGCTGAAAACGAGTAGACGACGGTGCGTCGGCGCACCGTAGTAATATAGACTCTTGCAGGAAGTAGCGTTTCGGCGAGTAGCGACGCCCGGAATAAGGGCGCGAGGGTTGTTTTTCCAAAACGATAGAATTATTTCTAGTGACTCGCAGCGGTCGGAATGGGAATTCGTTACTGCACCGCCGCCGCGGCGGCGGCGTGAACTGTGACGTTTTCCATCACCCGGCCGAAGAAACAATTGGATTTTACGACGTAAATTAGTTTCTGCCCCCTCCCCCCGGCCGGCCCTTTCCGCGAAATACTTTTAATAGTTTTTCTTGCTCCGAATACGTTAACTCGTCGTGTTCGATCGGAAGACGATTTTTTTTTGCTTCTTTTTTCATGTTAAATTCATCTGCACGGCGGCGCTTCAATATAATATATTATATATTCTCGAAAAAGTTATACAATTTGAAATATTATTTCATCTCGTTTTGTATAGCAGTCTTAAACGTGCCGACGTGTATATTATAGTCTCTGCAGTTAGTCTTTGACTGTAAATTTAAAAACAAAAACGGTTTTTTAACGATTTCTATTCGTCGAGTCGGCCGTCGCGGCGTTGGCTCTGTATCAAAAACGAATGGAAACCTCGCGCAACGTTTTATTTTTATATTCGTACGACGGTTTGGGTTAGGTTAGTGTCGGACTTTGTTTCGAAAGGAACGCATTCGCGTGGAAATAAAACGGAACATATCGCGTGTATTTCGAATTTATAAACTTTTGCGAGTGTTTCGGAAAAGAACACCGTGTTTCCGAAAACGGTCGACGATGATTTACGGTCAAATTAGTTTCATTCACTTTAAAATCGGTATTATTATATGCTACGCGGAGAGATCGAGAAACCACTAGTGTACTCGTATACTTGCGGGGAAATGTAAAAGTCTCCACGCATTGGGAACGCGTTCGCTTTTGAGAGGCGTCCGAGAGGAAAAAAATAAAACGCCTCCGGCGCGTTTTATCCGTAAGCCTATACGGAATAGTCGTTCGGTCTCGTCGATCGATCCGAAACGAAATGCGTTTTCACACGTGCACGTGTACGAGCAGGTATACGAATATAATGATATACGTTTCGTATCGCCGCCGCGGACGATCGTCATAACGCGCGCGCGATATTATTATTTTTTCTACTTCTGTTCCGTCGTCGTTCCGTTTACGGCCAGTGGCCGCGGCGTGCGTCGTCGTACGCGTCGCTAATCCTCGTTTGTTGAACGTAATCGGGGTGTATGACCCGAAGAGTTATTTCCGCGGCGGGGGCGGGGTAGTAAACACATATTGAATATAAGAAGTATATTGTGTAGAAAAATAAAATAAATCCTGAAAACCCGTCTATACACGGGTTTAGGCTAATGCGGGTTCGTGCGCAAACATATTCATGATGTCGTCGCGCTCCTTTTAGACCCCCTCGGCAAACGCAAACACACACACACCACCCCGCGTTGTGCATACAAAACATATCTGCGCGCGCGCGCGCGCGCCCCGTTAAATCCGCAAAAAGGATGAAAAACATGAAAAAAAAATGAGCAAAAGAAACGGAGAGAGAGAGAGAGAGAAACACACGCTCTCCGAGTTAAAATATAAATGAAGACTTGACCGTTGGTTTTTATGGTGTGTGTTTTTTTTCTCTCCCCTGAAAGCACCAGGTATAACATACCAGGTACCTACCTGATTTTTCCCTTTTTATCGGCGGCGCGCTTATACGTCTTTATATTACTATTGTTGCCGGAGTTTTCAATTTCGGTTCGTATTATAGCGCCGGCGACGACGACGGGCACGTAGGTTATAAAAACGACGGCGAAACATCATATCCGAGTCCTCCTCTTCGACGGTTTCGTTTTATTTCTCGCGAGGGTCTGTCGTTTTTTTTCTTTCTTTTTTTCGACAAACCAACAAGTGTTTCGGGACGTCGTCGCGCCGCGCGATAGAATCCAAGCCGAGGGCCGTAGCTGAAACACATTTTCGGGTGTAGGGGGGGGGGTTCAAATCGAATAGTAGTTTTTCATAGTAGTTGAAAAAAAAAACATTTTATCTTAATGAGAAGAAAAACTGACTTTCTATCATATTAATATATCGTTTTAATATTAACACGCGCGATTAAAATTCATCGATTATATTTAATAATGACATGATTATTTTAGAATGTTTTTAAGTGAATTATTATATTTGCTTACATAAATTAAATTTATCAACTGTACGAAAGTTTCGGGGCGGTTGATACGGTCTCGCGGACAACGTTCTAGACGACCTCTACGGGGCCTACGCGTTAAATCGTTTGAAACGACGACGATCGGTTATTGTTGCTATAACGATTCGAAAATAAAACATTCAAAAGTCAATCGACACGTTTTTCTTTCTCTTTTTCCCATCCATACCACTCGCCTCGCCGGCGCAGCGATTCGGCGCGAGATAATTGTGAAATTAATGAGTTTTTATTTCGAAGAAAAAAAATGTCCGTGCAAATTTTCTCGGTGGTAAAAAGAAAACCACAATAATTCTTACGACTTTTACGATCTACTAAACTATCCTACGGTAACTAATTCTACGAAAATTATCGTTATTACCGTTAAAATGAAAAATCGTAATAACCGAGTTGTCGTCCTGTGTTGTTCGTAGTTAACGAAATATAAACACGCGGTGAAGAAATGTAATTTTTAAATAAAACTGCGCGGGTATCGAAAATGTTCCGAGTTCTCGGAGAGGAAAAAACACTCTGATCTCGAACACCGTGCGTTACAAAAACGACGAGAGTTTCATTTCGTTAAAATGTATAGATTATCGGAGCATTAAAAATAAAAAATAAAATCGATAAACTTCTTACAGAAAAAAACCGAGCCATAACACCGAAAAGCAAAGTATTACAGTATACAGTCCGGAGTGTATAAACCTTCGAGTCAATTTAATTTGTATTTCGGTGATATGATCAAAAGCTTTCGACAGCTTTATTCGTGTGCCGTATATAAATAAAAACAAAATTGCAAACTATATTGAATTCCAACGGATATACGTATATATAGATGATTATTTTTTTTTTTCATTTGAAAATTAATATTAATGTGTTTTTTCGATGATTTCTCAATCGCTATACAAGACCCAGGCGCGGTGGGTACGATAAATGTTTCGTTTGTGTCTGGTCCCAAATTTACTTTAATCGGTATTTATATTTTATTTTTATTCGCTTTAATTAATTATCATATTCCACTCCGGTCGACCGCGACGACTTTCATTCGATAAAATAAAAACTCTAAACAGTCTAAACGAATATCATCTTTCTCGAAATAAGACATTTTTTTTTTTTCGCCACTTTTTTTCCTCCTACCGGTTTAATCACACCCGATTGATTTATATTAGATTTCAACGTCGCGCTAATCGAACGCCGCGCTCAGAGCAACAAAATAAATGGCCTATTTATCTTTTTTTATTATCCGGGCATCCTGATTTTTCGTTTGCGGAAATCACTTTCACTTCCCATTTTCGAATAAGGCCGGTGGCCCCGTCTACTTGCCCGCGTGTATCAAGATAACGAGATGGAAAATTTTTCCATAATTCACGGACGGCGACAAAATAATATAATATACTACGCCGTTAAACGCTTATTGAAATACGTACACGGTCAGATTTTCAATAACGCGCTGTTTTCGCATTCAGTTCAACGCGCGTGTCGGCAAATACACCTCGTATCGTCGCGCCCGATTTCCCCATACCGCCGCCGCGCTCACTTGAAAACAATTAGAAAACAAAAACGTCACTCCGGACACACAAAAGTCGTCGCTCCTAATGCGGGTGCCGCGAGCGATTAGAAATCAAAAAAACCAAACTCGGTTCGGTTCAGTCCGGGGCGCGTCCCGTAAACGTCCTGGGGAGTGTGGTCGCGGATATCAAAAACGAATTCGGTACGATACGAGTGAAATCTTAAAATGTAAAAGTTTCTCCACAATCCGCACACCCGTTTCGCAGTCCGCATACGGTTTTTGAATGAAACGTTTTAAACAATTTATGAAAAAAAAGAAAAAAAGAAGACGTATTACCGTTTTTATCGAGCTCCGCGCGCGCGGTCATAATGCGCTTTAACGTAAACATCATCGGTATTATAATCTCTCGTGTATGTTTAAAAAGTACGTTTTTTTTTTTTTTTGTGAATCGCGAGAGCACGTGAGCCCATCTTTTATTTAACCGATGAATTGGGTTTTACATAAATTGTTAATTTTTACATCATCGAGGGTCGCCCCTCTAAGCCGACCGTCAGCGCTGGCATTTAAATTTCATTCAAACGTACCGCGCTTATCGTTTACGTCGTGTACGCGTTGAACTCTTATGTTTTAAAACGATTCCCGAAGCTTAACACTCGCATTCATACCGACACAAACGGACGGAGTAGTATATATTATAATATTACGCGTGGGCAGTGGCGGATTTCGGCGAGAGGCGGCTAAATCGTGTTGAATTTTCCTTTTTGTTTGTATCGAGTGAAAGATTTTTTTTTTCTTTTTTTTTCATTTTCAATTAACTCGAACGAAAAACCAATCGCTACATAATATCGAGACGAAATGTTGTCGGACGGAAACGATTTTTTTTTGATTTTTTCTTAGGATAGCGGATGTGCAGTAATTCGGCATCGCGGCGACAAATCCTTAAATCTTTCCGCGAGGTCGCGAGCCTCGAGTCGCGCCGCGGTCGTTTGAAAATTTAATATTCTCGTCCGGCGCGTTTCTCTCGACGGAAAACAATGGGTTTTTTTCCTTCTTCTTCTTCTTCTTCTTCTCGCGCGATTCCTCGACCATTACACCCCCGAGGAACAATTGCACGGTGGCGAAAACAGTTTTCCATAATAGTTTGAAACGCGCTCACTTGTTTTCGGATTGTTATTGAATAGACGACTGTAATAAGACGGACGCGCGAGTAAGTTGTTTTACGAGTGATTTACATAAAACATGACGCGGGGCCCCTTCCCGGTCGGCGACGGTTCGCCGGGCGACAAAAGAGGCGGAGGACTGAGCGCAGGATACCTCGCTCGTCGTCGTTATTCTTGTTTGCGCGGTCCCGTGACGTTTCGCGGAGACTCGTTCGCGGTTCCGTAAAAAACTTTCGCCGCGTCGTAAATTTATATACGTACCGGCGGTGGCGTGCCCTGAGGGGGGAGAGGAGGTCAGGAGATACATATATATCCCGGCCCGACGTCGTCGTCTTTTTCGTGATCAGATAAATAAAAAAAAAAATTACTTTTTTCCGTTTCGCTGAAAACGAGTGCGTCGCCGATCTCGTCGCATGGCATACGTTTTATTCTAAACCCCCAAGGTGTTGAGGGTGGCCCAGCACAAATATTTTTAAAAATTTAACGTTTTATATGACGTATATACCTATTCTGTAACCATCATAGGAACCATTATCGTTGTTTATAATTTTTTTTTGCGAATGGTTTTCAAAATATATACGTGTTGCGTAGTAGTGAAAAATCTATCGACTTATTTCTCCCTCGTACCGGGAAAAACTTTTCACGGGCTAGATTTTGAGATGCAACGATCGGTGAGTGCGCGGTGCTCTGGCGTTATTTTTATAGGCCTCCGTCGTCCACAGCGCTCCGTTCCTCTTTTGACTATAGACACCATACTTACAATAAGTCAGTTACTTTTTACACTACAAAATGCACTAGAAATGTAATATGGCAAAACAACGTTTGCCAGGTCATATATACGAGTATATACGCAAATAAGCGCGCGTGTGATGTACACTCTTGGTGTTGGCTGTGGATTTTTAATAGTTTTATACGACGACGGGTGTTATAATATATTTATATATACCGCGGTCGCGTCAAAGCCTTATTACGTACTATCAGGTCGTATAATTCGATGGAAATTAAAGCGCTCGCCCGCGTTCGAAGGTAAATCAGATGCAATCTTATACGCGCGCGCGCCCCGCGAAATGACGAATAATTAACTTTGGCGATATTTCCGTCGCGTCTATCGTGCGCATCGCAGTGCGCCATAATAATAATATGTTGTATATTATCACATACACACGCGGCGCGCGCGAACCGATGCCCGACGACAGGTTTGATTAATACCGCACGTCATATCCCGCGTCCGCCCCGCGTGTCGTTTTACGCGCGTTAACGCGTTTACATCAATTCCGACGACGACGACGACGGGTTTGAATAAAATCGATGCGCTAACGAGCGACGACGCGCGACGTTCGGGTTATGCATTTCAGCGCTCGCGGTTTTTTTCTACTATCCCCCAATTACACGACGGCAGTTAGTCTTCGGCAAACAACGCGCGTATATAATACTAGCTGAATATTACCCGTCGTTGCCGGGTTTAAGTATAAAAAATGTGTATTGCCCAAATAATAATAATAATTGACATTTTCCCGTTATCAGCTGACTGCTATTATTATTTAATAGTTTATCAAACAAACACACGATATGAGTTTAGTATAGTAACGATATTTTACATGTAAAAATTTGTTTTTACCGATTTACCTAACTGAATACCGGCTTTTAAAGTTTTTCCCGGTATAATCAGGGGGTAAAAGCGTCAAGTGCTAAATGTTATTATATTTATAGTAGACCAAATTCCATACTCAAAGCTCGAGCGGTTCCGGCCAGGCGAATTTTTCTTTTTTCACCCTTTTAAGTTTCTAGTTTCACCTCTTTAAACCCCGGTAGGGGTGGACTTTGGAAAAATCCTTTCTCAATGGGCGTCTATACCACGATACAAAACTACTGACCAAATTTCACACCCATAGCTTCAGCGGTTCTGGCCAGGTGATTTTTTTCTAGTTTCACCCTTTCACCCCTTTTAACCCCGGTAGATGTCGAATTTCGGAAAATCCTTTCTCAAGAAGCTTCCACTATATAAAACGAAACTACCGACAAAATTTCATAATCAAAGCTCCAGCGGTTCCGACCAGGCGATTTTTTCTAGTTTCATCTTTTTCACCCCTTTCAACCCCCTTAAGGGTCGAATTTCACAAAACTAAGTTTATCGACAATGTTTATTCGCGTTACAGAGTACGTATACTTAATTTCAGAACGATCGGAGCCAACAAATTTTTTCCGTTTTTGCCGTTTTTTAACCCCCTTAGGGGTGGAATTTTCAAAAATCCCTTCTTAGTGCGTGTCTACGCCATAAGAGCTATCTTCGTGCCAAATTTCGACCCGATCGGTCCAGCGGTTTGGGCTGTACGTTGATTATTGGTAAAGTACACTTTCTCTTATATATAGAGTTATACGTTATAATAGCGCGTGTTGTCGTGTACACCCGCCCGTGGGATAGACGGCAGTTGTCCGAAAAGCGACGAGCATCCGTAGGGGGCTGAATTCGAAAAAGTGCCATGCCGACGGTGGTTAAAAAATATCGATTACACGATTACTACGTATTGTCGACGAGAGTGTGCTCCTGTTCTCTGGATTTTTTTCGACGTCTGAATTGAAACAAAACGATCGAGGAATTATTTATATAATGTAACCGAGCCGTTTTCGTTCGGCTTAACCGCGCGGATACACGATTATTATCATTATATTAGCGAAAAATAATACTATATAATATTATCGTCACGTGGTAATCTAATAAAATCGTTATCATTTGATATTGAAAAATTATTTGCTCCCCGATGCCAACAGATTCGACGAATTTCGTGTGCGCTTGAAAAGCACTCGTTTCGGATCTCTCTCTCTGATGAAATTCGCGTTAAAAACATTTCGCGTTCGTTTGAATCCGCCCTTGTTGCGGCGGTCTCGTGTGTATTTTCGGGGTGAGGCGACTTGTTTTTTTTTTTTTTCTCAACAAAAACTACCCGTCAAAATAACGGACTTTCTATGAACTTATCGTCGATACGATTAGAGCTGCATGTAATAATCGCGCGGTCGTGTGGTGGTAAAACTACGAAGTAGGAGTAGATTTTCTTATATTTTTGGCATATGCGTGTCGAATAGACTTGTGTATTCACGCGGACGTGAATGATTTGAAAAAATTGACGAAATTTATCTCTGACGTCGTTGTCCCGCGGCGGTTCGAACCGGACTGAAACGATCGTAGGAGACGAGCTAGTGCTTATCGTCCGGATCGATTTCACCGCGCACCCACCGTTGTCTTGCAGGTAGTAGTAGGCGGCGTTACATAATAACGACCGGATTCGTTTTGTTATTGTTTGTTCAATCGGACTTTGATCGCGGCCCCTTTGATACGGTCGTTTTGCCGGGCGGAGCGTTACGTCGTAATAACAATCGTCTTGTTTGATTGGACTCTCAACTCGGACGCTTCTATTTCATAATTACAGGCGACGGACTGAGTTTTCGTTGGTCAACATAAACTACTGAATCGGTAAAAAATTAGGTAAAACGTGTTTGGGCTCTCGACGAACTGAGAACACTTGTCGAGCGTTATTTACACTGAGAATTCAAGTGAATTCACACCTCTTGCCTCGCCCCCCGAAGACTCTACTGATTATTATATTGTTTTCGAGTCGACGGGATGTATAAATATTATATAATGTGTACGAATCAAAGTTTCCTCGCTCCTAAAAAAGTCGAAGTTTTCAAGTTATGTCCACTATTATGTAAGTTTTCCCGTGGAGACCTGACAAACAAAATCAAATGGCTTAAATTTTATTCCACATTTTTAGATACGTGCTGACGTTTCGAACTAAATTTTGTCATTAATTTTATCGACGTAATCAATGGTCATCATCAACCATTTATAATTTGAAAAAAAAAAACACATTAACTTATGCATTCATGCGACTATTGCATAAATACGCCAAACAAAAATGATATTTTTTTCAAATAAAATACTGCCATTTTGGGTTTTTAAAACAAATTTGATCGTGCGATTTTTAGTTCCAAGCGAATCGAGATTGAATTCTTTAAATATTTAAACCGATTACTTAAGTACGGAAAAAAAGCAAATCTAAAAAATATCGATCAGCACTGCGGAGATGTTGTCAGAGATCTCCGCGGAACGCTTAATATCAGGTGACACATGAATTCCGGATCTACGGTGTACCTACGTCGGGCTTGTCAAACCCAAATATTATCTACTGGGCCGAAAATATTTAATCTGATACCACGGGGTATCATAAATAAAACCTATCGAGTAAAAACGTTTTATGTAATATGACATTTTTTTTACAATCATTAAGTTTATGAATCGTCACGTTATTGTTATTATAAAACTTCTGTTTTTATAAATCGTAAGATATTGTTGCATTAATACAATTGTTTGCGAAAAAAAAAAGAAAAGTTATTATATTGATTTCTTTTTGATCGAGATGAACGTCGGTTACGACTGATAATATAATAATAAATATCTACCTACCTATCGTCGTCGGTTCGTTCGATTAGTTGTGACGGAAAATGAAAATTGTAATTTTTTCATATATTATTATTTTCACTCGATTGTGTCTCGACGAATGAATCGATGTTATGCGTTTGTTTTTTGTTTTTTGTTTTTCCAAACCAACTGGCTTCGCGTTGCTAATCAATCGTTGCGTTTCAGGAGAAAGAGTCGACCGCGGAGAGCGTCGTCCTCAAGCCGCTGGAACTCGCGAGCAGCGGCAAGTACCGATGCGAAGTTTCCGCCGAAGCGCCGGCGTTCCAAACGGTCACCAACCACAGTTCAATGCTTACAGTCGGTGAGTGTCGCTTCGATTTAAGACTTTCTGCGCGTTTAGATGATTTATGGGCTGCACAAACAAAATTAAACCCCGGGACTTTACCCGTTTCTCATTAAATCGGTCGTCCGTAACGTTTTGTAAGCTATAATACTATATAACTTACACCTCTGTTTGCTCTCGGAAAGGAAAAAAAAAAACTTTAATTCAAACAGATCAAAACAAACGTCGGGGGATAAACGAATTTATGGGTCTGTAAAGAAGACGAATTAATTACAAAGGTTAAGAAACCGAATCAAGTAGTATATACGTATATAATACCACCTCAAACAGACAATAATTATTTTACACTTTATTACGTCATAAAACTGCAATTATTATTTACTTAACGATGTTTTGTGTATAAACCGACGGGATCGTTTATTTTTAACTCGTAAAATTAACCGAAAGAGACTTAAGTAAAATAACTCTTTCTCTCCTTCTCTCCTTCTCTCTTCCTCTCTCTATCTCTCTCTCTATCTCTTTCTCTCATTCTCCTTCTGAATATTCGTTTTTTGCAAATGAGATAAATAACAATAGACCGAAATATTCAAGCGCCTAACAATATAATATTATGAATACGTCATACGATCATAATGTACGCCGTCGATCCATTCGACGTTCTCGCAAACGCGCGACGACGACGACGCGTCGTTTCGGCGGGCGATAGACTCGACGTGTAATCGACTACGGCGTAATTTGTTTTCATATTATTATTATAATCGTCATCCGAAACGCGCGGATACGTGTAAAACGACGCGCACACATTATATTCGCGAAACGTCTCGTCGAAATCGATAACCTACGTGACGCGTATCGGCGTGTTTATTATCATAATATTATACGTACATTATGTGTACGTCAGACGCGAGTGTAATCCCGAGGCCGCAGCGGAGGAGCCATAATTTGTCGTTATTAAAACGCTGAGCCCACGCGAGTGATATTACGGAGAGGGAGAACCCCCCGTTAGTTTTCCAAAAGCGGCGTGAATTATTTTTAACAATATTCGAGTTTGGTACGGGATACGTACGTATATATGCGAATGCGCTATTATTAAATTCCATTAATTTAAAACGTCGACTGTATATTTTACGCGTTGTCAAATGAATTCCGTCGTACCGGTAGGACGTACGTCGTATATTGTGTACACGATATTGTTGTTATACACTCGTAAATACCTTGGGCGCAATATCTCGCTAATTAATATTGTCCGTGATTTATATTCCGTTTCGTTACGAAGTTTTGCTTCTTGTTTTTTTTTTTCTCGTCGCTACGATTAAGGATGTTTTTATGGTCACGGCGGCGCGTCTGTGCCCCGTTTATCTGCTAAAATATTATCGTCGTCGGCAATCGGCGCCGAAGCGGACGATCGCATCGATTTCACCTCATTACGTATATTCCGGATCCTCCGCCTTCGTATTGTCTGCCCGCGCGGGTGTATAGCGCGACGACGAGAACGGCTTTGATTTTGTTCGTTTGGTCGCTTAAACTTTGAACTCGATCGTGTCAATCTCGCCGTTGCGGCCGACGGTTATCTAGTAAATTTCGCGGCGGGCCGTGTTCAGTGATGCTGCGGGATATTAGAAATTATTCGAAAATCTCCTATTATTTTCTACTTATCGAGCGTTGTTTTCCCCGAAAATTCAGGTGAGTCGTCGCACCCTCGAAACCGCCATCGATTTTATTCGTCGTCTTCTGAGAACGGAGAGAGAGATTCGGTGGTTTCTCTATTTCACGAACGCCGACATGCCTATAACGCCTAAACAACAATAATGTAAAAGTTCCGTGTCGTTATAAAACCATAGTAGTTCTACCATAGTACGTTGTGTCGATTTTGCGCAAATGGATTCCTAAACAATCCGTAGTCTCGCTTTAAGGACGAAATATCACTGAAATCTCGATTTTTGGCAAAGCGTTCGAAGACGCGTGTAAAAAAAGAAATTAAGATTCAAAAGAATTCGATTATTTTCTCCGCCGTGGCTATTGTACGTATTTTGACGATATAATTGCTATTATAGCGAAAAAATGTGAAATTTGAATATTTCGATAATATTCCCAGACTATAAATATATGGATGTATTTTAAACAAATGTACAGTTTTTATTTTCTCTGTATACAATTGCGGAAACAACAAGCAGTAATTAGGTAAAACGGGGCTCGGGGTGCGAATTAAAATTATCTTCAGGGGTGCTACTACGGCGCTGCCGGTAAAGTATGCAGTATGCACATCACCATGTTTTAATCAACGGTTTTATTCATTCCTCCGCGTTTGCCCGTTTATTGTTGCGCGAGAGAGCCGACTTAAAAGTCAAAAAAAAAAAAAAAAGAAAAGAAAATAAAAGAAACTAAACTGCTACATCGTTGTTTGTTTCATTAATAAACGATAAATGCGCGCGTATTACGCCTAACGTTTCACATTACCGTTCTCCAAACAGACTGAACATTCGCAGCGATAATAAAAGTATAAAACAACAATAACAATTACGTCGTCGGGCCAAGGGGATTCGTCGGCGGCGGCGGCGGTAATTCCGTCGCTAAAATATCAGCATCCCCGTTATTATGGCGCGCCGTGAACGCGCGTGCAATAATAATATCATAACGTCGATGTCGAAAATACGAGAGAACGTTCGGCGCACTCGTCCTCTTAAACATTCGGTGTATATTCTCGTCGTACACGCGATTTCCGCCGTAATATTTGAGAGGTTTAGTTTAATCCCGCGTTTCGCACGATTTCGAACGACCGTGTGTGTGTGTAGAAAAGGAGCTTTTTAACTTCCGCTCGCACGATCGATTATCGGTTAGAAATTACACGCGCGACGTCATAGCGGGGCGTGTATTTAGAAGATGTCTACGCCGAACGAGAGTTACGTCGTAGGCGAAGGCCCTTCTAAAAAATCGCACCGATTTTTTCCACGTAATTTTAACGTTCCGTCGTCGTAGCGCGCGTCGAACAGTATTGATTACGAAATGATGTACGAATAGTTTGTTTTTTTTTTAAGGACCTCGTCGGTTCTAATCGCGACGCAATAGTGTATACAATAGTATTTTGAACACCGTCCCGTCATTGATGGGGAGCGCCCCGAGCACCAGTGCTGTTTCTCAAACCGTGGGCCGCGGTACCGCGAAATATTCGCCCGGAGATTTATGTTTGATTCGATTTAGTTGTTGTTTTTTTTTTTTTTTTTCTAAATTCGGTCATATTTTAAATTATACTAGCTGACCCGGCAAACCTGCCATATAATATTTTTTAGTATAAAAAATAACTAACTCATTGTAAGTATTTTGGGATGGTGTTTATAATTAAAAGAGCAATGGAGCGATGACGGCCTATAAAAATAACAAAACGCCAGCCATTCGTTTATATAAAATTTATAATCTATTAATTATATGAAATCCAAATTACCACGCGCTCACTGATCGCGTTGCATCTCAAAATCTAGCCCGTGAAAAGTTTTTTTCCAGTATAAGGGAGAAATAACGTTTTTCATTTTTAACCCTCTTTTACCCCCTTAGGGGTTTAATTTTGTAAAAATTAAAAATGTAAAAATTTTTCACTCTAAATCGCTTTTAACGTAAAAAAATTGAAGTACTTAATAACTAACTTATTGTAAGTACTCGTATATGAAAAGTATATGAAACACGTATATATTTTTAATTGAAAATGATTCGCAACAATGATTATGGTTACTATGGTTACAGAATAGGTTTAAATAAAAAACGTTAAATTTTTAAAAATATTTGTAGTGGGGGCCACCCTTAACACTTAGGGGTTGAAACAATAGTTTATGTCCTATTCTCGGAGCTACCAAATATACGTATATAAAAAATTTCATGAAAATCGGTCGAGCCGGAGGAGTTCGATAAGAAACACTGTGACGGGAGAATTTTATTTATAAGCTAATAAATTAGGTACCAATTAATAACCGATCTGTTGGATTTTTATACGTTTCCAGTGCAAAAAATCACGATTATCACTAAACGTGGCGAAAGTCGCGATTTTTTTTATAAAATAGGGCAAAAATCACGATTTCGCTACCTCGCGAAGAGAGGCGCCTACGACCTAACATTAGACTGTAAATAAATATGATCGGTACTACTTACGGCTTGTCGGTGGGTCGCTGTTGAGTTGAGTTTCGGCGTCGGTTCGTGAAAATATAAAGTAAGCACTAATAGATACACAAAAGTCACGATTAAAAGTTACATCTGTCGTCGGACGAGATGGAATAATAAACTGACGGCATTATCGACGTTATCACGGAGAAAAATTAAAACCGCGACGAACAACTTTCCGAACCGCTGTCGACACCGGGCCTGTCGTCAGAGCACTGTGCATCCGGTTAGCCGACGTACTTCCTCGCGAGCGTCTCTCGATCGGTACTAGGCGGGTTGCGTGCGCAGAACGGCTGTCATTGGTCGGCGCGATTTCATTGGCACGCATTACCTCACTCGTGTTCCTATTTATATTGCTCATTACTATTGTTACATAATCATGTTGTCACAATGAACTATATTATATAATAATTACCTATTAATGACTAATCTCTTCGATCGTTGTACGTTTCCGGTGCGAAAATCACGATTTTTTTTCATAGAATAGCAAAAACAAATGAGGTATTGCCTCGTGGCAATGTGGGGTGGCGGTCACTACCCCTATGATTTAAGGGAGACTATCGTTTATGTTTGATTTTAAGCGCCCCCCGTGTCTTTTTAGTACACATCGCGGGAAAAAAGTCAAAGGCGGCACATAAAAGTTTGATCAGAAGTCGGGAGACCTGTATTGCCCCTGCGTTCCCCTCTGATTCAACTACTGCTCCCGTTTAACCTATTCTGCTCTTATATATATAATAGATAGATTAATCAAATTAATATGCTATTTATTTACACGTTGATTATGAGAACCCGTATAGCATGAATCAGTCACGTTGACCCCGCCGCAGCTAGTCATCTTTCTTTGCTCGATATCGTACCACGTTCAATTGTTGAAAATTAAAAATGGAATAATGTAGATCCCTAATTTAGGCCGCCCTCGATGGGCGTGAAATTTAGTGAGCCCCAAAAAAATATTGTCAAAATATTATGTATGATTAATATTAAAGCTTAAAAACTATTAATTATAGTTGAAAGAGTATTGACAAACACAAGTCATAATAATAAAACAGTATAAGCCTGAAACTCGAAATAATTTAATTTAATTATTTATTGAACTTGAAATTAATAATGAAAAAAAACACCGTTGCTTTCGGCTAGAAAAATTACTATTATTACAATTATATTTACATATATTATTATTTTTGTAAAAATAGCCGAACGTAAAGGAAAAGATGTACTCCTCTGCCGACAAGTAACGAGACAACGAGAAAAATTAATCTTCGCGTTGTGCGTTTTCGGATATTTGATTTCACGCGGTCGAGACAGCGAGAGAAAATCCTTCGTTATTTCGACGGTAAATTAAAAACTACGCCGGGGGGAAGGCCGCGACGACAGTTTCGCGTGTTGATTCGATAGGGCCTCGGACAAAAAAAAAAAAAAAGAAAAAATGAAAAAAAAGGAAAGTTTTTCAAAAGCCGTATTCCGTGCGCGCGCTATCCGTATTATTATACGTACGGGATGATCCTGAGGGGTCCTCGCGTACGCGCGCGTAAAATAATTCTTCGGCCACCCGACCGAATGTATATATTCGACCTTAGTGCTTTTTAAACGACCGGGAACTGCGCATCCCCGTAGCCGGGCCGTCCCCGGCGCCTCGTAAAATCCGGTGTACTAGAATATTGTCGTCGCACGTGCAAATTGGTTTAACGCCGGCGCCGCGCCTTTGTCTCGGCGATCCAATTCAATCCGACTCTCGCACACCTGCCCCACCGCGAGAGGAACGCGCGTCCGTATACGCGCGCGCGCCGCCGTCGCCGTAATCTCTAAGATAGGCCAAATCGATTCGATTGGTAAATTATATGCTCTAACGGCCGGAGGATCATTACGACGGTTACGTTTCTAAACGTTTATGGCCCCCGTAGTGTCTGTGTGAGGAGGACGACGAGAGACGCGGGAACAGAGAGAGGGGGAGGGGAAAAAAATATGCGAGCGAAACGTATCCTTTTTCCGACGGATTTAACGCGGGGGTTTGGTTTTTTTTTTTGCGCGCGTAAGAAATAAAAAAATGTATATTCAACGGCGCACGCGATAATAATACAATTACGGGCTGTAATAATCGATGACGACGACGGCGACGGTGGTGTATATATACGTTTAATCGGCGGTGCTCGACTTTAGAATCTGGTCGAGACCACCAGGCACTTGTCTGACCTTTTTCCAAGTACGAATCGCATTCTAAGTTTTCATCTGCTCGTCACAAGTGTTGTGTTCGATATTGTATTTCAATATAAAATTTCATCGATTCGCGGCTTTTTTGAGTTGGCCTGGTTTATAGTATATGTCTGTGCTTTGTGCTTTCCGTTCAATTATCGTGTGTTTCGAGACGGACAGTTGATTAAAAAACAATACGTTCCTTTTTTTTTTTTTAATTTATAATTTTACATTTTCGCGGGTCGGATCCGGCGGCGGCGGTGGCGGCGGATTGGGTTGTGCGCTAAACTTTCATTAGCACCGCAAAATACGTATAAATGTATATTGCACAGTCGGTGTATTATTTTACTCGTTATGGCTTTGAACAGCTACGACGGCGGCGGTTGCTTTTTATCAATTTTCAAAAGTTAGCGGTCCTCGTTTGGAGAGAGAGAGAGAGAAAAACTTTTTCCGCCGAAAGTCGGCGAATTAGGTGGCCGGCGTAGTCGCGGCGGCGGCGGTGTTTCCCCCACCACTCGACAAAGATAATAAATATTTCGTTTACAAGTTCGGACGGCAAATGGCAATCAAGTCGCCTCTCGTAGACGTTTCGAACTTCTAACGAAATGCTATTTCGTAATATCGCGCTAGACGAGGGAAAATGAAACGGAGAAAAAAAAAAGTTGCGAGGCGAGCGAAACTTTTACGAATGGGCTGATTAACGATGCCGTCGCGCGCGAGACCGATTCGCGACACAATATAATATTATACACGTTTTATATTTTCATACACGTGTATGCGATATATTTTTTGTGTTCGTCTGAGTTGGTTCGAAAATCGAAAGGCACAATCACGGATCGACGTGTGGCCGCCGCCGCAGGATTATTAAAACCACCGCCGCCGCCGCCGCCGCCGAAAAGTCTGGAAACATAATACGGAACGTAAACGTTTCCGCGTGCGTTTCATTTGAAACGTCTCCTGGCCACGTCGTATCGGATAACGCTTCGCAGAATTCAATAAAGTCGGTGTGCGTAAGACGCGCGTGTTCGCGCGCAGGTGCATTGTTTCGCAATATCGTGTACAGGGTGTGACCCGAGTGGGTTAATCGTTTGCCCGCCGCGTTTTCCATTAGGCGGCGCCGTTAATGTGCTTCTGAATCTACACTTTAAATATTAACCGCAACGCGAATGATATAGGTGTATGTAATTACTTATTGAAACTTCCAGTGACTGTGTTGTACTCGCCGTGGTGCTGCTCATCTGCGCGCGTCGTCACAAGGAATATATTATTATATAAACGATATTTATCGGTCGAATGTATTAATTATTATCGTGTTCGTATAAATTACCCAATCGAAAACGCTATGAAAATGTTATTGAAAATCGGTTGAGCCGTTTAATCGCTTAGATCGTACGAGTACGATGGATGGACGATGATTGAAGCGCATGTTAGCGACGATTCACCCGGTGAGATGTGATGTTTGCGCGCGTACACTCATCACACATTTATCCTTAACACTGCGCAGCGGTATACCTCGTTTTTATTTACAAAATAAATATGTGACGGGCACAACTTTCGTATGCGGTGCATCGTCTCGACTCGTCGCCGCTGATATGTGTTTCAAATAGTTTCCACGGGTGAGCCAATAGCACATGGTAATGGTCCAAGTTTTAGTAATAGCGATGTTTATTGATTTCAAAACATTTTTTATACGTTATAACTTTTTTTTGCACTCTTATTTTATCAAATATATTTCTATACACTCCCCTATTTATCACGAATATTAAAAATATACTCTTAATATTTGGAATTGCTAGGGGAACACCCCGACGATTCGGCTATTTAGTTTTACAAGTAGAATCGCGCATTACAAAACGAAGAAAAACCAAACCGTCTAAAAACTATGCGTGCCGTAAAATAAAAAAAATAAATAAATACTCAATGACGTGTCAGGTCAGATTCACTCGCGTTTCACGATAATATGATACGTCTAGAATCGCTCGTAATTGAAAAATAATACCGATTACGACACATAATCATCACATATCGCTTCTCCGGCGGCGGAACAACGACGTAATTGCAAATTTTTGACTTTTTAACATAAGTACTACAACAGAACGAAAAAATATAATTTATCCGGTAGAACAATGACGTAAGCATAAAACCTATAATTGACCACTAGACTAGAGAACAAACTACTAAACTAACCAAACTGGTCGTTGTTGAATTTACCGGTTTTCAATCAAATGTTCAGAAGAACATTGACGTTATTATCAATTTGGTCGTTATTATCAGTTGGTTGCCGCGTAAAACGCATCATTCCTAATTCTATAACGACGTAAGTTTTATTTGTGACAATTTTTATATTTGATTCTGGTGCGACACGACGTAAGTTTCAGTTTCGTCATTGTTGACTTCAAAGTTTCGTTATTCATGTTATTATAAATTGTCAAAAATTCTAATAATTTACATTTTCTGGAGGAATAATGACACAATTGCTAGTTCTCAATTTTTTTTTAAGCTGTTAAATGGTATTTTTTTTTTACAAAAACCAATTATGTAGTCTTAAACTAGACTAAATTTTCCATAATAAAAATATTGTTTGATCATTTCTATTATTTATTATATTATACAAATAATAATACAAATAAAATAATTAAAATTTTAAATTACGTTTTCTGAAGAATTATTAAATTTGCACTTACGTCGTTGTTCCGCCGGAGAAGCGATATAACAATAGCAAAACGTCACGAGTCGTTTATTTCGATTACGTTCGTTTCGTCGCTTTCAGACGCGACCGGTTTCGGTACTGCGACGGATTTTCACCGATGAAAAATTTACTGCGCTCCGTCGCAGAAGGGGTACCACGACGGCGGCGCGGTGGCATTTCGGCCGTTGCGCTTACTTAAAAAACGACCCGCGTAAAACCGATACGGAAAAATCGTACCGGAAAGCGCCGCACGTACGAATACAGCCAATCCGACGGGCCCGGGCCACCTGTACGTATCGAAAGTGATCAGCAATGCCGCCGTGCCGGGGGGAATATCGCGCGATTCGTATGCAATCCCCGCCGCAGGTGGCGCGCGCTCGAGGCTTAGCCCGTGCTCTATAACAACGTTTTCGGCTGTGCTCGCGCCGCGTATTTACGTGTACTTAAAAATATTTGTCACGGAATGAAAATAAGTAGGTACTCAGCTATTCCGGCTACATCTCGAACGGAAAAGAAAATCCCGATCCGCGCGCGCACTAGAAGCCGTTTTTAACGAGTCCAAAGGACCGGTAAACAATATACGTCGGTCGTTTCTCCGCCCCTAGCCGCGACTAGTACCGCACGCGGTGTGAAAAATAATCGAACGAAAAGTGAAATATGAAGACGGGGGGTTTTTTTTTTTTTATATTTTCGTCGAGATTTTTATCCTAGGCCGATGTACTATTCGTCGGCGGTTTTGTCGGTAAACGGTAATCGACGGCGACGGAACTTTTGTCAGGATGGGGGGGGGGGCACTGCAATTTATTACGAGGGGTTATTTCAGTTTTTTTTCGAAAAAGAAAGTCTCAACACATCTGAACGCTACGTTTTCATCGATAACGTTGAGCGCGAAAACGATAACATTCGTCAGTGACGATTCGACACGGCTGCAGGTCACGGCCGTCGTTATTATGCCGATGACGTCTTGCTATTGCAAGATGGTGATTTTTACGACCCCGAACAAATTAAATAACGTACCCTATTCTATTACACCCGGCGCGCGCGCTATTGACGGTGGTAAAATAAAACATATTTATCAAACCGTCAATAATAATTGTTTTATAATAATCGACAAAGAATAGTGTTTGCGTATACCTGTTTTGCCTCGCATACAACTGTTATTGACGAAAAGTTAGTCCGTCTCGTTTACCGAATGCTAGTATAGTTACGGATTTCGTTGCAAAACGTTATCCATACGTTTCGTCGTGTGTACGCAAAAAGCGTTCGGATTGATTTATTAATTATTGTTTTGTATATTTTTCCTGTGCAGCGCCGCCCGAAGAAGGACCGCGCATATCCGGAGGTCAAGACCGGTACAAACCTGGCGACACGGTCAACGTGAACTGTACTTCCGGCAGATCGAAGCCCGCCGTACATTTGGCCTGGTACATTAACGGCGAACAGGTCAGCGAACGTTTCACACGATTACTTTCGTATAAATTAAACTCGAACGGCGGGTCGACGACGACGTTTGTGGTGGCCAAAAGACGTTTCGATTGCTCCAAAATTATACGATTCGTCGACGGACGGACGGCTCACCACCGACTTGGGCTTGCGGTTTTTTCTCTCCCGACGCTTGTCGAGAATTCCCGGGTGCCCGGTTCGAAACGCACACCCCCCCGAGGGGTTATCGGAGTTGGCGAGAGAAAGCGTGCCGCACGAATACGGCGGTTCGGGCGATTATACACGAGTCGGCATTATCCTTTGAACACGACTTAAATTCTTAACGATTCGTAAACACATGGTCACGGAAAGAGAGAAAATAAAAACACCCGTAGGTCCGGGGGGTAGTAAAACCGTCATAATATTTCGATTACGTACGACGATATTTTTTTCTTCTTTTTGTTAACGGTCCTGTCGTGTTTCTCGACAAATATAAAGGCTCGTTCCACCCCGCGGCTCTCTCGTACGACACAAAACACCGTTGACACGAAAAAAAATACAAAAAATAAATAAACAAAAACCCCCGTCGTCGTCGACCTACGCCCGAATCATAAATATGCCGACCCGTAAGTGTGGCGATGCACGCCGGGCCTCACAGCGGCCCCGCGCGATGTTATTCAAATTTATAATAAAAACGAATTATTTTTCTACGATTTGTGAATACATATATATTTTCACCGAAGCGTAACCGCGTGAGAACAGCAAAGCCTGTGTAATTTATTAACGTTAAATTCCTACGAAATCGGTAGAAAACGTGTTTCTATTCTAATCTAACGAGTCGGCCGGTTGTAAAAAACAACGTTCGAAAGTTCCAAAACGATTGGAAAACGCTGGATCGACGCACAGAAGCTTAGTTTTCGCTATAATTTCGCCGTCCGTTATTTCGAAATTATTTTGATTTTCGCAATTATGCACCCCGGAAGCACCGCAAAATATTGTGTACCGATCGCCGGGCCGGCGCTGATAATCGATACCAATACGATTACGGGCCGAAATCGCGAAAAATAATAAGATCGAAGTGTGTGTACGATTGCGAAGTACGAAACCGCCGAGACTCGTCTGTTTTTCGAAACAATAGTCGGGCGTATTAAAATATTCACGACGTCAGCCGAACGTGCACGCTGACACCGTGCACGGCCACCGTCATGTTTCTGAGAAATGAGAATCGCGACGAATCCTCTTTGTTTCTGAATTTTCGACTTGTCAATTATTGTCGCGAAACGAGTGGTGTACGCTGCTTTGGTTTTGAAACGGTTTCGCGAGAGCTCGCATGGCACACCGTCGAGTTTTCTCGGGAGCCAACGAATGGACCGCCGGGCACAATGTCTGCGGCGGAAGTGTACTCGTACCAACGGACGCCGTCTTGGCGATATCAATCTCGATACACGTGAGATTATTAACTTTTCCTGACGGCGTGTTATATAATGTTGTTTCTGTTTTCGACGAAAAAAAAATCTCGTACGTTTTGTTCAGACGATTTTTTTTCTTTTGAATTATTTGTACATTTTTTCGCATTTTCGCCATCTTTCCGGACGACCCTCTGGTGGCGGTTTTCCGACTTATCGAATCCCCGAAACACCGCCGAAGGTATGGAACGGTTCGAGGGAAACCCACTTCGATGTCTTCGATTCCATTGTCAATTTATATTTTATAATTCAATTTACGACGGCGGCCGAGATACTAAAAATACCGGATTGTTATGGCCGTACCCTAGAATATTATTTTTATTTCCACACTAAGGCTCTTATCGGTTTTTACGATACATTAAATTATGTATCAAGACCGTAAATATTATAACTTTTTTTAGGCGTAGGGACAAAGAGAATTTTCCAAAACGGATCAGTGAAATAAATTCAAAGTTCGGATCGATTCGAGTTTGTGAAAATTAAAGTTCGACTTACTGTGAATCAGGTATCCATGCGTTTTCTTGTCCAAATCTTTCGACACGCGTCTATTGGTTGCGTTGATCACGCTCGGCGCGGCGTTTTCATACTTCGTAATCACACGGGGAGACTTTGGTTTGATTTTTTTTTTTTCGACCTCGGCGTCTCATATTGCACTGTTTGAATATTGACATCAAATCGTTTCGGTCACCGATACTCTGAAAATAATAATAAAAAAAAAAAAGCATGAGCGAAAATAATATTTTTATCGAAACCGTATCGAACTGTACGAATAAACATCGACGCGATGTACAACAAAAAAAGATGTTGCCCGGAGTAAAACGCGCCGACTCGTGCATGCGATACTATTTATTACAGTGGTTCTCAACCTTTTTTTACTTCACGGCACACTTTTATACATCACAAGTATTCACGGCACACTCACGCACTTGACAACCACAACAACTTCGGCAACTTCGCCGAAGGCATTAGTTATCGCCACGCGCCTAGACATGTATCTGGTATCGTCTTATCTGCACAATTAGCACACAATGGTCAATTTATTTCCGAAAAATCACCGTACACGTAAATTAAAGTTTAAAAATTTTTTAACATTTCCCGCAGCACACCTAGACAATCTCGCGGCACACTGGTTGAGAACCACTGATTTATTATATACGTTAGGCCGGGGGGCGCACGCCGAAAGAGCAAAACTGCTCGGAACATTTCGCAAAATAAACCGGTGACTTTGGTTTTGACAATTTTGATCGGATCAAAAATAGAACCGGAGCGATCGTGTTTCGTTCTGTGTCTTGCCGCGTTTCGATGTCGACTGGTTAGTGTGCCGCGCGTCGATTACTTTTGACATAGTTATGACTCCGAGCTGATCCGAGCAGCTCGTTTTGCTCGTTCTTGCACTCCGGGCGAGAGTCGTTCCGTTTTCAAATTCATCGTCGCGATATTGTCTACATACGATTGTTTTGGAAACGAATCGTTTGCGCGAAATAATCACACGTTTTTCCGTCCGCGGTGCGCAGGTGAACTCGTCGTATCTGCGCGGACCGTACATCGACTACGTGGGCCGCGAGGGACTGATGGTCACCACGTTGGGCTTGAAGTTCGAGGCGGGAGCGCAACACTTCCGGCCGCCGGCCGCCGGCCACCATCAGCGGAACAGGCACGACCGGGACATGAAACTCAAGTGCGTGGCCACGCTGGGCACGGTGTACTGGAAGTCCAAGGAGCAGAGCGCCTCGGCGCACCGGCCGCGGCTGGCCGCCGGACAGCCCGTGCCGGCGGTCGACGGCGTCGGACTGGCCGCCGACGAGCAGGACGCCGATTCCAGGGCCGACCCCGTTCACGGTAAGCAATATACAACATTCTCGAAATCCTTCCCCCCCCCCCGGTAAAATGATTCGTAAGGAGGTCCCGCGTGTCCTTCAGTGATATGAACGAGAAAATTCGAGTGTACGAGTGCGACGAATTAACACCGTTTACTTATAATGACGAACACTATTCGAATGGTCTAGTAGAGAATATTTAAATACTTTTAAGCGAACCGATTTCGTGGAACGTTATGTTATGAATTTCCCGCATAAAGGAAATGATTGGGCGACGAATACAAGATAAAAGTCACTCCTTCTGGTGGTGTTGTTCTTGACGACGAAAATCTCATCGACTTTGTCAATATTAACGTTCGATAATAAATAGCGTTTCGCGCGGCATTACCGTCGTTGTCGGTAGTTATCGGACGATTATTTCGCCAGGGTAAATTTATAGTTGAAATAATTGTCTATATCGTAATAAAATATATCGCTTTTCTCTGTTTTCGATTTGGTCAGCTTCTCTATTTTTCTCCGGACAATTTTCGGCAATAACACGTCATGAATGCGATTTGTTTTCGACGGATTTCCACGGCCCGCTTTCCGTTTTCACGACTTTCAAGTGACTATATCGTCTAAAACTAGATGCGATCGATTCGAAAATCTCCAATAGTAGCGTATTTTCAACGAAACGCAAAAATCGCGCGACGACGATCGGTGTCAACAATCGAGTAGAGTGAACCCCATACGGTGCACAATATCGTATTTATTATTCACAAGCATGATCGCGCGCGTTAAATAATACACCGTAGGTTATTCTCGGGGAGTCCCGCAGTGCCCGCAATCCCCGGGTCGTTCGCCGCACCAAACGTACGCGATACGTTCCACTCGCCGACTGCATTACGGGCGCCACCTAACCTATAGCCGAGGCGCGTCGTGTGCGAAACGTCGTCTTTTATATAATATAAATACGGTCCAAACTCGAGACGCTCGCTCGATAGGACGCGCGACGTTATTTGCGCACTCTGCGCGGTCGACGGTATTTCATTATTCATCGACGCGAATCGTAAACCCGCACGAATCCGGCCGGCCGACGGAGCTCTCGGATTCGATAGACATAAATTTAAAAACAAAACTTGTTGCGCGTGCGCGGCAGACCCCCCGGATCGCTATCGAAATTAATTTATTTCACCGGTCGTCTAATGAGACCGAAAACACATCTGGCGCCACAATGTTTTCCGATTCCCAACCGCGCGCCCAACCAATCTATACTATATTGACTTGAAAACTGTGACGGTTTTTTTTTTTTTTATTATTATTAATCACTTACCCGCGGCAATTTTACTAGAAGGCTTCGGTTCGTTGTCAAACGAACCATCTTCATATTCATATTCTCAAAGAAAAGCTCCTGCGGGCGATTCGTGAAGGACGATTCCGACGTTATTCCAATGAACGACTGGCCTTCCCGAGAACCCAGCTGAACATCAGTATTAAATTTCAAATTAATCGGACACGCTGATCACGCGATATATAATTTATATATTTGTGGAAATATAGAATTGACGCGTATACGTATAGATTATTCATTCGTTTTACCGGGCAACGGTTTATCGTGTACGTCGTTTACCTTCGACGAGTCTGACGTGACTCGGTGTGTTACTGTTATTGTTTCAATGGAATTAAGTGCGTCGTCGTTCACAAAACGTTTTACAAACACCGCGCTCAGAAAGGTTTAAGAGTAAATAATTAATTGTCGTCGTGAAAAAATTAGAGCCTAGTTTAAATGTTCTGAAATTTTAGTCCCGCCAAAAGTCAACCCCTGACTCCGTGTCGAGTTTTCAAGTTCTAAAAGACGACACTTTTTGTTTCAATATTAGAAATACGATTTATTAAAACGCCGAGAGAGTGAGAATTTTACATTATTTTTTGGTTTTCGGTATGTTAGCTCCACGTACTTTTGTTGATCGATAAATGACATTATGTATATATTATCGATAGAAAATGTTACGTTTTATTTATTTTCAATGCATTACGTTTTTAGTCTCTCTCAGACAGAAATCGAGAATAATAGTGTGAACTTAATATTTTCCATGCAAAACAGTTATAATCACATACCGTGGTTACAATACATTTGAAAACCCTTTACTCAGACTAAAGATTTAAACAAAGTACACATAAATAATATGAAATCGTGATATACTGTTTTGTTTGAAATATATAATTTTCGCCCTGAGATATATCTATTTACGTATGTTTAATTCATCGCGAGTATGAATTATTTTACATCTATTTAAAAGTTTTTTTTTTTTTTATCTATTTCTTTCGTTTCCGTTAACAATGCGATTTAAATATGCTGATAATTTATTATGCTATTTCATCGTAACAATAATTATTAAAGTTTTACTTCAACCGTACTGGTTTTTTTAAAATTGTAGAAAAAATAAATAAAACATCACTTTTCCCCGTTGTCGTTTACAATATTATTATTGTCTCTGAGGTTCGTAAAATTTTCAATTTCAATGCGTGTAAGACTTGAAAATGTAATGCGAGATTTCCGATAAATAGGTCTTCGTGGTGAAGAAAAATAATCAATATCTAGAAAAACTCGAAAAAATAAATGTATTAACATTAGATAATTAATATTTTCGATATAATCGAGTATATCGACGATTAAACGATATCAGTTATTATTAAAAGAAATCGCTACAATAACGTTACCACAAACAATAAAAACGAGGCAAGTACACCAGGCCTCTTGCAACCGGAATCGTTTTTCTAAAACAATAGTAAATTGGTTTCAAATTTATAAATCCACTATCACTAATATCCGATATCAATCACCCGTATCTCGTCAGACTCCAATATCCGGCTTTACAATACGCTTTATTCATTTATATCTATTTTGTTTTGTTTTTTTTTTTACAGCATCGAGCAACTCACCTTCCACATACATTGCTCAATCATTCAAAACGAACGAGATCGCAGTCTCCGTTTCGATGACGTTGTTAATCGTACTCCTCCGGTAGCGATTGATGGTCGTCTGAAATCGATAACGATACTTAATTAATTATGACACTAAAAAACTAATTCGTTTAAAAAAAGTTAAAAAAGAAGAAGAAAAAAAAATGAAAAACAACATTTTTTTTTTAGGTCATAAGCTACTTTTAGTTTTTATTATTATTATTATATTTGATTTTTTTTTTTTTATATATATAATGTTAACGAGATTTACTGGGTTTTTTTTTTTTTAAATCATCAGCCAACTGTTACGGGGGACATAATAATATGTGTGTATTGTTTTATCGTTTGATTTACCTTCAGACTACATTTTGTTCCGCAGTTCGTTTTTTTTTTTTTTTTTTTTGTAATGATCTATTGTCCCGCGTTGTAAACTATTTTAAGAAAAAAAAAAAAACGATTTTCAATCGATTATTAAACCATTATGATTTTTTTAATTTTTATTTCATTGTAACATAGTTTTTATTGGATTTCTACTCGTATCGATCGTCTAAGTGATTAAATAAACTTAACGAGACTATATTATATTTATCATGTACAGAAACATTATATTATAAATTCGTATACGCGCCCGCGAACGGCGTCTTATATCGAGATGGGGAGGGGGGGGGGGAAAGGATATAAAACAACCATCCTGTATAATATCGTACGATATTATTATTATAATATGTGAAAAGAAAAAAAAATTTAATATAAAAAAAAATATGTACATTACTTATTATATTATCGTGATAAGTATAATATTTTAATGCTAGTCACCGCTTGAAAATATTGCTAACACTATGTCTAGTTAAAATAATTCTTCAACGTATTAATATAATAAATGTATATGTGTGTTATGTGTAATATATATATATGTGTATATATATATATATATATATATATATATATACTTGAATTATATCTTTGATATATTATATATATACATAAAATCCTTTTCCGCGACGACGTTATGAATAACTAAGTCGTTGTTTTTATTTTTCGTTTGATTCCTGCGGCTTTTCCTCCCGCCGCCGTCGCTCCTCGATAATGAACGAGAAATCTTCGTCGTCGCCGCCGCGGACGAAAGTCGGCGGAAAAGTGTGCGAGTAAATATTTAATTTTGCAATTAAATCGATCGTCGCGCCCCGGTGGATTTTATTTTATTCGTAAACCCGCCGCCGCCGCGTTTTTATCAACTCCCGGATGAAAAATGAATATTTAATTTCGACTGTACGCGCGCCACCTGGTTTTATCGCCGCGCAGATGGAACTAATAAAATTATAGTATCAAACATACAGCTGTCATTTTTTTTTTTTTTTTTTTTTTTCGCCACTCCTGCGGTATAATTTACAACGTACGTATTATATTTTATATATATATATATACGCGCGCACGTTTTTCTAAAACTCATTACTCCCGCCGTCGTGTTTCGCTCAGTTATTATTTCGTGTTTTTAATCCCCTCGAATTTCACAACACCGCGTTCGTTCGAAAAACTCGCGCACGATTTTCAAACGCGCCTTTTGTACGATTTTCGCTCGCAGCGACGATGATCGACGACAATAACGCGATACGATGTGTTATATGGACGTTCGAAAAGAACCATTTTTTTTTTGGGAAGTCGCTATACGATGTCGGAAAAACAAAAACGATATCGATAATAATTATTAAAAACATGTCGGTGGGGGCAAAACACGTCCGCGCGACAAAATCAAAACTAAACAAACGACTACACGCCTTCTCGGACCCGTCCTCGGTAAAAAGTTCCGTCTCCAAGGCCTTGCGGTTCCCGACTTTTTTATTCTACGCCCTCTTTTTGTCCCCGGGGACGTGCCCCCCGGGTCGGGAAACACTCGGACACGAACCCAAGGCCTCCAGACTGATCTTCAGAAGAACTTAGTTCACCGAGTATTCGATTCTCGACCTTGAATATTAAATTCTTTAATATACGAGTATATTGAGTTTGAAATGATAAATTCCTAAACGACAAATTAAATAATAACGTTATCGAACAAAAGTAAGTCATAAGGTTTTTATTTTTTTGCATCAAAAAAAAAGCCGCTAAACGCGTAGGGCCCCTAAATGGGCAGAGCGTAAGACTAAATAAAAATCCGAAAAATTAAAAAAAAATAATATAAACGATGACGACGGTATCGCGTCGGGCCCTAGGGCGAACGTCGACGGAATAAGAGAAAAATAAGAGAATTTAATATTGTATTAGTAGTACATTGTACTAACTGGGCGACGATGATACGGCGCGATTCCAAACGATTCCGTTGAATTATTAAAGGCGGACGTTACTCGATTAATTCATGCGTCCGATTGTTCGGTATTTTTCTCGCTGAAATATTCAAATCGCATAAATATCTAATTAAAACCGTTAAAACTCAGGTAAACTGCGCTTTCTCGCTCGCTCTCTCTCTCTCCACTCTTAACTGCCTCGAGTACTTTCTACGTTTTTTCAAAAAAAAAAAACACTCTCGCCGCCATAACAACGTACTTTACAATCGTGACGTTTCGCCGTGCACGTGATGTATTATAATAATAATAATATGTCGGTGTATGTATATATATATATAGGCGCCAGCGGACTTTTTATAACAATCCAAAAACTCATTAAACATTAAAATATATATAATATGTTTCCGTAGGAATCGAGAATAAATAATAAAAAAGCTGGTTCGTGCGAGTTTTCCCCCTCTTTCGCGAGTATTATTTTTAGTATTTCGGTGTTTTTTTTATTTTTTTTTTTTGTTGTTGTTGTCCTTTAAGTATTTGTATCGTTTACGCGGGCGGAGATCGAGTCTGATTTTTTTCAAATATAAACGCTCAAACTTACTCGGGTAAACAAACCCTTCCACCCGCCGCCGGTATGCTACTCGCGTACCCGAAAAAAAAAAAAAAAAAACGAGGCATATTTTGCGGTCGGCGAATTCGACTTGAACAAATACTCGCCGCCGGGTCCCGCCTACGTTGGTTGTTTTCTTTTGAATTTCAAATAATGCGTCCGGACAATCGATTTTTTTCGATAGACGCGACTAGTTCTTCGCGCACATCATATCGGAATAGCGAATAGATTTCGACCGGCTGCAGTTTTTAATTATCCTTTTTTCGATCCTGACGCGAGTAATACGCACCGCGAAAGTCCTCTCGGTCTGCGTTCACGGCGATTTGTGTTTTTCGTTTTTCCTGAGGAAATGCAAATCTTTATGATGTCACGCTTTATATCTCGGTAATTCTTTGTTCGGACGAGACTTTCTTCCGCGGGGTCTCGGTTTTTCTACATCAATAACGCGGGGGGTTAAACAATAAGCTTCAAAGAGACCACGGGGGGGGCGAAACGTCGACGAATCCCACGCGAGTGACGATTTCGGGACGAGGAGAACGCAAACTGCTGCAGCAGTCGACGACGATGATACGAATCATCGTGGTGCGGACAGAGGATATATCGGATGCTTGGAATTATTGAAGTCTGCGCGTATTCGAAATATGCACAATCCCCCGCGAGTACGCGACGCGACGGAAAATCGGTATTCCACATCCGCCGGTTATTAACATTTAAATTAAATTCGTTGTGTGGCGCTCGTTACTTTCCGTTAATATTTAATTGCAACGATATGTCGGTCGGAACACAATAACGTGCAACGAGATCATTTCTGGTACAAGCGAAATAAAAAAAACCAACAACAATAATATGATAACGAATTAAAATTCCTCCGCGCCAACGTATTAATGGCTCCCGCCCGTCGTCGTTCGACTCGCGTGATTCAATCCGTTTGTTCCGGAAAGAATTACGCGTAATCTGAAATTAATGAAAATGGCACATGGTTGCGTTTGTTTTTTCGCCGTGCGTTCCCCATAGTCGTCGGCGCGATAATCGCGGTTTCTGCCGCGGCGGCGGCGGCGGTGAAGTATTAAACCGCGTGCACGGACGAACGCCGCCGTTTGGGTAATTGCGAATTCGTCGGAAAGTGCATTTCGTTTTTTAGCCGATTTCGAAACTCCGCCGCGAAGCTCTCACTGAACATGCGATTCGTGAGTCGACACGACGACGACGGCGAATTCGATTTCGAAACTTTCATTCTACTGCTCCATAATATTTAGGTAGTGTACAAACATATTATTTATATTTTATCGATTATTTTCAACTCGAATTGATCGAATCATTTTTACCCGTTTGAAATTAATAATATGAATTTTTAAAAAAAACGTTGAATTTTTCCGCACACACTGTTACGTCGTCGTTCGATAATAATAACTGAAAAGCAGTCGGCGTGGATGACAAAAACTCGCTCGTCGACTTCTGATATTGTTCTTTGTACAAAATTAATATGTAATATATTAATATTCGTAGGCATATTTTCTCGACTTTCAATACGTTCTGCTGATGCGAACAATTCGCTCGGGCCTCGCGAAACCCCAAGGAATGTCACGATTGAAACAATTTCAAAAAACCAAAACGAACGAAATCGTTACGTTTCGTGTAATCGTCACGACTCTATTTATCTCATGTCTTGAGAAAACAATTTCCACCTACCTATTTATAAAGTCACGATGCGTGTAGACAACAAACACATTATAATATTAAAAGGAAATAAACAATGAGCCCGCACGCAGCGGCCGATCCGCCAGAGATTCGATCCGCCCGCCGCCGCCGCAGCCGTTTTGCGCTTCCAAAACATTCCTCTGCCTCGACCCGCGGTGGCCTGTAAGAAAAGTTATTCGCGGTCCGGGCGAGGACGATAATCATAATTATTGTTATTCGAAAAGGACTCGCGGGGTCCGTCGCTATACGTCATATCGCGAGTCCTGCGGCGAGTACGTGAAATAATCGTCCCGGACAATGGACGCGATCCGTCATCGCCCGGACCGTCGTCGTTGTTCAACAAGTCGCGCGAGCCGGGGATTATAAAACATAACCGTTCGATTTGTTTTTTCTCTCTCTCCGTTTTTACAATTATTATACGAATCGCCGCCACGATCTCGTCGGACGCGTTTTTGTTGTCCGAGTAATGAAAAAATAAAAAAACAAAAAAGCGTGAAACTCGTAAACTTCCGGCGCGCATTTTCCCCACTCGAAGGGTCGAATCATTATTTTCGATATGAAATGAAAAAAAAATAACAACAACAGAACAAAACGACCGAAGGTATTCTCTACGTTTTCGGGGTGAAATCGCGTGATGCAGCATCCGGAGGTGTGTTGTTTTTTTTATTATTATTTTTCATACTCCCATTAACCTATACCGTCTGCTATCCTTGCCGCCCCCTTAAAATAAGAGAAAAATAATAATTCTTCGCCGCGTTCATTTATCGAGAGTTTTATATTAATGTCCGATCGAACGCGTTGTTACATTTCGTGCGTACATTTGCGATGAAAACGTGCCATCCGATCGGCGACGGACGAACGAATTCGGCGAAAAAATCCATCGATATTGGTAGTATTATATCGGCGCGGACACGACGCGATCGCCCTCGGGTCGAGTTGTTTTACCACGTACAATTTTTTGTCCGTGTTCATCAATTGACACGATTGTAAGTCGACCGTGAACTTGACGTAAAGTTGATCGAGAATTTCACGCGATAAAAGTCCGTCTAAAAAAAATTTAAATTAGTCGGTTATAATATCGATTAGACATTTTCTTTACCCAATAGTTTTGATTGTTGAAAAACTGTTCCACACATACGATACGCATTGCGAATTAATTGTTCCGGCGTGTTCAAGATGGTAAGTAAAATAATAATTATACATTTTACGATTTCAATACATTTTCAATAAAAAAAAAAAAAAACGTAATTGCATTGAATACAACAAGTAAAATGGGTTTTTAAAAAGTCAATATTGTATCGAAGCGATTTCGACCGGTGCCTTTTGTAAGTATTAATTGTCAGTTTTTTTCTTTCTTTTTTTGTAAACAATAATAAATCGTCTTCGCGTTTTTCTTCTCTCGTCTTTGTTTCGTTTTTAATAAATAATGCGAGCAGTAAATTGCCGAAAACAACGGAAAAACAACACGGTTTTTTTTTTTGTATCTGACAATATTGAACTCGAGTAAGCAAGAATATTGTGCATTTTATTTGGATTTCATTGTCATACTATAGTTTAATTTTGATCCTCGATCTCCGGCTGCCGTTTGTTTCTCGCGTCCCGGTGCCCGTCCCACACACGACTGGGCCGGCGAGGAGACGTGCTCGTGCGCAAAGTGCTCATCGACCGGGCCGAGCGTGCCGAACGACTTGAGCGATGTAGGGGTGCACTTAGAAAGGATTTTTCAAAATTCCACCCCTAAGCTGGGTGAAAAGCGGTAAAAAGGGTGAAACTAGAAAAATTCGACTGGCCGGAACCGCTGAAGCTTTGTGTATGAAATTTAGTCAACTTTAAATATAATAACGTTTAGCCCTTAACTCTTTTACCCCCTCATTATACCAAAAAAGATTAGAATTGTAACGTACAAAAAAAAAAAACAGCCTATAATATGTTATCAATGAATCTAATAGTGCTATAATAATTAACACACAATTAAATTGTGAATTCCGCGTAATTTTAGCACTATCAATACAATTAAATTAAACACTTACAAGAGGCCTACGAAAATGCCAAAAAAGAAACTAATACACGGTCAACGCCGTGTCGGTACAGCTATAAAAAACATAGTTTTATATAAATAATAGAAGCCTTTTTTTTTTGCATTTACGCGCACAACTCGATGAATCCTCGGTGGATTTTAGTACGGTTTTCATTTATGACCAATTAATATTTTCGAGAGAAGAGTTGGAAAAAAGATTTAAATTAAAATAAGGAGAGAGCCTAAATAAATAATATTTATAATCTAGAAATGTAAATACGTCTTATTTCGATATAAAAATAAAATTCATTTTTCCAAATTACGTTTTTTTTTTTAATCGTTTTATAGCCAAGTACACGTTTAAAAACACTCGGATCTAAGAAAAAATTTAAACGATTCTCATTTCAATCTAAATATATTTTTATATTGAAATCAATTCGTCCACGATTTAATGCCGACTTTGATAGTCCGTTGCGCCCCGCTGTGCGTCGCCTATGAAGTCCATTCGGTTATTGTTTGTCCCAAAATGAATCTCATAAGTGGCGTTCCGTGAAATAACATGATATTTTGGATTTGTCGTCTCTTTCATACTCGAAACCCGCGCTGAAATAATTAACTATTCATACTTTCCCTAGTGTGGCTTGCAGAGGGCCCGGAGATCATAATGTATAATCGTCGGTGAACGAGAACACGTGGATTTCGTTCGTCGGTCTGAAAACAAAACACATTTCGTCACATCTAATCGATTGTTATCTGCGGTTTTATCATCGTATAATTTCGTATGCGCTTCGTCATTTATCTTCGTTCCGCGTCGCGTTCGTATCATGATGCCGGATAATTATTTCCACCAACGTCGTTATTACGGTCGTACGTTTGTCCGCGGTTGTGGCGTGTCATGAAAAATAAAAAAACACCCGAATAATTATGTCTAATTAACGAGCTGCGGCACGCGATACGACGAAACAACGACGTCGTCCGAACTCGCCGCGGTTCGATTCTCGCGTCGTCGTCGTCCCGATCGAATCGTCTAGGACGAGCAAAGGAGAACGAGGGGAGAAAAATCCAAACTCGATGATTATTATTGCTATTATCTCGTCGTGGCGGCGCGTGAAAACTGATTTAAAAGCGCTCCGGGACTGGACGTTTTGCTCCGGACGAATTTATGTTCCGATCCTGTGATAATGTGCAGGACGTAATGGGTACGCGATTGATTATTCATGTGTCTGCCGTAATCATATTATACTGGCCGTCGCGCGCAGTCAATAATACATCTCGTCGATATTCGATACCGGCGGCGGATTTGAAATGCCCCCCTCGGACATTGTTTTTTGAACCGAAACCGTCTTCGCGAGCCGTAACTCTTTAGGGTGTGGATTTCAGTGCGAATCGCATTTTTTTATCCTCAAAAAAAATAATGCTTTCCGAGCACAATAGCATTCGTTTCGAAGAATATTGATAAACGAGACTTTTATTTCGCATTTTTTTTTTATTTTTAGAGCGTTCTACGACAGTCCGAGTGCATTTTTTGGTTTTCTAAAGGAATTTTCACTCGTTTTCGCTCAACTTCACAGCGCATGTCGTCGGAAAATTTTACGCCGATATTATTTTGTGTGTAGACGATTTTAGTGCGTTTGCAAATACATAATCGTTTACGGCTGATCGAGTTACACGCTCGTTGACGACTGCCGGTCGAAACTGTCGGAACTTTCAAACATTATAGCCCCGCCCAACTGTTGTAATCAAAGTGGGTTATTATTATCCAATGATAATTTTACGCGATTATAAAATCGTATCTATTTATTTTTTTTTTTTTCATCTAAACGCCTTGTTCGACCGGTTAGTGATTTCGAAATCACTTCGTTGAAAGAATTTAAAGGATATTGCAAATAATATAGCGGCGAGTGTAATATAACGTTGCCCGAGTACATTTTACCGAATTTCCGCCTATGGGGTGTTTGGGAGGCGCGGGGACGGGGCGCGATTAAATTCTTAGCCGGCTCTGTTTGTATAATATATTACGTATAATACGGGGCAGGTAAGGCCGGAGATCTTTTTAACGCGAGCCGGGCGACGCGTCCGGGAAAACGTGAGCGATTTTCGTGATTTCGTTGTTTTTCGGACGCCCGTTGTTTTTTTTTTTTTTTTGTTCCGCCCTAAACACTCGAAACGTTTCCGTGACGTCGTCTGTGGTTGGCGGAAACGAAAACCGCCCGGCTTTTTCGTTTTCAAACGACCGTTCTCGATCCGACGATTTTTAAAAAGATAACGTTTTCCCGAAAGTTTTTGATGCGCTCTCATCATGCGTCTGATACGTCTCAGACCGAATGCGGTTTAAATTAGTTAGAGTTGTTTAAAGTTTGGACGGAGAAAGTTTACATTTTTATCTGCTCTCGGGGGTTACTCGTGTGTTGATAGGTATAAAGCCTGATTGACGTTAAACGAATTATCTTGTGCGTGCCGACCAAAAACGCGGCGCGGTAAGCGACGACGGGCAAATGCGGCGGCGGCGGTGTATCCTATAAACATATTATAATATATTATTCACGTGCGCGGTGGCCCGATGGTCGGCAAAATGCGTTTTCGCGGTAAAGATTTCCGCAGTCCGGTCGCAATTCCGCCGCGATTCGCGGAGAAATCTCGATGGTCGTTCTGTTGTATTATACTGTTTGAAAACACGCGCCCCATCGCGATAAAATGATGGCGGCGAATCCGCGAGACGCGTTTCGGGAAAACGGCTAATCGCCTTTTGGCTTTCTGCACGTCACCCGTGGAGCGTTGATTTAAGTTCGATTCCGGAATCGACGTTTCCTCCGATTGGCAAACGAGTGCCGCCGACGAAACGCAATAACGATCGTCTTTATATACGCCGCGTAACGTCGACATATCGGATAAAAACGTCGTTCGACTTATTATTATGCGCTGTACTCGTAGTTATGAACTCGAGGGCCGCTGGGAATTCGGCAGTTCTCTTTCGGATATAATTATTCCTTTTTTTAGGAATTTTTGGCCCATTTTGGTATATTACGGTGATGACTCGCGACATATGAATCGATTCCTGTTTCAAAAAAAAGTATTTTATAGAGGACTACATGCTGTTTACCGTATTCTTTTAGCATTTTTTTAATTTTCTTTTTTTCTTTTTTTTTATGTAATTATTGAACTTGATTTTTCATTTAAAGATCGTTGCGTTTTTAGTCTGCAAAGTTTTTGTTTTGTTCTTGGGAACAACACGAATGGCCTACGTTCGTGATTTCATAAACAAAGAATTCGTATTAAAAGTATTTGATAATTACGTACCATATCAAAAATACACGTACAGCGATATCTATATATTTCCATCGAAATTATAGTAAAATTGTTAACGAAATATCTACTATAATTTATTTGATTAGAAAAAAAAGAAAGTTTTGCTTACTGTTCGTTCATTTTACGCGCGACCCACTGAAATTTTAATCACGACCCACTATAGTTTGGGAAACTCTATATTAGAAACTATTGACGGGTTTTCATTCGTGATTTCGCTGTGCGGATGCGTCGTTCTCTCGATCAGTGGAAAACGGGTAAAAAGAACCCCCGAAATCGCAACGAAACAAAAATAAATTAAAACTTTTAACCGTCGAAAATTGTCGATTATTATTACCGTTTATCGCAGAATACGAAACAACGCGGTGTTGGATTTTTAAAAGACGTTATTAAAATTAACCGTTTATATTTTTATAAAAGAAAACTCACGTTTCGCACGTTCCACACGAGTCGACGAGAAAATATTTGATTTTGTATAATATGAACTTAGTTCATTGAACTATCGTTATAATTTTGGTCGGTTTGAAAGCACTCGAAACAAGAGTGTTCCGGTTTATATTATTACGTATAGTACGCGATTTCATATTTCGTTGTTAACGTCTCCAATGCTTACAATGTTTATTGTAGGTGTTTCGACGGGTGTTTTTTTCGATAAGCAAAATATGAAATCTACTGCGGTTTCGGTTCCCGTTTTGTTTTCCACCGATATATTATGGTTCGACGGATAACGTTATCGAATAGAAACGGAAAACGTCGAACGCGCAAAACGTACAATTTCGCGTAATTCACAACTCGAACGCGGTGTTTGATATACCCGGAGGAGATTTTTTTTAATTTCCACGTATAAAAACCGAATATCCAACCGGTAGTTAGTTATTTATAAATATTTAAAGTTTTGATGAGCGGAGTAACAGCTTGGGGATATCCCGAAAAACGTCGGTGTATACTAATACCAACTCAGCTCGTCTAAACATTAAATATTTATTTATAACTAACTATAATACTGGTTGAACATCCGAGCTTTTATGCGAGAACGTTTTCGGGGAAAAATATTTTTGCATATAGCTAGAGAATATGAAACTAAAAAAAATACGCGCGGCTCGTTAATTGGGTACTTGAAAAATTATTACTACAAAACGTATGATTTTTATTGCGAAATTGTTGTGGCTTCAAATTTTATAAAAAAAAAACAATAATAATTAATAATTTAAAAAGGATTACGTCGTCGTACGGTGAAAAGGTACGTCGTAATAACATTGTAATACGTATTTATACTTGTTTAAGTAAAGGTGAACCTATTATGTGAATTATTGGAAGTGGAAAAAAAAAAAGAAAATCATAGACAAAGAAGACGGCGAGAGAAAAAAGCTAAACGAATTGAGCGAAAAAAACTTCACGCAAAGCCGCGATAGACATGAGACGAAATTAAAAATTGTCTTCGCGGACGCCGGAAGACATTTTCATTTTTCTTTTTCACAAAGGGCCGAGATTACTTAAAAATGAATAGTTCCAATTTCCCGCGCTCAAAACGTTCGGTTAAATATTTTGTTTTCTACGAAAATGTTGCAAGGTTAAAAACACAATACCGGGGTAGTTATGCTTGATTCATTAAGTACATGTGTCGCATCCGTTTAGTGAAATCGTTATTTTCACGAAGTGCGCGCGTCCGCTTTATGAAAAGTAACTACACCGCGAATATTAGTTTTCTTTTTTCACGCAATATTATTATTATTTTACACAATACGGACAGCTTTTCACGAAATAGATGGATTTTTTTTCATTTTTCGAAGTCGTTTTCACAACGTGGATGTCCATATTGAGTAAACCTATTTATCGCGTGTGTTTTTCGACATTCCCGTATTGGCCGTTTTTAAAATATTATATTGTTGCGGTGGTTAGGTTAGGTTTCTGTTAGTGGAAAATTTAAAGATTAGAAAACGAGCCGGACAACATTTTCCGTCGACCGTTTCAATAATAATATCAATAATTGCCTCGTTGGATTTTGGCTTACGACGGCGACGGCGTTTCTCGATGTTTTTCCAATCAGTTTTTTCAATATCCGAATTTATATTCAATGCGAAATTCTGTACGAAAATTGTTTGTAACACGAAAAACGATCACGTCAATTAATAATATTCTAATATTTATTTAGTTGATAATTGCAATATTATTAACCTTTTGCGAGCTTCTTCGTAGTGATTTTCTCGGAAGATTTGAAAAAAAAAAAGAAAAGCATTTCGGTTTCGCGAAGCCCGTGAGATGATGATTTGTACGGTAACACCCCGGGGCTTCCGCGGAACACAGTTTAAGCTAGCCGCTGCAGGCCGACGACATTAAAAATGCAGAAAGCGCGTCCGGCCAAACGCTCTCCGCGGACGCCCGGGTCGACGTAGTACCCATTTTGTTTTTCCGTCGCGGTTTTTCATTTTGAAATAGCGAGAAAAACCGTCGGTGGCGTTTCGACGAACTCGCTTATTGGCCGCGAACGCGTCCGTCGTCGTCCAGTTCTCGAAACGTCGTCGTCTGGGAAAACGGATAAATATTTATTACGAAACATCAACCGAGACCGTGCCATAACGCGGCAAACGTGACGGACCACCGCGTTCTCGGTACGGCGACTATACGGCGGAGGGGGGAGGCTGCACAGGAGCCATATGTCCTGGCGGCCGCGTCCCCTATAAATATAGTTTCCGGCGAGATAAAATATTCCCGTCCCATCCGAGGGAGCTTCCAAAAAGGTCCGCGCATGTGAAGAAAAAAAGAGAAAAAAACGCGACGTACTTCACCACAAAAGCGTCTGCCAAAAAAGAAAAAAAAATTCCACTACATATACGCACTACACGACGTCGTCGTCGTCGTCGTCTATACTTCGGTAAACGTTGGTTCACTGAAAAACAGATAAGTACGCGTGTATGTATATTCATGAGCTTATCGTTACATTTTTAAAGAGTCGCATAATATAGTAGTAGTAGTACGCTCGTCGCACAATTTTATTTTACTTTTTTTTTTTTTAAATCTTCCGAGACATTTTTTGCGCGGCGTTTCGAAAAGAGATCGAATCGTGTGTGTGTGTGGGAGGGCGAAGGATGCACAATGTGTGCACTATATAAATACATATATTATATATAATAAATATTATGTACATAATGGCTTCGTTGTCACAATGGGTTTTCGGGACGAGTTTTTCGACGCGACCGAAATCCGGCGTACTCGGGCCTGTGTTTAAGCGAGAAGACGATCGCGGACGGGTAATTGCGGCAGAATTTCATACATTTTTACGACCGCGTTTTTTTTTCATGCGAGTCATGTCGATTTGTAGATTGAAATTTAATAAAACGCCAAGTTTGTTTGACAATTGACGGGGAAAAAACCATCGGAAAGTCGCAAAAAAATTTTTACGATGGAAAATTTAATTTTGACGAAATCGGGTCGACGCACGTCTCGACTGTTTTCGACGAGACTGTATCAATTATTATTTCGTTGTTTTTCTTTTAAAATATAAAAACACTTGCAGCAATTAATAATGTTACCGACTGTCCGTAGAAAATAGAATAAAAGGCCGCTCGCGCGCCTTTTCACTCCGAATCGTTTTTCATTTGCGATGCTAAATTGATTCCGATTTTGTGAGAAAAATATTCGACGATATCGATCTCCCGTCACTTGTATCTCGTTTTCTTTTTTTTCTCCACTTTAAACAAAAAAACTTTAATTGACTTTCGAAAATTTCATTACTTCAAAGAGAGCTTATTATTACTACCTTTTGTAAGGCTTCTCTTCTCTTGTACTCGGATGCGATTGAAATGGCGACTTCATATTTTTAACTATTGAGCCAATATTTCTTGATAACACTTTAGTCTGACTTTCTAAATGGATACTCCTTTTGTTTTTGCGCACATAAAACCACCGGCACTAAGGTAAATACAAATAACATGGCAAAAACGGTATTAATTTTTAATGCAATAATTACTTTTTAGTACAGAGTAAAACCACTTACAACCACTTACAATCTAAAAACAAATAATTTATTCAAGTCGGGAATAACACCGTATGATTGCAAAAAAATTAACAAACTTACGGCGTAACGCGTATAATTAATGTTGACACATTTTCATACGTTTACTATAATAACTATATGAATTTCGTTTTTGTTTTTTATATTGTCGTTAGAGATATTTAATAGTTTTTAATAAATTATTTTTTTTATAATTAAATGCATTGTCACTAGTATAACTATACGATTATTATTAACCACTAAAACCGTTATTTTAATTGTATTTATTTTCGTATATAATATTTTACGAATCTATCAAAAAGTATTTATTTTTTTTTTTTTTTCCGGTATCGCGTAGTCCGTGGCTGAATATCCGCATTTTTTACAGTCGCGATAAAACACATTTTTAAATAGTAAAAAAAGGGGGAAAAAAGTAAAACCTATCCGCGGTGATGATTTTAAAATCATTCGCAAGAATCCATTACGAATTGCGAACATAACGTTCTGCCTACACGTTTAAAAGTCCGCCGGAAATAAAAAAAAAAAATAAACATCTAAACACGAATTACACGAGACGAATCCAATAAGACGTTGGCGTTATTTTCACATATATACGACTAACCTAATCTAATATTATTACATTCGTAGACGTTTCCTTCCGTCGTCGTCGTGTAAACGTTGTGCGATCAAAGGCTGCGGTCAATCCCGCGTTTGATCTACGGTTAAACCCGGGATATAGGTGTACACTCCAGACTAGCTCGTATTCCGAAATCGTTTTGTTACATATATTTTTTATCGGCCGGAGCAGAAAAATCTGAAAATAAACGTTAAAAACACGCGGTCGGGAGGGGTTGACAATACCGTTGACAATATTGATATTACGCCAAATTATTTACGAGCTGAAAAAGTAAACGAAAAAATATCATATTATTACGTTTTTATATTGTGTTATTGTATTGTTATATAAATACGTTTATTTTTTTTTTCGCCGGTTAATTTGTCACACATACAATCGGTAAACCCGGGACGTCCCATACTGATAGGAAACGTTTCGTTCCCCTCCCATGGACCGCGGGCATTGTGGAAAGGGCCATAATATAATAATACTATATTTAATATTTAAAATAATATCATAGAATACTTTATACCTAATTAAAATAGAAGACCAAATGAAGACATTCCGAGGACAATAGATGAAAAACGAACATTGATAGACATTATAAGGAGAAGGAGATGGGCAAGTGATAGGACACACGTTGAGGCATGGAGAGGAATTGCATAGTCTAATAATCGAAGGAATGATAGAGGGTACAAGATCAAGAGGAATACCTAGGACGAGATACATATTAGCCAAATAATGCAAGATGCAGGAGTCACTTCCTATAGGGGACTTGAGAATGATCGAGAAAGGTGGAGAATCCATTTATTGTAAAACATTTGTTAAAAACCAATCTTCGGATTGAAAAACAAAAAAAAAACCTAATTAAAATAAATAAATTACCTATATTAAAAGCTCAAACGCTTTACTCGATTACTGAAGTCGATCAAAATATATATTTTCTACTCGGCGACGAGCTCGAAAACTCGAATTGTGTAAAACGACTAGTAAAATAACAATAATAATAACAAGAACAACGCTAAATAATTTCGCGCGCGACGACGTTAATAGTTTCATTTCAAAGGACGTTAAATGACTAAAATATTAAAAGCTGATGACCGCCCGCACGGGTACAGATAAAAACGCTTTTGAATCATGTAAGCAGACGAACCGAAAGAAATATTGACACGCAAGTGTTTCGCCGCGGCGGGCGCATAGGTCCGCGATTTTAAAATTCCAAAACGATTTCGTTTAGATAAATTTTATAGTAATATAACGCTCGTGTGCTTACTTTGACTGAAAATCGTTTTTTCGAAAGCAAACGCCTGCCCGGGCGATTTCGAAATTTTAAAGAAGGACGTTTTTTTTTAATAATATAGGATTTTCACGAAACGCGGCGATAAAATTGTTTTTCACGACCGCGATTTTAGCACGAACCGTTCGCTTCGATTCGGTAGTAAGCTTTTCGGCGCCAGAAAGTCTGGCACGAGAAAAAGGACGATTATTGCGATTTAAAAAACACGTCCGCTCGCGATTTCACGCGACAGCCGGAGTGCGCGATCCCGTCGTCGTCGTATTGCGCGCGGCGGCGAACAGCAGCCGTAATCGCCGCGGGGTTTAATATGAAAATAAGTTCTACCTCGCGACTCCTGGCGACTTTTTTTTCCCTCTCTCTCTCATTTTTTCGTCGTGCGGAGTAAAAGATATTTAATATTTATTAATAAATATTTAAATAATGTACGTTCGTGTCTCGCTCGGTCGGTGTGTGAATATTGTAAGGTTAAAAAATTCTTTGATGGATATAATAAATGCGATTTTCAATATATGATATGTCGCGCGTTCGCATCATGGAAACGTTTTATGTCGAACGAGAAGGAAACGCGCCGTTCTCAAAGTACGGCGCGGTCCGACGTCGTCGTTTCGAGCCTGGCGGAACGGCCTACACATCGTCACGGGCCGTCGTTTCGTCAGACTTTATAGTTTTTTTTCTTTTCCACACGAAATCCTGAGGAGTTTATTCGATTCCCTGCCATAATAATTAAATTTAGCGACTTAAACGGTTCGCGATCTGAGAATGAAAATGCGTGTTTCTCCGAGAATTGCTTAGTTTGAATTTTGTTGTCGAAACGCTCGTTTTGAAAATCGAATGAGATCCAGAGGTACTCACCGACTACAGTAGTTGAAATATTCGTCGAACTAGGTTGAACACACTAGGTGTTTGTCGATTAATTGTCGTCTCCTCGGGTTTTATCGCCGTCTTTAATTCATATTCCTATCGCCGTCGCATTGAATTCCGAGTGATATGAACACGCGTGACGTTTGCACAATACGATGGTTTTTTTTGTTGTCAAATTTGTTTTTTCGATTGCCCTCGAACGATAATAATTACCGGTTAGAAATAAAATGAAAACGATCCGGACACGACAAACGTGAACAATTTTTTTTAATAACGCGCTTACTTTTATGACAACCAAAAAAAAAAAAACGGTAATCGAAATGAGATTTTCAGACTCGTTTGAAACGCGTTTGCGGAACAATAATTATTATAAAGACCCATGACACATATTAAAATACAAAACCTTTCCGTTCTCAGGTCGCCGGCGGTATTTTCGTAACATAATATGTTTAAAGCTCTTTCATACCCACTACCAATTATTTTATTTCATTATTATGTTCGGGACCTTTTCGCATTGTTTCCTCGCGGTGAGTATAATTTAAACTCTAATGAGGCCCCGCAATAATAACGATTTTTAATGGGTTCCGCGTGTGGAGTTTTTTTTTTCCAAAATCATTAACAAACCCGAAGAAATACAATGTTCGACACGTCTTTTCGAAGAAACGTCGCAATTTATCGACACCGGCGGCGGCCCGTCGCGGAATCACAGACACTGTGATTTCAGGACTTCAGGCACACTGCTGGAAAAAAAAAAAAAAACAATATAGTTATACCAGATCAGAACAACCGACGACGTTCGCCGAAACCGATATTTGACGTTGGACACACCATCGCCAGACCGGATTTATAAGCATTCGATTGTTTTCGTTTGTTAGCTCGGAAGTAAATAGTGGTCGGGGAACCTTATTACAATATTAGTTTATCCAGGGAAGGATATTTCTGGTCCTTAAGGATACAATTTCCGTAGCTGGGGGTTGAGAACACATGCTAGAGCAGGGATGGCGAACCTATGTCACGCGTGTCACTGAGTGACACGCCAATTTAAATATAATTCATAATTTTTACTTCACTTTCCAAACAAATTACTGATATTTTTAACTTATTATTTGTAATACTCGTATATCGTAAGATATTATTAACGTAATATCGTAATTACGACGTAATAATATGTACTTTCCATTTCCTAATCTCGTAAACTAAAATCATGTTTATACGTTTAATTAATTATTTTTAAGCAAAATAAATGGTCTAAAAAGTTTCTGACACGTGAGGCAAATAAAATCGAACCAAACATTTTGATTTGACACGCAGTTATCAAAAGGTTCGCCATCCCTGAGCTAGAGGATTACGATAATTATATATATCTATTATAAATTTAATAATTATAATACGTTACTAAATGTCGAGATGGCTGTCAACGATGGTTTGAGTCCGTTCGTTATGATGGTAGGTGTCGAACTACTGAACTGACTGTAAGCGTTCCTATATTTTGTGTAGTGGTCGCTAAGTGTTTAGTGTGTGTAATTTGAATATTGGCCGACGTGTAGTGCGTGTCTAACGTATAATTTAGTTATTGGATGTGACGCAATAGTTGTCGTGTAAAAATGAAATTTTGAATCTGCATCTTACAACTACAGGATCTTACGGGCCCCGAATCTGATATCGCAGGAGTGGCCGACTCTAATGGACTTGTGATCGACCTCGTAAGTTTTTTCTATCTTTTCGCGATCGATCGGCGGGGGTAAAAAACAAAGGTTAATAAATAACACTGTACACGCGTGTTACACAGTTAAATTAATTTTAATTAAAGTTTAAAAAAACGCTATATCGCCTAATTTATACAGTTTTTCACAGAAAACATTTTAACACGCGCTTAATAATGAGAAATCGTTATTTTTAATATTTTACGAATTCGATTTAAAAAAAATTTGTCACAAAACAAAATTGTTTTATTTACTTTCTGAAAAAATTCCAGCAAATACGAAATCGAATGTCGCGAACGACCTCGAATTTCGGTCGACTTGTGATTTTCGGAAAATTTTAAATTATCACTAATTTATTGAAAACACGATGCCCACCGTTGTTCTACGCATTATTTGTATTTTGTTTGATATTTTTGAACGAAATACTATAATGTATTTATACGTATTATAGACCGACGTTTTTACAAATCACCAGAAAACGCGTGGAAAAAAACATAATGTAAATTCGAATTTTTCGCAGTATACGTTTTGTCGTACGGGTTTTAATTCAATTTCGCGTTACGTCCAGTGCATATTTTAACAACGATAACACAGCGCACAAACGCACGCATATTTTTTTGTACGTTTTTAAAGGTTATTATTGTATTTAGAAAATATGAATAAAAACAACGCGCTGTTTCATCGTCGAACTGAAAACTAAAATTAGAAAAGAAAAAAAAAAAACACAGCGACAATCGAATGACGTCAAGCGTTCGCGCGTTACCTAACCGTCGCGCGTCGTCTCGAACAGGACGAATTATATTATACGATAATCTTTTCTTCTTTCTCCGCGCTTTTATTCGGTTCGCTCGAGGAAAATAATACCGACGTCGTCGTCGTTCTCGCGAATCTCGTCGAAAGAACGGGAGAAAAAAACGAAACGAAAAGAAAGAAAACTATTATCAAATTCACTCGTTTACCTATTCGCGTGCGGCAGGGACAACACTCGTATTACGTATACATTTTCGGCGGCCAGCACGCGTGTAACGTCGTCGTCGTCGCGTGTAAGCTCTCGCGTTATCCTCCGAGCTCTCGACACAATAATAATAACAACGATAATAGCATTATTAAAACGACGCCGCCGCCGCGCCGTGTATTTCGCGATAGTAATATATTTTTAATCGTCGGAAGGGAAAACGAACAGATCGCATGCCGAACCGGCGTTAATGCGACGTACCGCTCACCGCCGGCGCGCGTAATAATAATATTATAATACGGTGGCTTATATTTTCTAAGGACAGTTGGCGGCCGACTACGGTGTCGAATCGGTCGCAGGACGAGGCTAAGGACGCGCCCCCCCCCCAGACGTTCGGGAAATCCGATTTGTTTGGAAAAAAAAAACAACCCCCTTTTTCACCGCTCGCCGTACCGCACACGCTTAAAAATTCACGACGATCCGTCGCCGCCGCCGCTAACACGTCCGGAATTGAAAAATCCGACGCGGGGTACCGACGACGATTCGGAACGTCATCGTTTATCCGTTCTGAAAACCGATCGACGACGGGATTATTGTCGCGCGGAACATTTCGTTTTTTTTTTTTCGTTTTCCAATCCACTCCCGTCCTCTTGCGCATAAAGGTTCGTTGGTTGGGAGAAAAAAAAACAACCTAAAGGAAAAAGGAAAAAAAAAAGAGTTTCGCGCGAATTCATAATATTATACAGTAGTTATATTTTAACCCTAACCTAACCTCCGGGGTCCCGCCGAATGCAGGCGGTCCGCGAAGCCGAAGAATTTTTTTTTCATCGCGATCATCGATTTTCAATTTGAACGTTCGAGAATAAATTAAAATAACAAAAAAAAAATTACCGAAATCGTATTTCATATTGATTACGGCGGCTTTGTGTGTACGTAATTTTTTTTTTATCGTCGCCTTTTTTTTTTCTTTTCTAAATCGGTCGATTATATAATTATCGAGTTGAAATATTTTCCACGGTATTTCAACTGTATTTCTGATTTTATCGCGTACGAATCGATTATTATCGACTGTAAAAGTGTAAAGGAATAAGTGGTATTGTGGTGACGATAAATAAGTCGGAATAAATTACGTCGGAAAAATTACGCGAGTCGTCCGTGTCGAGTTGAAGAGCAGAACCACTCCGAGGTTATTGACATTTCGAAATCATTAGAGTTTTTTAAATGCTCTCAAACTCTGCGTGCGAGAGACTCTGGAAAGAAAAGAAAAAGTCACCAACAACACCATCGTCAAATCGTGGACAACTACAATTTTACAATCATTCCGTCCGCCAAAGTTTCAAATATTCTAACAGAAAGATAAAAAAAAACACATTAACGATTTAAATGTTTCGGAAAACTCGTTATACAAATAATAACAGCGAATAATTGAACGAGTTGAAACTTTCATGTGTAATATAATATCTTAAATATCAACGATACCTGCAATACGAATTTAAAACAGTGTAAGTGTTTTTTTCTTTTTTGAGGTAAGGATATTTTTTGCCGTAATCGCTTGCAGTAAATAATTGTTTTTGAGATGATGTTGTTGTTGTTGTTGTGGACCTCTATACAAACGTATCTCTTTCTGCAACATATTTTATAGCTGAATTTTTTTTTTTTTTTATTATTATAGAAACTTTATACCTTAATTATAACTTTTATTACCTCGTTTGAAGGGTGTTCATTCAAAAAGTAGCTGTCGATGGCGAATCACTTTCGACGATAACTTGTTTACATTTGTGTTGGAGATAAAATTAAATATATTTATGTATATTTTTTTTTTTTCGATGGGATCCAGGTAACAAAACTACACGAACCCACTTCATATTTTTACTTTTATCTGAAATCGATAAAAATATTTTATGCCATGTGGTTTTCACTTAAATTTGAGAGATATTAGTTCTAAAGTAAAATAAGATATTATAATAATATGCTTTTCATTATTTGTCTCCCATTAAGACGCGTTGAAATAATAAATCTAAAATTCGATCGTCATAATTATATTTGATTAAGAGTAATTAATACCAATCAAACTCCGTCCTCTACTTTGATGATTTATCCATATATATTCAATAGAACACAATACCATAATATTGTGTTAAAATTTTCGATCGCCGTAGTGTTGAAAACGACCGTCGCTCTCCGGCGGTTGTACGGGTTAGCACGGTAAAGCAGCACCGATTTTCCGCAATTTCGAAATAATTAGATGTAATCCAGGATGACACGCTGAAAGTACAGGCCTGTAACAGTTTTTATTATTATTATTATTATTATTTGAATAATTTTTAACCGGCGCTTAATGCTATTTCGCCAAAACTGTAATTCGACACACAACTCGAATGCCAACGAAATTATTTTCTCATAATATATCTTCACACGTTCCTAAAAGTAATTTAAAACTTTCTCCGACGTCATTACTAAGTTTAAAATTAGGAAATAAACAAGTAATGCTACTTAATATTATGTCGTCATGTTGTCAAGTCGATCGTGCAGTTGATCCTCGAAATCGTCCGAGAAAGAAATAAATACTAAAACTCGGTACCGAATAACTTTTTTTTTATACATTTTCATTATAAATACGTAATAGAACAATGATATTGTTTTGGCGGTGATTTTTTTCTTTCGTAAACGACACACGCGCGGTAGAATAATATTACACTCTGTTTTGTCGTTTTAGTAAATTCGAGGATCACATTTTTAACCGTGATAATGGTATCTCAGGTACTCGGACAATATGGCTCATCACTACTCTTATGACTTGTAAGCATTAAATCGAAGACAGATTTGATTTTGTAAAAATAATCTCACGTTAGGTCGGGGCGAAGGAGGCGCAAGGATTGCAATTCCTTAATCTGTAGTTCGCCATTAATATGTACGCAGCACTGTAACGAGTAACGAGAATAATAATAATAAATAACGGTCAATATTCGTGAAAACAATCAATTTTACAGTATTTGAAACTTTAAAAACTTTAAAATAATAAAAAAGAACTCGCCGAACCAAAAATATATATTTGTATATTATATATATATTTTATTTATTTATTTTTTTTTTGCGTAGCGCTCGTGAAAATATCTTTGGGTTAGCGTTGCATAAAATTGCCAAGCCATAAAGAACAAAATAACTCATTTTATCAAAAGAAATATATAAACGGCAACAGCCGGACGAAATTTAACGATACTTTTAAGGTTTTTTTTTCAGTCTATACTTTCATATTGGAAATACTACTGAGAAAATCAAACGTGACACCTTCGAAATCTAATTTCCGAAACAATAAGACTCAAAGGGAAATTTTAGTGCGGATTTACTTTGATCGTGAAAATATAAAAACAAAACAATCTATAAATCACCCCGGTACACTTCGGTTCGACGTCTAAAAATTGTATTAAAAAAAAAAAAAAAATAAAAGGAAAAAAGAAATCCGATTTCATGCCAGGTACCTACGATTGATTAATTACATTTAAATTACATTTTAAGGTCTTCGAAAAACACTGTGAAATCACATAATACGATTTATTTTTTTTTCATTCGGAATTTCCTAAACAATCCAAACGTGCCTAAAGGTACGTAGTAGAATATCCTAGCGGACCCAAAGATCTCGAAGACAATAATAATTAGCACGGAAATATTTATAGGTACGTTTGAATAGTAACTTTCGAACTTAATGAAATAAAATTCAGCCTTTTTGAAACTTTTGGGAAGTTAACGTTATACTTAATATCTAAGGCGCCGCCGAACCACCGATCAAATTTCCGGTTCTGTTCGAAATTCCACGCCCGTGCGATCGTTAAAAAACGAGCTGCTAGACTTTTTGCCCCTTTATATATCATCTACGCGCGGGTCGGCGAAACGGAAACTATTCTTGTAAACATTAATAATTATATCACACACGGGTGCCTGTGATAAAATACGACGCAATATTATAGAAAACAAGAGAATTGAAAAATCACTCCTTCGATCCGGGGCACAAGGTCCATTTCGCTAACACTTACATTTGCAAACGTTTTACTTTTCTCGCGTGCACGTTGGCTCGCGCAATTTTGCGGACTAGTTTTCGATTTTCACGGACCGTTACTTTTCGCAAATGAAAAAAAACCCTCGGTTTCTTACATGCACGCCGATGAAGCGTTGCGAAAATATTCCCAGACAACTGAACGATTTAATGAAATGACGTGCACACGAGTACACGGCGTAAAACTATTCACAGAGTTTCAATCGAAGTGAGTACGCGTTTAGAACAAAATATATCGAGTTGTTTTTTATTTTCCTTGATTATTTAATCCTTTGTTTACAAAATGTCAAGTATGTCAAGTATATTATAATTATTCGCATATATATATATATACTTTACACGAGGATATAATTTAAATCTGTATAAAAATATCCCAGGAATGAAACAAGTCGAACACGATCGCCGAGCGATACGTATGATTTCTAATAACGCTAAGAAAATGTAAAAATAAAAATTTCTTACCCGAACTTTGATAAACGGCGAACGCTTATAATATCATTTTTCTGCGGACAGTTTTGTATTTCTAGACCAATTTGACGTGTTGAGATCCACGAGAAACGATCGAAAACGTCGATATCATTTTGAATCCATCTTTCGGCTTTCTAATACACAACGTTTCCATTCGAATCGCAGAATTTACCAACGACTTTTATATGCGTATAATTTTCCACTAAACTACAATATAATATAATAAATTTTAGAACCCGCTAAATGATTTTTATATTTGTTTTCTTTTTTTTTTTGTACATCTAAGACAGAGATTTACAAATTTCAAATCTCTTTCCAAACGTATTTTTTCACATTTTATGATTTTTTTTACTTTTTAAAGTCCGTTTTCTGTAGTTTTAAGCCATTTCAAACTATTTTACACTAATCTAGAAGATTTTTTCGCGATCTCATTGATCATTATATTTTGTAATTGATATAATTTTTTTCATTTGCAATATTTATCGGCCGTTATTATTATTCGTACGTTTAACATTATATTTAATATTATTTCAACGAGTGTAAAGTAGTTATATACAGTTATCAATAAAAAAAATTATCGTTCGAATAATTTCAGTGGTATTTTTTTAAATGTTTTTCAATAATAATTAATTCTTTCGAGGAGTATTTTTAATGAATGAGTACGCGTTTTGATGAGAAAAATTTCGAGGACATTTTCGTAGGACTTTAGGGCAACTCTGCAGAGTCCGAGCGGAACGAATAATCACACGCGTCGCACGATTACCACCACACGTTATTAAAAATTATGGTTTGCCAAAAACGACTTTGGCGATACGATCGCTTCTCTAGCACACGCGCACTCTTTCGGAAATCGCATAAAAACGGTATACGGCCAAGGTTATATAGACTGCGGCGGTCGGATAAACCGAGATTGTTTAACGCGCGGTTATTCTCTCTCGTCGGCGGCGGCTCTTGACAACGTCGAACAGTCGTTGTTTTTCTTTCCGTTTTATCACGCTAAATCCGTGTGGATTTTCTGCGAGACGCCCGATCAATACGCGTACTACACAGTGCTCGGAGAAGCAGAAGAGCCCGCCGATTCTACGCGCTCTTATCAAAATCGACGTCATCCGGCGAAACTCTCGTCGCGCTTCGTTTTAAATGTTGTTTTTTTTGTTTTCATTTTTTCGACAACTTAAAATAACACAACAATATTCGTGTAACGTATCGGTCGGGCACTGTCCGCGAAGTCATGATCGCAGCGTGTGAAAAAAAAAAAATTAAATAAATAAATAAATAAAAAAACGACCCGATGACTTTGTCGGATTCGGATCGCGCGCGGAACGCAATTTCACATGGTATATACGTAAGTAGAGACAGGATCAGTATCGGTGTTTTTTTCGTAAAGTGCCTATATGACCTTTATCCACGTCGTTTTCGATACTCGTAACTCATTTTCGAATCGGAAACTTCATCTTGTCGTTTACCCGTTGTGAGTAAGAGCGTAAAGCGGTCTCGCAACGTTTAAAAACATAATCAGATATACTTGCCGAAATATTAACGGTGACGTGTACGGAAACCCCGTTTTTAACAAAGTAACCTCGGACGTGTTCTTTTAATGAGTTTTGAAAACTTTACACGGGAAAACCTTCTTTTCGACCGCGTATTTTTGATCTAGGCGAACGCTGCTTTTGTCCCGTTTATACTCGTTTCAGTGTTGACCGCGGAAGAAAGGGTTTAGTTTAAATACCATATTTAAATTATTATAAATCATTAATTGTACATAAAAAGTATATTATGTAACTTTTTAGTAAAGAATAAAAAATATACATATTTCTAGGTATGGTTTGATTTTCCAAGTCAATCGAGTAATTAATAACGCTATAGAAAGTAAAGGGCGAGCGCGGCGCTAACAGTGTTGCGATAATGTTACGAACTATATGTGTACCAACGACGACGGGTCAAACACGACATCGGAAAAAAAAATCGAATCGATCGGAAACCCAACGCGTAAATATTTTTTTCTCGACGTGTTTACCGATCGCGAGCAGAGTGAAGGGATTTTTCACGAGGAACGCGTAAAAAAAACAAAAAAAAACGACCGCTATATTATATAGTGTCTATAGTTTGGTCGGGAACGCGATCGTTTGCACATCGATTACCAGACTCATAAATTAACGTATTATGTACCTGTTTCTAGTCGGTGCTCGGATCGACGTTTTTTGCCCAACGCCTCATTATCGGGGACGCATAAATATGTTCGAGTTGTCCGTTAGAGGCGCTGAATTCGATACTGAAATTGAAAAAAAAATATCCAACAATGTTACGAGGAAAATGTATATTTTCATATCGAAGTCGGTTTCAATAAATTAGCCATCAGCCGGCTAATCGTCGGATAAACGCGATCGTTTGATTTTCGAAACAATCGAACACGCGCCGCCGCTACACACAATGACGAACTGTTCTTGTGCACCAATAACTATTTTATCGCGAGATTTACGACGACGGTCCAATAGTCCAATTCATTCGCCCGCGATGCCGTGTCGATATATTTTTATCGTCAATTCACCCGTGTAGTCGTGTTTTTTTTTGATCAGAGGATGCGCCCGTCGACGAGTTACCGAGTCAAATCAGAGTAAACCGCGTTCAAGTCGATTTCAATATTTGTTAGCTTGACGCGAGAGCCCGAGTTTTTTCCCGTTAGTTTAAAATATAATATAACGTGATATTTTAGTTACGATATTTAACAGTAGTTACGTAAGCGAGTTAGTATGTTAGAGTTGTAAAAATGTATCTGGTCAACGAGGTTTTTATATCGTACGAAATCGAAAAGCCTATTTAACGAAGTATTTAAAAAAATGAAATCGATACTCATACGTATATAACCGTCGACTTAATTCTAAACGCATTCGCTACACGAAAAAGATTTCTATCGTCTCCAACTGTCGAGTGAATCGAAAGAAACGCGGCGGACTCGATTTAACCGAGTTGAAAACACAATCAACGACCTAACCTTTCCGGCTACGAGGTTATTTCCTTTTTTATTAAAAAAACAAAACAAAAAAAAAATATAAAAAAAAAACAATGTCGTTTCGGTGAGCCACAATTTTCCTCTTTCGCTAGACATTTATTTCAAGTTCAACGTTATAAAAACAAATCTTCTAAAAAACTTCATATATACATTCGACATGTAATTTTCAAGTATTATCGTTATATATTATACTGTTACGAGCTCGCGTTTTTCGCAAGGGTTACTATGCGATTTTAGATAACGCGTTTTATGCGTTATGCCCACTGGTCGATTTCACGAATCGCGCGATGAAATAATAATACGACGTGTTTTCGACGGACGAAACGTCGAATCGTAATTATTCAAAAGGCCAAGTCGTCACAAAAGGCCGATCGATAAAATTAGTCGTCGAGCCCCCCCACTCGAATGTTTCGACACATTGTACGCGAACTCTGACGCGCTCTCGAGTCGGCGACAAAACGAGTACATTTATACGAGTACACATTATTGGAAAGAAACGTCGTCGTCGGTTCGACACGAAATATTCGAATATAACGATTGATAATTATCGGATAATCGGTTCCGACGTTGATGTCGGCGCGATCGACGGAGAAACGCCGCCGCCGCCGAAAGAACTCGCGTTTTTTTTTTTTTTTTTTTTATTATTATCGCTTTAATATTGTTTTCACGTCGTCGGCACGCGCGTATGGTTTTTTGTTTTTATTTTTTTATACTTCTGACGTTTTCATATTTCGTTAGATTCGTAAACTCCGTTATTGTTACGCGAGTATAAACTCTATCTGTTTTTATTATTAAAAAATACCGTATGCGAAAAACAAAAGAACATGCAAAGGAGTTTTTACACGACAGCTAACGTTGTTTGCCAAAGAAATAACAATTATTATTGTTTCTAAATATTTTTATTTATTTATTTCTTTTTTACCGAGAAAGTTTATGCTCGATTAAAGTATACGTATTTTTCATCATATTATTATTTACGTTTTTGTACGAGATAATAATATAGTATATTGTTTTCCTATCGTGTTAAAATAAAAATAAATATCGACGAAAATAATAATATCGGTTTTTCTCTCCTCGGCGGCGGCGCGGCGGCGTAGCGCGACAATTTATGTTATTCGCAGGTATATATTTATTTCGTTTTTTTTTTTTTTTTTTTTTTAGTTTCGGCGATGGAAAAAATAAAATCATAAACCTTCGGTCGCGGGTACCTACTACGACGGCCGTAGGTTTATTTAAATTATATTCGCCGCCGCCCTCCGTCGCCGTGTGAAAAATAGTTCCTGCACCCCTGTCAATACCAACTGCACGTCGCCGCGCGTATATATTAAAACGCCATAAGAAATATAAGAACGGGAATCGTCGCCATAACGATGCGCGCGCCTAACAATATTCGACTGTTTGCCGATCGATCGCGGTGGTGTGTCCGGCAAACGATTTCTCGGTAATAACAATAATAATAATTATTGTCGTTTCCGCATTCGTTCGGCAGGCGAAACGCGCTTTACATAATGTAAATAGTTAGTCGATCCGCGGAATTCCTTTCCGAGAAGGCGCCGGGGAGGTATGCGGAGCCGCTTTTTCCACGAGCGATTATTCGAATAATTATTCGTTTCGGGAGGTTTTTTTTTTTTCGAAAAAAGTATATTACGTAATTATTATTGTATGTATAAACGGTCATTGTAATATTACAGAGAGAGAGAGAGAGTCCGCGTCGACCGTTGCTTTTTTTCACGCGAAAAATTAACCGTCCGGTCGAAACTCTATACCGCGTAATCCGTTACATCGACAACCGGTGTTTTCGGAATCGTCATTCGCGTATGTAAAAAAATATACTACGCGAAAATTTTTATCTACAATAATTCGTCGCGTACCGACGCTTTGTGCGTTACGTTTTTTTTTTTTTTTTTATTTGGAGCGATATCGATATCAGCGAAATCAATCGATGCGCTAACATTCATAGAAAAATTTAGCGCGCAATTCAAAAAACGAAATATTATTCAATCGATACACATAATGTTATTATTGATTTGGGCGTATTGCCGGTAGAATTGAATAATTCTCGAGATTTTTATACGAAATCATTTTAAAAAAAAAATATAATATACACACATATATTAGATATTATGTATTTTATATTTTATTTTTTATTTATAAATAATATAAATTGGCGCTTACCCGTTTCGAACAGTGTGAGTTGTCGTCGGCGTGGAGATTTCAACAGTGGAAAACACGGCCGTTGCGCGACTGAATGCGCGAAAACGACGGCGAGTGGCTCGAGAGTTTTCTCGACGTTCCCGAAAACACGCGCGAGATCGTTAGGATCGATATAAAAGCAGAAAACGAATATAAAATCACGGATAAATTAACAAAAACCGTAAGACGATTGTCGGAGCACAGCGACTGGCGACGGTCCGGACGAGACTGCGGGAATCCAACGGTTTGCGATACGATTACACCTCGCCTCTGCCGCTCCGCCGCGCCGTCGTCTTGTTGGCGGTCGGGGCGAAACAATGGCAACCGGATTACTTTTGTTCGTCACTTTGAACACGCGACGGACGGTCGTCTCGCGCCGGCGCGGCGGCGATTGCACGTGATACGTTACGTAATATTATTTTACGCCGCGGAATTTCTATTTTCGTACGACGTACGAAAATACGGGTGCCGCCGAGTGAAGGGGTACACAGCACGGTGCTCGAGCACCCCGTTGAAAAAACATACGTGTACGAGGGACCCCCGAATAGCGGACACCTGCGGGACTGTAAAAAACGTCCGACATTGGGAGAGATCAATGAAATTTGTAGCTGTGCCGACACCTGAAAATGTGTCCGTTATTGAGAGGTGTCCGTTAAGAGAGGTTTCACTGTGTTTTATTAATTTTTTCCCAATAGCGGACACCTCTTAATATCGCATTACGTGGTAACAATTGCTCACAACAACTCGACCGTCACTATTCGTATAAGTACGAGTGTAGTGTAGGTCTTCAACGTTGATAAATCTATATTTATATAGTTCCTGTGTATAACTTTTGTTTCTTGAACGTTTAATCGTCGCGGTCCAACCTTGTCCTCTAAATCTACCATCGCCAATCTGTCACGTGAGTCGATTGTAATTATCGTAAAGCCATATTAAACAACACGAAAACCAGAGATATACTATCGCTTTGAGTACACCGTGTCCCTGCAACGACAGCTATGTTTTAACGTTTTCCGCCGATATAATCGATAAGGACACGAGGTCGTAGCATTATAGATACTTTGTTTACCACTGCATCTTGGTTTTTGTTTTCTTCTAATTTTACATTTAGTCGCATAACACTTATCCGACAATGACTTACGTCGTATTTTTTTTTCTCGTAAACCCATTTTAAAAATATTCGTAAACATTTTCGCGGTGAATGTTTTCGCTCTGCGTTAACACGTTGACTGCGGCCAAAGTCTTGGAAATGTATTGCCTATGCGTAATGTTTTTTTTTTCATTTAATAGGTTATTTTTACTCTACTTTATTCATATTTAGACTAATTTTTGATAATTTTTCGTTTTTTTTCTAAACTATTGTCGACACATACACTTGAGCGGAGGCTTGAAATAATAGAAGGGGATATCCCGAGTGCGTCCCGTTTTTACCTTTTTCATAGCCCGAGTGCGTCCGCCGTCTTATCGAGTCTTATCTTGTCTTGGCGCATTAAAAGTTTGGCCAACTATAATTATTAAAGGATGTCGTTTCCATTTTGGGGCAAGCATGGTGGCGTCACATTCAAAATTTGGGGTTGAGTAAAGATTATCGAGAAATAGGTATATTTTTGAAAAATATATTTGGTTTACCATTATTAAATCAAGTAGATGTAGAAAACTGTATTATTGAAGATTTTATATCTATAATGCCAAAACATCAAAAACTTAACGAATTTATGGATTATATTATAGAAAATTATATAGATTCTGGAGCAAAATTTCCTATTTCCATGTGGGCCGAAATGAATAGTAGTTCTGAAAGGACAACAAATGCTTGTGAAAGCTTTCATTCCAAGTACAACTCGTTATTTTATACACATCACCCAGACATATTATACACATTTTTGGAAATATTAAAAAAAATTCAAATCGAAACTAAAATAGCAATCCGATCGGCCACACAAACAACAAAAAAACCCAAAACAACGTACGTGCAAGAAAATATTATACATCGAAGACAATATAAAACAATTTAATAATAATGAAATATCAAGATTCGATTTTGTCAAAAGAATGGCATTTAAACACCAGCCTATATTATAAATATATAATAATAACAAAAAACGTTTTAATAAATTGTATGCTCACCTAAACTTAACGGTGTAAGCTAGTTCTAATAATAATAATATTTTTGTGGTGTAAGCCAGTTCACCTCCTCGTGGTGCGCCCTGGGTAATTCTAAATGAACTGGACGCATTCGGGCTATGTAAAAAATATGACCTTTTTTTCTTGGGACGCACTCGGATGGATACCTTATTATGGACGCACTAGAAACATTAAAAAAGGGTCATTTCGGGACGCACTCGGGAAACTCCCAAATAGGGGGTCTATTTCAAACCTGGTGATAACTGGACAAGTTTAAACATGCACGAGAGTAGTTGTCGACGACGCGTCGACAGCCGCACATAAGAAGGGAATAATGCTTGTCGACGACGCGTCTACATCCGCAATATGATACTCGTTTTTTAATTGCAATACGATTGTATCAATTTTACTGACAATGCTGAAAGTTCAAGGTTTACGATCTTACGAGACGCCGAGTAGGACACGTCGGACGACTCTCAATGGCGTTTCGTTAAAGTTAATAATAATTATTCGCGCATAATCGTTAGTATTTAACCGTCAGTCTCGTATCATATTACTCTACCCGTTTAGCAGATTACTCCCGTGTACATTACCCGAGGCGACACGGACGTTTTAAAAATTTCGTTTAATCCAATCGTTGATTGTGTCTTTCATATATCGTAATGACATGCATACGTCATTGTGGTGGTGCGACTACTGGGAGCTCGCGAACAACGGCAACGTTGCCGATCGAGTAAAACAGTTATGTATTTATATGCATTCGGGATGTTGAAAAAGTCGCGCAGACAATCGTAATCCACCCCGATTTTCCTCTGGGGCCGTCGATTCAAAGTAACACGCACGCGTTCGTAAGCTTTTTCCTTTTTTAACCCTTACTTTGGCATATTCGTAGCTGAAATCTGGACACGATTCTATTTAGGTAGGTACACTGCAAATATTAAAAAAAAAAAACAAAAAAAAAACTTTTCGTCCTAAACGATAATCTCCGAGTAGTATTTACATTTGAAAAAAAAGTTTCAATTTCATGCCGTTCGTTTTAACATTTAAGAGGATGTAAGCGCCGAAAAAAAAAAAAAAAACAATGTTCGAGATAGAGAGAGAGCGATTTTAGTGGTTTTTATTTTTACTTTTTTTTTTTTTTCGGTCCTGAGGGATATACGATCTCAAACCCCTCGTCACCGACTGTATGTATGCCACTGATAGTTTGTGTGTGTGTGTGTGTGTTTGCACACATTTAACCTGCAACTCGGCGACTCGTTTGCGAGCAGAATAATATCGAATAATTCACGAGTTTGCCGCAGTCGACTGAAGTTTTCAAAGTAGGTATTTCTTATATTACAATATAATATTAAAATAACGTTTGTGTAGGAAAACGTGTAGATGACATTGGTCGGTATAGGCTTGTCGCGTATCGACAATACGAAAAGCATTCAAACCATTATTATTGTGTACACCGAGTAACAAATAAGAGTTCCACATATTTTGTTCGACCATCCATTGTTTTTAAAACACGAAAACGAGCGATTTACAATGTAATTAATTCTAAAAATCTGCGCCAGCAAACGAGTTGTAGCTGAGGGATTCGTATGGAATATGTCTTCAATTAAAACATTGCATGTCTTCTTCGCCGTAATCATTATTATTTTCAACGTTTCTTATCGCTTCCCATCCGAAGTGGTTCGAACTGCTCTCTAACCTTCCGGGTATCATTGAAAACGTAAATTTCCTATATAAAGAAATATTGCCAATAATCACTAGTAATATATCGTTTTTACGCAATACAAAAGAGAGGTTTTTTTTTTGTTTCATACTTTTTTAGATGTTTTTTAGAATTTGTTGAGTGGTGATAATGGTATATTACAATGGTATACATATTTAATCGTCGAAAAAACGTGTGAGATCGCCCGACGGCGAATCTATTATTTTATTTTATTTTTTTCACGTTTTCGCGATAAAAGCGTTTTAAAACGCGGAAAATAATGCAACCGACGGTATTGTTTTCGAATTGACGTGCAGTTGCACGCGACGGACGCGGTACAGCGACCGATAGATAGTATTTTAAACCCCGTTCTCGTGGTCCTTGCAACCATGCGACGAACAGACGAAAAATATTTTTTATTTTTTTATATAATATTTACTCGGAACTCTGGTTTTACCGAAAGCCATCTGAAAAAAAAAAATACGACAAAATACCAGTCGGAACGTCGTTCTTAGAGATTTGTTTTTTTCGCCACACGTGTCATTCGTAGCGATCCGTATAATCAATATAATATGTCAATGCGAATATTATAACGGACGACATCATGGACGGAGCGAGTGGCAAACCCGAGAGGCCACGCGAGCCGAATCATACGGAAATGAATCATTCACGCGAATTCAAAAACCCGCGCGATTTTAGTATATTACGTTTGGACGAAATAATATACCGGGAATCGTTGTTAATCGTTCAGCACCTCAGCGCGGATTCGTAATAGAAAAACCTTTTCTCTTTTAGTTTCTCTCGCGTCCGCGTGCTGTGCGCGGAAGATGGAATTTGACCGTTTGAAAATTTAACGCGACACTGCTGTGCGACGTGTACGGTTTTATCGGGAACACAATATTACATAAATCCTACAACGCCTATGGTAAATCGTTACCACTGAGAATACTATTGGGATGATGAGCCCGTAAATATACGCGCGCTCCTATCAGAAATGCAAACGGTTTGTTTACGTACATTTTATTATTATTTTAACGTGGAACATTTACAATCTGTACAACGTTTAAAGCGTACGACGGGCAAATCAGACGAATTTATTTACACGGCCCGAATATTACGAGGAGGGATTCGGTACACAGAACCCTCGGGGAATTTGATTATTAAACGTAAAATGAGGCGTCTAGTTTAAAAACCAGCTAAAACCAATTTTTGGAAATTTCTCAGGAACAACAAAAAACTGAAATACATGTTTAATTTACTCTTATGATTTTGAAATAAATATTAAATGAAAGGTTTAGAGTATATACATGCTGAGTATGAATAGTTATTTTATAAAAATATCATAACACGAACAATAGACATTTTGATATAGCTGGTTTTGTTGCAAATTTCATTACATTGCTGGTTTTGAAATTGACTTTGCGATATGGGCGATTTTGAAACTATAACACTGAAATGTTTAATGATAATAATATTATCCTATTATAAATTATTTTTCGCCGCAAAAATAAACAAAAATTTGGTTATGGCTGGTTTTGATATAAACGTCGTCAGATGGGTGATTTTGAAACTAACTACGATTTTCCATCGTCAATTTAGAACAGTTATAGCCATATTTTATGTTCAATATTTTTACAGGACTTGTAATACCAAGTGTGACCATTAAGAAAATACGAAAAAATCCGTTTTGAAAAAATGTTCTTTTAGCTTGTTTTGAAACTAGACGCCTCAAATAACGCGTTGCTCTACGGTTAATTCTACTTCGTATGGTCCCGACCATTATGTAATGTTTGAGGTTTTCGTGGTAAAAAGTTTACACCGTGTATGTATACATATTGATTACGCAGAGTAAAAAATGATCCGGTTCGGATGATCGCGACAAACCAAACGATTACGGAAACATCGTGGTCGGGACCGTGGAGAAACGTTGCCCCGGGGGCTCTGTGGGGGAACTATCGTCGAGCGCGGGCGACAGACACGGCAACGATTCGCTCGGAATTCGCGGCGTACGAACGGGAATATACACGCACGATAGAAATCGCGGTCCAAAATCGACACGTCGGCGTTCGAACGTGACGCGGAAATTTTTATTTTTAATCTCCGTCTCGCGCGCGCCCGCCGCGCTAAAGGCGCATTGTTACCGGAATTCCGATTCCACTCGAGCCCGTATTAAAAGCGTATACCCGACCGCCGCCGTCGAGAGCAGTGTACTTATTCGCTGTCAACAGCAAGCCGCGCCGCGTCGCGCGCGGTAGTCACAGCGCGAGAACGTGTCGTCCGCCCGACCCGGGGACGACTTCGATGGAATTCGACAAAGACGATGCGCGCGGCGGGTGAGTGGAGTGTAAGGTTAAACGACGACCACAAAATGAGAGGAGAAAAAAAAATTGGTTGAAATATTCAACGACCAGCGGTTCCCAGACTTTTCTCATTCAAGGCTCCCTAATAATTAAACATTTTTTTTCACGCCTCCCTCGAAGAATATTCAATAAAATAGGTTGACAATAATTATTGTTTGGGGACGATCCCGTTTTAAACGTTAAAAACAAATATCGAGCTCTTAAAAGCTGGCTTTCAAACAAAAACGTCCTATAAATATCATAAATACATTTTACCATAGTAACGATATTTTTAAAATATTTACGATACAAATGACATCTCACGATTATTATTAAATCGACGGATAAATATCTAGTATACCTAACTTTCGAATTTATCGCTCTAATAAAATATTGTTGTTATTATATTGTTATTACGCGACTTTCAAAGCGGTTTTCGACGAGTATTATACAATAATATTACGAGTTGTATTATATACGCGTTCTGGAAACTCGAAGAATAATGGCTAATCGACGATACACCAGCGGATTACTCACGATCGGACAGCTGCAAAGAGAATTAGCCGACTACTGTCTCAACCGCATGGAGAGACGGTCGTTGGAAGAGCGACTTTGCGACTTTTCCGACTTGATGGGCACTACGTTGTCCTATTGTCGCGATTATAAGGACCACGTGTACCGCGTGACATACGAAATCGGATTGTTGCGTGCGACTGTCAGAGGTTCTGACGAATTGGTGAGCTTTCTAAAACGCGCGTGCCCGGATAGGTTTTCTAATGTTTTTCTTTTATAGGATTGCACGAACCGATGCAGGACGGAAATCCTGTTCAAGTTGAAGGTGTTCAGCATGAACGGTGAAGACTGCTCGACACCTCCGCCTTCGACGTTCGCCCCTACACCGTCGACGTCCTCGCTTCCGGCGGAGAGAAGCGTGGAGAAGTCGCGCGAGGCGAACAGCGATGAAATAAATGGGCTTGATCAACCACGAACATATTGCGATGGGCTTGAAAACGCTAGAAGTGACCGCCTCACCGCCGCGGATGACATTGTTTTCTCGCCTGCCGACGATGAGAACCAAGAGGTATGCGTATCGTTTATCGAAATGTTTTATTTTATTTTTTTGTAAAAACATTAATATCATATTATACCCAATGGCGTGTACTTTTTTTTAAGGGGGGTGGGAGGTCTTCTATTTCCGGACAAATGTAATTTGAGAAAAAAAATAAACTTTCATTTTTTTTTTGTTATCAACTATATGGTAGAATTTAAAACTTTTTATAATTTTCGGTGAACTACAATGCTAACTGTAGGTAGATCGAAAAATATGTAAGTTTATCTGTCACCTATATTATGATAGTTGATAATATATTTATATTATGAAATATGGAATTTTACAGACCAAACCAGTAGATTTGACGGAAAATATGGCAGAACCGATCGAGCTGCAGCAGGACGCGTCGGAAGAAAGAGAAACCGATAAATTGACGGAAAAAAATGTCGAACAGGTGATTCCGAACGCTGCCGCCGCATCGACACTCGGATCGAGCGACGGTGCAGACGATAAAATAATATGCGAAGAGGACACACGCTGCCATGACGAGTCATCATCAGACGAGTCATCGTCAGACGAATCATCGTCAGACGAATCATCGTCAGACGAATCATCGTCAGACGAATCATCGTCAGACGAATCATCGTCAGACGAATCATCGTCAGACGAATCTGTGTCGGTCGCGGAAGGAACGGAGAAGCACACGGTCTCCGTGCCTCCGTCCATATTACAGGACGATAAGGACGCGACGGCGGCGGAAGGGACGGAGAACGTTCCTGCAGGAAACGAGGTAATTAACCGTGCGAAAATGCGTTTAGAGATGGGATATATTGTTCGTTCGCAAACGTGTGTATCCGTACGAAAACCTCGCGCGTTAATGTACGAAATATTTTTATTGTCACTCAGAATAACGACATTGAACGCGAGTCGGTTATCGAGGACCTCTCGCGGAAATGTGAAACGGACGCGGATAATGGAAATGCTGCCCATCACGACGACAACGGTGCATCGTCGAAGAAAGTGCAGCACCCGACGGAGAAAACTGCAGATTTAGCGACGGACACGTCTTGTATACGGCAACCCGCAACGGCCGCCGGGCCATTCGAGGTAAACGGAATGCCCGACGACGGGTGTTACTAGACACTTTGTGAGAAACGGGTTTTCTTTTATTTTCGTTCGTTTTCAGCAATTTATCGATGACCTATCGGGATTATTAAACAATCTGACGGCGACAAATATTTCGGAGACGGCCGACTCGTTGATAATGCTCGCGGCCAACGACACAGACGTGTCGTACATCAAATTAATCGCGGACTCTATTGTGGAAATGGTATATTTAATTTCGAATTTTTTAGTACACGCGTAGTAGATCGCGCAAAATATTTTAATATGTAGAACACTTTTTCTGGTAACCAAACAAGTTGACGGTAACATTTTTTCGTCTCACATTGAGTCACGCGTTAAACAAGTAACACGACTTAATCGGTAAATGTTTCTACGTTTGACAAAGAATAAAATATAGATTTTAAGACTAGAAAAAAATTATTAGTATTTGCAATAGTAAATTATCTCATCATCGCGCAAAACAAAACAAAATTGATTAGTAAAACCATTGGAATTAAAAAAATATATTCAATCGCTCAAATGTGCCTCGTCTTATTACTCCACTGTTTGCAGGCCGTTGATGACGTAGCAGACAATTGTGTGCTATACGCGTCATTATGTTCGAAAATTCATATTAGTGCGTCGAACAGCGAGCAGCCCGGGATCCGAGACGTCGTGGCGGCGACGTTTAAACATCGTCTGATCGACTCGTGCGTTTCCATCGTGTTTGACACCAAGCTCGACCGACTCGCCGACGACAATAGGCCGAAGTCTCCGGAATCGCCCGTGGCGCGACGCGTCGAAGAATTCGACCTGGAATCGCGAATCCGCTCGTTGGCCGCGTGCAGATTGCTGGGCGAGCTGTTCCTAGTCGACAACATGAAAATCTACTTCCAGATGTCGCGCACGATCCAAAATCTAATACGATCGTGCGACGACCGCTGCCTGGAATGTTTGTGCGTCTTGTTGACGACCGTCGGGCCAAAGTTGAAAAAAGTAACGCATCTTTTGTTTTTCGTCGCGGGGCGGCCTACTCGCACCGACGACGGTTTCTCCGAATCTGAGCTAATCGCGACGCAGCGATATCAGATATATATATATATTATATAACCACGTGTTGTCGCAGGTCGCCAAAACGAAGAAGACGCACTACTCGACGGAGGAAATGTATGAAAAACTCGAACGGTGCGCCGCCTCGGACGAGGGTTTTTCGAAACGCACGGTGTCCATGCTGGACGACCTGTTGCGTTTGAAGAAAAACGGTTGGGCCCGCGAGGCTCGAGCACCACCGGAAACGGACGCGACCGTGTCCGACCGGGATCTTGCCGTTCGCGGAGGATCGGACGCGGATACCGTCGTGAAAGCTTCCGTCGTCCTTCCGCTAGTCGACGCAGAAGGAGATAGAGTCGCGTCGAAACCGCGGTTCAAAATCCTTCGAGTCGTCAAATCTATATTTTCACGCTCCTGAACGTGAGATATACCGCGTTTTTCATAAACGCGCGACGACGTGTGAAACCCCACGGATTATTTTTTCCACGTCCGATTGTTGTTGCACCGCCCTGGAACGTGCCAAAACTTTACTTATGTTTAAAATATTATGTTCCCAGCTGAACTTGCGAGCCGTGCACGTCGGGCGAGCCCGCGGCGACCGCGACGGACACGTGCGTGTCGGCTACGCTGCAACGGACCGTCCGGGAGTTGCGATCGACGGCCGCGTACGGCACGTTGGCGCGCCTCGTCGAGCGAACGTTCACCGAACGCCGACTCAAGGTCGAACTGTCGGCCAATCGTGACAAGGTGGCCGTTTGGCACGACGTGGTCTGGGAATCGCGAAAGCGCCAAAAAGTAAATCCGGCATTGTTGTTGGTCGCGATCGGCGGGCGCTAGGAATTTTAGACTTGGTAATAAAAGTGTTAAAATGTTACATTCGTTTGTTTATTTTACACGATTTGGGAGTAGATATACGAGGATTAATTCTAAACTAACCAGTGCCGCAACAATTGGGTGTGCAAGGTGTGCGATGCACACGGGCCTCCGGTTCTTAGGGGCCTCCCAAACCATAAGCTAAAAATTGAAGGTTGTCCGTTTCAAAATTAATTTAGCCTATATTGGTATTCTTTACTTCCTCGTGGCTCGTACCTCGAAAGTTTTTTGATTTTTTTGTAATTGTTTTCAATGAATTTATTATAAGCATAAGTAGATGATAATTAATATCACGCAAGCTTCATTGGATCTGTAAATAATTCGGTTTTATAGTAAAACGTACAAATTATTATAGGAATAAAATTACGAAAATGATATTATAAAGTATGACATAATTTGTAGAATAATAGTCATTATCGCAGGGGCCCCTCTCTGTTATTGCGAAATATTTCAAATAATTATTGTATGGATACTAGACTTGGATCACTGAATTAAGTTGTTCATTATTTTTTTGATTATTCGTTATACTAATTTATAGAGGAGGTATTTAGAAGCTCAAATTTTTATAAATTAACATAATTTGTTCTTCTGATCGGTTCCGCGAATCCGTCAAATATTTAAGTTATAGTACTAAAAAATACTAAAAAATGTCTGTAGTAATACAAAGATCAAGTAATAAATATATTATTAATTTGGGGCCTCTAAATAAATCCTTGCACACGGGCCTCAGAATTCATAATTGCGGCACTGTAACTAACAAAAGTTGAACACGTGTAAGTTTATACGTTTTACAAAGTATAAAGTAATAAAAATATATCAGAAAAAGTCGACAGTTTTTGAAAATCATACAGTCTGATAGAGAATGGCGATATGAGTAGACGGGAGAAATTTCAAATCCCCGCGGTAGTCGGTTTTTTTTTTTGAACGACTACGACGAAAAAAATTCGATTTCTCCAAAGACCGCGCGCCGTTTTTATTGTTTTTCGCGATTATTTCGAAATCTATTGGGAGAATTTTAAAAACTATTTCCGTAACGCACCGACGAAATAAAATCCACTGCCAGAAACCTAGAGTTTACGACGATCGGAATTGAAAAGAAAAGAAAAACGTCTCAACATGACGTCTCGTCGCGATAACGCAGAAACATTGACATTAGCGTGCACTGCACTACCTACGCGCCCGAAATTCATATGAAAATACACTATTATTTTATTACGGCAATGTCGCGTTTCCGTGTTCGGTAATAATCTATAACACTTTGCAATAATCCGTAATGTCTATAAAACGTGTTTTACAAGCGAACGTGTTGAAAATATTATGACGCCGTCACCGAGGGCGACGAGTTCGCGAATCGTCGACGCGCGTGCGCGCCGTTTAAACATTTCACCCGCGCTACAACGTAAAACTGTTTCGCGAGCGTTATGTGTTTTCTGCGCGGAACGTCGTTAATACACTCGTTTAATGAGGCTCGACCCTTACTGTTATTATCGTTATTATTACCTATTATTATTATTATCGCCCGGCGATTTTATGACATTTTCAGCCTGGGCATTTTTTTTTTTTTTTTTATATCTCATTTATTACGTTATTACAACATATTATAGTAAAAATATCCCGAAAAAGCTATTATTTTTCCGTGCTATTAAACGACGCCGTTGCGGAAGCCGGAAATGTATAATGTATAGATGTGACTATACGGACGGTTCGTTCTAAACACAGTCGGGAGAGGGTTTCCAATATTTATATCCAATCCTATCCAGTCCAGGTGCAGTATGACGGCTAATCCCACCGCGCCGGTCGCGGGCCGGTGCTCTATGCAGCACCGACGGTCGTTTGACCGACACGAATAAAATTTCCCGAATCGCGTTAAACCCGCTAGGAACTACTATTGACCCGCGTGTTCGTCCCGACACGATTAACGGGCGATTCGCGACGAAAAAAAGGTTTATGTTCCCGATAACAAATCAAATTAAATGTGTAACGCGCGTTCACCCGAGCGACCCTGTTATTGGATCCGTTCGCCGAGCGGAGTGACAAGTCGAGTCCGTTCGAGTCGGTCCGCTTACGATTTTTATCCCCGACCCATTCCATCGTTCTGATTCTCCGAACTCTCTGTTGAAGTCACGATTGATAATATTAATAGACCTAAACCGTTTGAAATTTACACCGTCTTTAGAAGACAGCCGCATGAGTATTCGGCGAAAATTTCAAGTCCCTGCGATCAATACTTTTTGAGTACGATGAAAATAAAAATTCGATTTCATCGAAAACCCGTGTGCCGTAAATGTTGCCGTTTTTCCGTCGGTTTTTCACGCATAACTTTGAAACTGATGAGAAATTCGCAAAACGACCTCTTTCGAGTACCGATCTATTCTAAAGTTGAAAATCGGACCATTTTGCTTTGTGGTAAAATCGATAGATTCCTCGTTTCACCGACAATCTAAAGAGTGTAGTGAACTTTTTCGAATACCATGAATCATTTTACGATCGATGTAATATTTTAGAAATTCCGCTTGGTGGGGGGGGGATTTCCTACGAATACATTTTTAATAAATCCTGTGGCCTACGAACGACTCGATCCGCCCCCTCCCCCCGGATTAAACGCGATATTTTTATGAACATCGAAACAATCTCGTACATAATATTTTGTGATGTGATATTTATATAATATTGTTGGAGAACTCGGCCGTTTCGTAGAGCTTTTATGTTGTCCGTCGCCGACCTTTAGTGACGTAACGTGAAACGAATAATATAATAATGAAATAATAAATAAATACCGGACGCGTTATATTGAACACGAATTATTCTGGTGTACGGACCCGATGACAATCGCGTCCGATGACTCGAACAGTACTGAATACAACGAATGGTTTTCGTTCGTTCGCCGTGTTTTGTTGCCCATTCTGCGCGAAACGCGAGAGAAAGAGAGGTAGAGAGAGAGAGATAAGTGACGCGTCAATAAATATGAATCGTTACGAAGGTGTGAAAAGAAACGAGTATAAATTGAATATGTCGCCTACTACATCGCCGGCGTATTATTTATTTCCTCGCGAGCCGCCGCTGAATTATTATCGAATTGTTTTGTTACGGACTGTTTGATGGGTACCTATCAAACTTGTGAGACGCGCACACGCGCGTTCCGTCGCAGACGGGTTCCGGTCCGTTCGCCGTACCTGCCGGCGAATCGAGATTATATTATACATATTATTACAATTTCACGCGACCGAAATACGTATTATATTATGCAAACCGTACTGCTGTGGCAGTTTATCGTCGTTTTGACATTATACACACGGCGTTTAAAGGAAAGACGACAATCGCACTCGATTCGAGTGTCCGCGGCGGAAAATTCCAATCTAATGGGGGGGAAAAAGAAAAACTAGCTGGAACACGCCGTCGTTCGGTTGGTCTAGGGCTCTAGGCGGTAAGTAACTATTGTGTCCGACCGACAAAACGCAACGTAATGACCCTCGGCGTTCGTTTGATTCCAAAACAAAAAAATCGTAAACGAGTCTTGCCGGTCTTGCCAAACCGCACGTCGGTAAGTACGTACACTTATTTCGTACCACTCCGACATGTGAAGTGATAAATACCTGCGCGATATCGATTTCGAGATGATTTTTATTTTCCGTAACAACCACTTTTTCGTTCGGTTTATCCGTGCCGCGAAGGATATTTTTCGATTTTCCTAGTTGGATTGTGAACGCAAATTGAAAAAAAAAGAGCAAAGATCGAATTCCGTTCAACAGTCGCGCGTTTGTCTTTATTATTTCGAAGAAAACGACAATGGAAACGTAGAGTTTTACGGCTCGAGAACCGTACGCTCGTAGACCGAGATATGATTTGATTTTTACTATTATGAATTCAGACGAGTTGAAATGGTCGGGAGAGGAGAAAACGTAACCGCGCACACGTAGTATATTACAATAAACATTGAGTTTGCGCCGACGATCGATTTTCAATGGAAATCCGAATTTACAATAAACATATTCGTCGGGAGTTTTACGGCTCGCGGTGTACGCCGCGGTCCGTGCCCCGGGCACACACCACCCGCCCGGGGCCCGTAATAATTGCTTCGATTTTGTTTATTGCCCGCGCGTAATCCGTTTGCAAATCAAACGGATTACGCGCGGGCTTATGATTTTATTTTCGGCCGGAACGAGAGCCGCGCGCGCTGGATATCATACGCGTTCGGAAACGGCAATCGGAACACGAAAACCGCGATCGTTAAAAACCACCTGCAGGCGGACGGCGGCGGTGACGATTGCGCGACGGCGGCGTGGGTCCTCGGTTCAAAATAAATCAATATCTCCGGGCTCTTCTTCCGCCGTCGTTATCGCCGGGATAAACTCGATGAGTTATCGGCCCCTATTTACTCGCGGCAAGTGCGGATTTAACAGTTTTAAGAATGTCGAGCTTTGAGAATTTTCGACCCGGTTGCAAAATGTGCGTATACTCGATAAAATCGCGTTCAATCAATACGACGGAATCGGCGGAGAGCTCTCCGTCCGGCGGCGGCTTTGACCGCCGACAATATTTTCACACTCCGACGACGGAATGACGCGACGATATTGTTCAGTAATGAGCTGCGGCGAAAACTATCTAAACGTGCGTGCGCGAATATGCGCCGAAAATCGTTAAAATATAATATAATGTGCGTTTTATTTTCCAAACACGTCGAGAAAAATGTAAACAACTCGATATCAATATGAAATAATATACTCGCGTAGTATGTTGTGTGTTTGCCATAGTCACTAACTTTTCGGCGCATTCGGTAAATGCACAAATGCAAATGCATTCCCGAGTAATAAGACGTATTCTTGTTTTTCAAACTCCGGTTGCGTTTTCATGTTTGCGACGATACTTCCGAGAATCGAAAACGCCAAATTATTTACATGAGTATACTTTCGAGTCTCCACATCGTGTGGCGTATCGAGGTCGGAGTCCATTACGACCGCATTCCCGTCGAGTCGTTACGGATTGTTATCCGCCCTGGCGCGCAAGAGCGTCTCGATACTTGTTGAACCGAAATTAAGGTCAGCGATGATCCCACAAGAGCGCTCGGACGCATTAATGTTCATAGAACGACGCACCACCGCTACTGAAATTGGCTCGGATGTTATCGACGAATCTAAGATAATACCTGGAAGGAGAATAAAATTATAGAATAAAATCCTCGTCGACAAACACGTCTTTGTGTGTAACGCGAGTAAGAAAAAAAAAAAACAAATAAAAAACGTTGTTATATTTTCCAACGCGGTACGAAACGCGTCGAAAATCCTATTATTTCCTAAT